>CM056550.1:15307118-15622118 GCA_029721515.1 Synanceia verrucosa | reverse complement strand
AGATGTGTATAGATGTATATAGATGTGTATAGATGTGTATAGATGTGTGTAAATGTATAGATGTGTATAGATGTGTATAGATGTATATAGATGTGTATAGATGTATATAGATGTGTATAGATGTGTGTAGATGTGTATAGATGTGTATAGATGTGTATAGATGTATAGATGTGTATAGATGTGTATAGATGTATAGATGTGTATAGATGTATATAGATGTGTGTAAATGTATAGATGTATATAGATGTGTATAGATGTGTATAGATGTATATAGATGTGTATAGATGTGTGTAAATGTATAGATGTGTATAGATGTGTATAGATGTGTATAGATGTATATAGATGTGTATAGATGTGTATAGATGTGTATAGATGTGTATAGATGTATATAGATGTATATAGATGTATATAGATGTGTGTAAATGTATAGATGTGTATAGATGTGTATAGATGTATATAGATGTATATAGATGTGTATAGATGTGTGTAAATGTATAGATGTATATAGATGTGTATAGATGTGTATAGATGTATATAGATGTGTTTAGATGTGTGTAAATGTATAGATGTGTATAGATGTATATAGATGTATATAGATGTGTATAGATGTGTATAGATGTATATAGATGTGTATAGATGTGTATAGATGTGTGTAAATGTATAGATGTGTATAGATGTGTATAGATGTATATAGATGTGTATAGATGTGTGTAAATGTATAGATGTATATAGATGTGTATAGATGTGTATAGATGTATATAGATGTGTATAGATGTGTGTAAATGTATAGATGTGTATAGATGTGTATAGATGTGTGTAAATGTATAGATGTATATAGATGTGTATAGATGTGTATAGATGTATATAGATGTATATAGATGTGTATAGATGTGTATAGATGTATATAGATGTGTATAGATGTGTATAGATGTGTGTAAATGTATAGATGTGTATAGATGTATATAGATGTGTATAGATGTATATAGATGTGTATAGATGTGTGTAAATGTATAGATGTGTATAGATGTGTATAGATGTATAGATGTGTATAGATGTGTATAGATGTATAGATGTGTATAGATGTGTATAGATGTGTGTAAATGTATAGATGTATATAGATGTGTATAGATGTATATAGATGTGTATAGATGTATAGATGTATAGATGTATAGATGTGTGTAGATGTATATAGATGTGTATAGATGTATAGATGTATAGATGTGTATAGATATATAGATGTATATAGATGTGTATAGATGTATAGATGTGTATAGATGTGTATTGATGTATATAGATGTGTATAGATGTATAGATGTGTATAGATGTATAGATGTATAGATGTGTATAGATGTGTATAGATGTATATAGATGTGTATAGATGTGTATAGATGTGTATAGATGTGTATAGATGTATATAGATGTGTATAGATGTATAGATGTGTATAGATGTATAGATGTATAGATGTGTATAGATGTGTATAGATGTATATAGATGTGTATAGATGTGTATAGATGTATAGATGTGTGTAGATGTGTATAGATGTGTGTAGATGTGTATAGATGTATAGATGTGTATAGATGTGTATGGATGTATAGATGTGTATAGATGTATAGATGTGTATAGATGTATAGATGTGTATGGATGTATAGATGTATAGATGTGTATAGATGTGTATAGATGTATATAGATGTGTATAGATGTATAGATGTGTATAGATGTATAGATGTGTATAAATGTATATAGATGTGTATAGATGTATAGATGTGTATAGATGTATATAGATGTGTATAGATGTATAGATGTGTATAGATGTGTGTAGATGTATAGATGTATATTTGTGTATAGATGTATATAGATGTGTATAGATGTATAGATGTGTATAGATGTGTATAGATGTATATAGATGTGTATAGATGTATAGATGTGTATAGATGTGTATAGATGTATATAGATGTGTATAGATGTATAGATGTGTATAGATGTATAGATGTGTATAGATGTGTGTAGATGTATAGATGTGTATAGATGTATAGATGTGTATGGATGTATAGATGTGTATAGATGTGTATAGATGTATATAGATGTGTATAGATGTATAGATGTGTATAGATGTATAGATGTATAGATGTGTATGGATGTATAGATGTGTATAGATGTATAGATGTGTATGGATGTATAGATGTGTATAGATGTATAGATGTGTATGGATGTATAGATGTGTATAGATGTGTGTAGATGTATAGATGTGTATAGATGTGTATAGATGTATAGATGTGTATAGATGTATATAGATGTGTATAGATGTATAGATGTGTATGGATGTATAGATGTGTATAGATGTGTGTAGATGTATAGATGTGTATAGATGTGTATAGATGTGTATAGATGTATATAGATGTGTATAGATGTATATAGATGTGTATAGATGTATAGATGTATAGATGTGTATGGATGTATAGATGTGTATAGATGTGTATAGATGTGTATGGATGTATAGCTGTGTGTAGATGTATAGATGTGTATAGATGTATAGATGTGTATAGATGTGTATAGATGTATATAGATGTGTATAGATGTATAGATGTATAGATGTGTATGGATGTATAGATGTGTATAGATGTGTATAGATGTGTATGGATGTATAGCTGTGTGTAGATGTATAGATGTGTATAGATGTGTATAGATGTATAGATGTGTATAGATGTGTGTAGATGTATAGATGTATAGATGTGTATAGATGTATATAGATGTGTATAGATGTGTATAGATGTATATAGATGTGTATAGATGTATATAGATGTGTATAGATGTGTATAGATGTGTGTAGATGTATAGATGTATATTTGTGTATAGATGTATATAGATGTGTATAGCTGTGTGTAGATGTATAGATGTGTATAGATGTGTATAGATGTGTATAGATGTATAGATGTGTATAGATGTATATAGATGTGTATAGATGTATAGATGTGTATAGATGTATAGATGTATAGATGTGTATAGATGTATATAGATGTGTATAGATGTATATAGATGTGTATAGATGTATAGATGTGTATAGATGTGTGTAGATGTATAGATGTATATTTGTGTATAGATGTATATAGATGTGTATAGATGTATAGATGTGTATAGATGTATATAGATGTGTATAGATGTATAGATGTGTATAGATGTGTGTAGATGTATAGATGTATATTTGTGTATAGATGTATATAGATGTGTATAGCTGTGTGTAGATGTATAGATGTGTATAGATGTGTATAGATGTATAGATGTGTATAGATGTGTATAGATGTATATAGATGTGTATAGATGTATAGATGTGTATAGATGTATAGATGTATAGATGTGTATAGATGTATATAGATGTGTATAGATGTATAGATGTGTATAGATGTATATAGATGTGTATAGATGTGTATAGATGTGTATAGATGTATATATAGATGTATAGATGTATATAGATGTGTATAGATGTATAGATGTGTATAGATGTATATAGATGTGTATAGATGTATAGATGTATAGATGTATAGATGTATATAGATGTGTATAGATGTGTGTAAATGTATAGATGTGTATAGATGTGTATAGATGTATAGATGTGTATAGATGTGTATAGATGTGTATAGATGTATAGATGTGTATAGATGTGTATAGATGTGTATAGATGTATGTATAGATGTGTATAGATGTGTATAGATGTATAGATGTGTATAGATGTGTGTAAATGTATAGATGTATATAGATGTGTATAGATGTGTGTAAATGTATAGATGTGTATAGATGTATAGATGTGTATAGATGTGTGTAAATGTATAGATGTATATAGATGTGTATAGATGTGTGTAAATGGTATAGATGTGTATAGATGTGTATAGATGTATAGATGTGTATAGATGTATATAGATGTGTATAGATGTATATAGATGTATAGATGTATAGATGTGTATAGATGTATAGATGTGTATAGATGTATATAGATGTGTATAGATGTATATAGATGTATAGATGTATAGATGTGTATAGATGTATATAGATGTATATAGATGTGTATAGATGTGTGTAAATGTATAGATGTGTATAGATGTATAGATGTGTATAGATGTATAGATGTGTATAGATGTGTGTAAATGTATAGATGTATATAGATGTGTATAGATGTGTATAGATGTGTGTAAATGTATAGATGTGTATAGATGTGTATAGATGTATATAGATGTGTATAGATGTATATAGATGTGTGTAAATGTATAGATGTATATAGATGTGTATAGATGTATAGATGTGTATAGATGTATATAGATGTATAGATGTATAGATGTGTATAGATGTATATAGATGTGTATAGATGTATATAGATGTGTATAGATGTGTATAGATGTGTGTAAATGTATAGATGTGTATAGATGTATAGATGTGTATAGATGTGTGTAAATGTATAGATGTGTATAGATGTATAGATGTGTATAGATGTGTATAGATGTATATAGATGTGTATAGATGTATAGATGTGTATAGATGTGTATAGATGTGTGTAAATGTATAGATGTATATAGATGTGTATAGATGTATAGATGTGTATAGATGTGTATAGATGTATAGATGTATATAGATGTATAGATGTGTATAGATGTGTATATAGATGTATATAGATGTATATAGATGTGTATAGATGTGTATAGATGTGTATAGATGTATAGATGTATAGATGTGTATAGATGTGTATAGATGTATATAGATGTGTATAGATGTGTGTAAATGTATAGATGTGTATAGATGTATAGATGTGTATAGATGTGTATAGATGTATATAGATGTGTATAGATGTATATAGATGTGTATAGATGTGTATAGATGTGTGTAAATGTATAGATGTATATAGATGTGTATAGATGTGTATAGATGTATATAGATGTATATAGATGTGTATAGATGTGTATAGATGTGTGTAAATGTATAGATGTGTATAGATGTATATAGATGTGTATAGATGTATATAGATGTATAGATGTGTATAGATGTGTGTAAATGTATAGATGTGTATAGATGTATATAGATGTATAGATGTGTATAGATGTGTGTAAATGTATAGATGTGTATAGATGTTTATAGATGTATATAGATGTATATAGATGTGTATAGATGTGTATAGATGTGTGTAAATGTATAGATGTATATAGATGTGTATAGATGTATAGATGTGTATAGATGTGTATAGATGTATATAGATGTGTGTAAATGTATAGATGTATATCTGTGTATAGATGTATATAGATGTGTATAGATGTATAGATGTATAGATGTGTATAGATGTATATAGATGTGTATAGATGTATATAGATGTGTATAGATGTGTATAGATGTGTATAGATGTATAGATGTGTATAGATGTGTGTAAATGTATAGATGTATATAGATGTGTATAGATGTGTATAGATGTGTATAGATGTATATAGATGTGTATAGATGTATAGATGTGTATAGATGTGTGTAAATGTATAGATGTGTATAGATGTGTATAGATGTGTATAGATGTGTATAGATGTATATAGATGTGTATAGATGTGTGTAAATGTATAGATGTGTATAGATGTGTATAGATGTATATAGATGTGTATAGATGTGTGTAAATGTATAGATGTGTATAGATGTGTATAGATGTATAGATGTGTATAGATGTGTATAGATGTGTATAGATGTGTGTAAATGTATAGATGTATATAGATGTGTATAGATGTGTGTAAATGTATAGATGTGTATAGATGTATAGATGTGTATAGATGTGTGTAAATGTATAGATGTATATAGATGTGTATAGATGTGTGTAAATGGTATAGATGTGTATAGATGTGTATAGATGTATAGATGTGTATAGATGTATATAGATGTGTATAGATGTATATAGATGTATAGATGTATAGATGTGTATAGATGTATAGATGTGTATAGATGTATATAGATGTGTATAGATGTATATAGATGTATAGATGTATAGATGTGTATAGATGTATATAGATGTATATAGATGTGTATAGATGTGTGTAAATGTATAGATGTGTATAGATGTATATAGATGTATAGATGTATAGATGTGTATAGATGTGTGTAAATGTATAGATGTATATAGATGTGTATAGATGTGTATAGATGTGTGTAAATGTATAGATGTGTATAGATGTGTATAGATGTATATAGATGTGTATAGATGTATATAGATGTGTGTAAATGTATAGATGTATAGATGTATAGATGTGTATAGATGTATATAGATGTATAGATGTATAGATGTGTATAGATGTATATAGATGTGTATAGATGTATATAGATGTGTATAGATGTGTGTAAATGTATAGATGTGTATAGATGTATAGATGTGTATAGATGTGTGTAAATGTATAGATGTGTATAGATGTGTATAGATGTATATAGATGTGTATAGATGTATAGATGTGTATAGATGTGTATAGATGTGTGTAAATGTATAGATGTATATAGATGTGTATAGATGTATAGATGTGTATAGATGTGTATAGATGTATAGATGTATAGATGTATATAGATGTGTATAGATGTGTATAGATGTATATAGATGTATATAGATGTGTATAGATGTGTATAGATGTGTATAGATGTATAGATGTATAGATGTGTATAGATGTGTATAGATGTATATAGATGTGTATAGATGTGTGTAAATGTATAGATGTGTATAGATGTATAGATGTGTATAGATGTGTATAGATGTATATAGATGTGTATAGATGTATATAGATGTGTATAGATGTGTATAGATGTGTGTAAATGTATAGATGTATATAGATGTGTATAGATGTGTATAGATGTATAGATGTATATAGATGTATATAGATGTGTATAGATGTGTATAGATGTGTGTAAATGTATAGATGTGTATAGATGTATATAGATGTGTATAGATGTATATAGATGTATAGATGTGTATAGATGTGTGTAAATGTATAGATGTGTATAGATGTATATAGATGTATAGATGTGTATAGATGTGTGTAAATGTATAGATGTGTATAGATGTATATAGATGTATATAGATGTATATAGATGTGTATAGATGTGTATAGATGTGTGTAGATGTATAGATGTATAGATGTATATAGATGTGTATAGATGTATAGATGTGTATAGATGTGTATAGATGTATATAGATGTGTGTAAATGTATAGATGTATATCTGTGTATAGATGTATATAGATGTGTATAGATGTATAGATGTATAGATGTGTATAGATGTATATAGATGTGTATAGATGTATATAGATGTGTATAGATGTGTATAGATGTGTATAGATGTATAGATGTGTATAGATGTGTGTAAATGTATAGATGTATATAGATGTGTATAGATGTGTATAGATGTGTATAGATGTATATAGATGTGTATAGATGTATAGATGTGTATAGATGTGTGTATAGATGTATAGATGTGTATAGATGTGTATAGATGTGTATAGATGTATATAGATGTGTATAGATGTGTGTAAATGTATAGATGTGTATAGATGTGTATAGATGTATATAGATGTGTATAGATGTGTATAGATGTGTAAATGTATAGATGTGTATAGATGTGTATAGATGTATATAGATGTGTGTAAATGTATAGATGTGTATAGATGTGTATAGATGTATATAGATGTATATAGATGTGTATAGATGTGTGTAAATGTATGGATGTATATAGATGTGTATAGATGTATATAGATGTGTATAGATGTGTGTAAATGTATAGATGTGTATAGATGTGTATAGATGTATATAGATGTATATAGATGTATAGATGTGTATAGATGTGTATAGATGTGTATAGATGTATATAGATGTGTATAGATGTGTATAGATGTGTGTAAATGTATAGATGTGTATAGATGTATATAGATGTGTATAGATGTGTGTAAATGTATAGATGTATATAGATGTGTATAGATGTGTATAGATGTATATAGATGTGTATAGATGTGTGTAAATGTATAGATGTGTATAGATGTGTGTAAATGTATAGATGTATATAGATGTGTATAGATGTGTATAGATGTATATAGATGTGTATAGATGTGTATAGATGTATATAGATGTGTATAGATGTGTATAGATGTGTGTAAATGTATAGATGTGTATAGATGTATATAGATGTGTATAGATGTATATAGATGTGTATAGATGTGTATAGATGTGTGTAAATGTATAGATGTATATAGATGTGTATAGATGTATAGATGTATATAGATGTGTATAGATGTGTATAGATGTATAGATGTGTATAGATGTGTATAGATGTGTGTAAATGTATAGATGTATATAGATGTGTATAGATGTGTATAGATGTATATAGATGTGTATAGATGTATAGATGTATAGATGTGTGTAGATGTATATAGATGTGTATACATGTATAGATATATAGATGTATATAGATGTGTATAGATGTATAGATGTGTATAGATGTGTATTGATGTATATAGATGTGTATAGATGTATAGATGTGTATAGATGTATAGATGTATAGATGTGTATAGATGTGTATAGATGTATATAGATGTGTATAGATGTGTATAGATGTGTATTGATGTATATAGATGTGTATAGATGTATAGATGTATAGATGTGTATAGATGTATAGATGTATAGATGTGTATAGATGTATATAGATGTGTATAGATGTGTATAGATGTATAGATGTGTGTAGATGTGTATAGATGTGTGTAGATGTGTATAGATGTATAGATGTGTATGGATGTATAGATGTGTATAGATGTATAGATGTGTATGGATGTATAGATGTATAGATGTGTATAGATGTGTATAGATGTATAGATGTGTATAGATGTATAGATGTGTATAGATGTATAGATGTGTATGGATGTATAGATGTGTATAGATGTGTATAGATGTATAGATGTGTATAGATGTATAGATGTGTATGGATGTATAGATGTGTATAGATGTATATAGATGTGTATAGATGTATAGATGTATAGATGTGTATGGATGTATAGATGTGTATAGATGTATAGATGTGTATGGATGTATAGATGTGTGTAGATGTATAGATGTGTATAGATGTGTATAGATGTATAGATGTGTATAGATGTATAGATGTATAGATGTGTATGGATGTATAGATGTGTATAGATGTGTATAGATGTGTATGGATGTATAGATGTGTGTAGATGTATAGATGTGTATAGATGTATAGATGTGTATAGATGTATATAGATGTGTATAGATGTATAGATGTGTATAGATGTATAGATGTGTATAAATGTATATAGATGTGTATAGATATATAGATGTGTATAGATGTATATAGATGTGTATAGATGTATAGATGTGTATAGATGTGTGTAGATGTATAGATGTATATTTGTGTATAGATGTATATAGATGTGTATAGATGTATAGATGTGTATAGATGTGTATAGATGTATAGATGTGTATAGATGTGTATAGATGTGTATAGATGTGTATAGATGTATAGATGTGTATGGATGTATAGATGTGTATAGATGTGTATAGATGTATAGATGTATAGATGTGTATGGATGTATAGATGTGTATAGATGTGTATAGATGTATATAGATGTGTATAGATGTATAGATGTGTATGGATGTATAGATGTGTATAGATGTATAGATGTGTATGGATGTATAGATGTGTATAGATGTGTGTAGATGTATAGATGTGTATAGATGTGTATAGATGTATAGATGTGTATAGATGTGTATAGATGTATATAGATGTGTATAGATGTATAGATGTGTATGGATGTATAGATGTGTATAGATGTGTGTAGATGTATAGATGTCTATAGATGTATAGATGTGTATAGATGTGTATAGATGTATATAGATGTGTATAGATGTGTATAGATGTATATAGATGTGTATAGATGTATAGATGTATAGATGTGTATGGATGTATAGATGTGTATAGATGTGTATAGATGTGTATGGATGTATAGCTGTGTGTAGATGTATAGATGTGTATAGATGTGTATAGATGTATAGATGTGTATAGATGTGTGTAGATGTATAGATGTATAGATGTGTATAGATGTATATAGATGTGTATAGATGTGTATAGATGTATAGATGTGTATAGATGTATATAGATGTGTATAGATGTATAGATGTGTATAGATGTGTGTAGATGTATAGATGTATATTTGTGTATAGATGTATATAGATGTGTATAGCTGTGTGTAGATGTATAGATGTGTATAGATGTATAGATGTGTATAGATGTGTATAGATGTATATAGATGTGTATAGATGTATAGATGTGTATAGATGTATAGATGTATAGATGTGTATAGATGTGTGTAGATGTATAGATGTATATTTGTGTATAGATGTATAGATGTGTATAGATGTATATAGATGTGTATAGATGTATATAGATGTGTATAGATGTATAGATGTGTATAGATGTGTGTAGATGTATAGATGTATATAGATGTGTATAGATGTGTATAGATGTATATAGATGTGTATAGATGTATAGATGTGTATAGATGTGTATAGATGTGTATAGATGTATAGATGTATAGATGTGTATAGATGTATATAGATGTGTATAGATGTATAGATGTGTATAGATGTGTATAGATGTATAGATGTGTATAGATGTGTGTAGATGTATAGATGTATAGATATGTATAGATGTACAGATGTGTATAGATGTATATAGATGTGTATAGATGTATAGATGTGTATAGATGTATATAGATGTGTATAGATGTATAGATGTGTATAGATGTGTGTAGATGTATAGATGTATATTTGTGTATAGATGTATATAGATGTGTATAGATGTGTGTAGATGTATAGATATGTATAGACGTACAGATGTGTATAGATGTGTTTTGATGTGTAGATGTGAAGCCGCTCATGTGACCTTTCAGCCGTACTACGTGGACGAGGAGGATTTCTTTCAGGCCTGTCAGCAGAAGCAGCTGCTGCTGGTAGACAGATACCTGTCGACAGGTGAGACGTGAACGCCTGTGACTCAGTGAGTCATCGACACGTCACGCTTCACTCCCTCTGATTAACGTAGATATTTACAGCATAGATATATCTATACCATCAAACTGATCTGATCAGTGGAGGAGCTGGATCAATAAGTCTGATCAGTTCTGATCAATTCAGCTTCTGCACAAACTGACATGAACTTCCTGTTCAGTTTGGACGAGCCAGTTCTCAAGGTCACATGAAGGTCGTCACCAGATTGATGGAGGCCGGAGCGAACCTCCACTGCAGAGACAAGGTACTGCTGGGTCCAGGTCAGACCAGCTTCAGATAAAGTCTTCTGTCCAGCTCTGATCCACTTGTGTCCACTCGGCCTGCAGAGGAGGACATCTGTCTGTCCTCCAGCTGCTGTTGGACCACGGAGCAGACATTACTGCAACAGACAAGGTAATGCTCCACACATTACTACTAGTGCTACTAGTACTATAGTACTGTAAATACTCTCTCTCTTGTAGCTACTCCTGCTCCACAGCTTGTAGTACTGATCTAAAGTACTGTGTCCTGTGTACTAGCTGGGCAGTACTCCTCTCCATGTCTCTGTGAGGACTGGACACCACCACTGTGCAGAACACCTGATCCACTGTCGAGCCCAGCTGGACCCTCAGGACCGGGTGGGTCCAGACCCAGATCCAGACCCAGTATCAGACCCATAGTTATCAATATCTTATAATATCATTATCCTATAATAATGTATGTAAAGTGTGTAATTTAAACTTGTAACAATAATAATCATTATCTTGTGTTTCAGGAGGGAGACACTCCTCTTCATGATGCCGTTCGACTCGACAGATTTAAAATCCTCCAGCTGTTGTTGCTGCATGGAGCCAAAACACACCTGATCAACCAGGTAACCCTGAGCCCTGAGGGGCCTCCTGCTCCTCCTGCAGGGGCCTCCTGCTCCTCCTGCAGGGGCCTCAGGGTCAGCATGTCCCCTGTCAGCAGTCCTCATGAAGGTGTCTCTATTCTGTCTCTCCTCAGGATGGACATTGTCCTCTGGACAAGGTGTTGGACTGGCAGAACGAGACGAAGACTCTTCTTGTCGAGCAAAGCGACAGGAAGTGATGTCACTGACGGATCAGCCAATCACTGCTCTGGATTTGTTTGTCAGCGAAACAAGATCAAAATTTTTCATTTGAATGAAAATATTTTAACTTTATTTTATCCTTTTCCTCAAATAAACTTTATTTAACAAAAACAGCTTTGATCATTTAAAAATATTCAGAATAAAGAGAAATGTTTGAAATATAATTCTTCTCTCTCACTGATTATTATTTATTCATAAACAGGAAGTGAGACATGGGTTCACAGGAGGAAGTTGTTCTGTGACTTGTGTAGTACTGTGTAGTACTGTGTAGTACTGCACAGAAGATCAGAGTAGTAGGTACTGCATACAGGTTCAAAGTGTGGCAATGGATGACGTTCAGGTCTGCAGGGCTGAGGATCAGCTGGGTGAAGTGAAGAACCTCCTCCCTGGTTCTGCTCGACCCCTGAAGAAGAAACACCAGAGAATATGAAGTCCAGACCCAGGACCACCAGAACCACCAGGATCAGACTACAGGGAGATCAGGAGGTTCCGGTGGAGGACTGAAGGTTGGACCTGGTCTGATGTGGTCTTACTTGTTGCTGACAGCATTGCCCTGGTTCCTGGTCTGGCCTCTCAGAGTCCCTCTGCTGGCAGCTTCAGAGCGGCTGTTCAGCTCTGGAGACGTCAAAGGCTGGAAGAAGCGACCTGTGAGAAAACAGAGAAAGAAAGAAAGAAAGAAAGAAATTCACTGAGAACTGAGACTTTTCCTCCATCCATCCATCCATCTTCTCCCTCTTATCCTCTCATAGGGTCAGGGGGGCTGGAGTCTATCCCAGCTGTCTTAGGGTGAAAGACAGGGTACACCCTGGACAAGTGTCCAGTTCATCACAGGACACATAGAGACAGACAACCACTCACACTCACATTCACACCTACGGTCAATTTAAATTAACCAGTTAACCTAATCCCCATGCATGTTTTTGGATGGTGGGAGGAAGCCGGAGTACCAGAGAGAACCCACACAGACATGAGGAGAACATGCAAACTCCACACAGAAAGACCCCGGGCCGGGATTCGAACCCAGTACCTTCTTACTGTGAGGTGACAGTGCTAACCACCACCGTGCCGCTCACTTTTCCACTATCACAGTGAAACAGAAAGAAAGAACAGTGACAGGAGATGACATGCAGAGGCTATGTAGCTTCATGCTAATGCTAACAAACCATGTCCATCATCCTGACTGGAGGACAAGATGTGATCTGTCTGGACGACGGTGAGGACACGTCTCCAGTAGGACTCAGGGAGGGACAACAAGCGACAGATGACCTGAGAGCAGAGCAGCAGATTAAAGCAGTGAGAATGAAGACCAGAGTACGATACATCGTCTACCACCGTAAAGGTAAGTCTACCGTGACATCGGAGCACCGATACATCATCATCATCGTTAGCATCAAGCTGCTGGTTGAGAGTCTCACCGTGTCACATTTTGCAGCTATAATTATTATTATGAAAGACAGACCTTAGGCTGAGTGTTGATGTCTCTCAAGATGGTCGATGGCGTCGGCTCAGACATCCCATGACCCACCAGGGTGGGTCCAAACACCCGGGACAAATTATTCTGGTCCATCTGACACTGAGGACTCCTCA
Organism: Synanceia verrucosa; assembly: GCA_029721515.1. Taxonomy (NCBI): domain Eukaryota; kingdom Metazoa; phylum Chordata; class Actinopteri; order Perciformes; family Synanceiidae; genus Synanceia; species Synanceia verrucosa. The sequence continues at coordinate 15,608,379 of CM056550.1, read as the reverse complement.
TCACCCTGAAGACATGAAAGAAATTAACTAGATGTTATTAAAGGGCCACTTCCTGTCCTGATGTCTGTCTGATGTCTCTAGAGGAAAAGGATCATGTTAATACTGACGACATGAGGACAGGTGAATGCTGTCAAGTTGTTTGAGAACACCTGGATGGTCTTACTTCTGCAGGTGAAGCATGAGAAATGCCAGAGTATCTCTGTTGGCCTTCGGCAGCTCAGCTATGGCCTGGAACGTCTTGGTGGTGCTCTTGTCTTCATCAGCCAGCTCTGAAACATGACAGCGACGGTCAGCTGGTCCTGGACCAGTTCTACCTGCACAGACAGCTTACTGGTGTCCAGTGTCCTCCTACCTGAGGCTTCCATGAAGCTCCGGTGCAGTCTGAAGGTGATGAGGGGCTCCCTCAGTGTCCTCAGGAAGTCTTTCAGGAGACCGCACAGGACGTGGACGTCATGGACTTTACTGAGCATGAGCGGCGTCTTTCCCTGGAGAAAGCGGTCCTTGAGCTCCTTGACCAGGCGCTCCCCTCCAGGGACCCGGTAGAGACCTCTCTGCAGAGGACGGCAGGTAACAGGTGGGTTCCACTGGATGACGTCCGTCCATCACCCACCAACAACTAACGAGACTTTGTCCATTTATGACTAGAAGAGTCCTCTCAGGAACTCCACACCACATCCTGTCTGTCTGGAGCTTCACCAGCATCTCCTTCTTCATGATGTTAAAACCATCTAAAACCTTTTAACCGCTCTCTTCCTGCTGGTTTTACGATCCGTCGCCAACACAGATTATTTTATTTTGAAAAGACTTTGTGTCTGTGCACGACTTCCTGTCTCACACCATCTGCTCTGTGTTAGACCCTGATGGTCCAGACCGTCCTAAACCAGCCTGGAGGACTGGACTCACCTCCTGCAGACCTCTCCTCTCGATCTCAGCCACACAGTCGACCACCAGATGAGGAACTCTGGGATGGATCGCTGGAGCAAAACTCTCCAACGAGTTCTGGAGAGAAAAACCACATGCAGTGATTCTGGTCCTGGTCCTGGAGCCCTACCTGCTCAGGGCCGTACCTGCTGAGCTGAAGGTCCTGAGGGGGCGGAGCAGCCTTCGCTCAGCTTCTGTTTGCACTCTGGGTGAGCGACGGCTCGGCAGTTCCTGCACTTCACCACCATCTTCCCGAAGCGCATCCTCTTCCCACAGGGGAGGCACATCTCAGGAAGGATCACCTGGAGGACAGGTAGGTAGACCAGACCACGGCCAAGACCGGACCACATCCAAGACATCCACATCCTTCTTTACAACTCATTTCTTTTAAATACATTGTTTTTTGCTATTACAATACACTTGTTTTAAATGATATAAATTTTATCTTTGTAATGTTGTATAAAATATATATTTTACTTTGGCTGCTGTTGCTCTTCATTTCCTTTTTCAAGTCTCTTTAATATCTACTCGCTCTAGTTCTATGCAGCTGGTGTTTTCTATTCTTCTTCTCAGAATGATCTCTTGTTCTAATTAATCTCTAAATAGTCCACTGGAACACTTTTCTGATTCATATTCATCATTAAAAATTAAAAATGAGTCTAGATTCTAGTTCTTCAGCCTCTTTTAAACTACTGTTCATGAACGCAGCACAGACACTAAATAAAAACTAGTATATCTGTTCATACAGTTTTAGAGAGGAAAACATGTTTCAGCGTTTTCGCGGTCCTGCGGGACGGCGGCGGTCTGACGGCGACGCTCTCCTCCATCTTGGTTAGGGTTTCAGGCTCCACCTTCGTCTCATCACTTGGAGACCAGACCGAGGTCTGGTCTGAGACAAACAGGTCTATAAAACACAGGATCCAGTTCAGAGTGAGATGTGGACATTCTGTTGGTAGCTAACGTGGAAAAATAAGAGTTCAACTGAAAATCAAAAGCAAGAAAAGTTCTGGAAAGATTTATTATTAAAATTATTTTCCTGATGAGAGGTTAAAGTCACCTCCTCCTCCTCCTCCTCCTCCTCCCTCCTGGGTCTCCTGAGTGACTTCCACCACCATGTGGACCTGAGCTCTGGTCTCTGGGGTCTTCACTGAGGTCTTCATTACCACCTCGACCTCCTGAGTCACAAACAAACCAACAAGTTCAGTTCTCCAGGAACCACCAGAACTATTCTGGGATGTTAGAAAAAGCAGCAGACTGGCAGTTTCTCCAGTTATTAATTAATTCATTATTATTTATATATAATAATTATTATTATTTGTTTTCTACTTATTTTACTTGTTTACTGACGCCACTTATTTTATTTTTTTTATAAAGGCAGTTTGTGAGGCGAATAAAAGTTTATCTGATCTGAAATATGAACGGTGAAACTTATTAAAATATCTGACAGGAACAGAAACTAACTAATATTCACTTCAGAGAAGCTGAAACTTTTGATTCCATATTTTAGATCTAAAAAGACTAAAACCATCTGAAATAGATCAGATCAGAGCGTTTCAGGCAGTTTGTCCCAGCAGAGTTTCAAATTAACGGTGATTAATCTTGTTAATTTCAACAGTCCTAATAAGACCTGAAGCGCCAGGGGGAAATATTTACTCAATCTTCTAGTTGATGTTCTCCTCTAAAGAACCCTGGTTCTTCAGAAATCTCCTCACCTCAACAGTTTCCTTCTCCAGCAGCTCAACAGAAACGTTCCTACTCTTCCCTCTCCGTCCAGACAGAGTACCGGCAGTCTGTCCCATCGACGAGCGCTATGAGAACCAACGGAGAACCATAAAGACCCAACAGCACACCAACGAACATCAGAACAAACATGGAGGAACATGAAGGAACCTGGAGAACACTCACTCTCTTCTCTCTGACTCTGGACCTCAGTGGTTTCAACGCTGTCGTGTCCAGATCCTGAAACGACATGAAAACTTCTTTCTTCAGTTTAAAATTGTTGGAGAGACTTTCTATCCTGACGTTCTTGAACGTACCACATCATCATCGGTCCGATCGTAGCTGATGTCAGAGTGAGACAGGAAGGAGGACTCGTCGATGACACACAACCTGAAGGGACCAAAGAACGTTCAAATTAAAACCATCCTCTGAAGATTCAGCACACTCATTAACTCTTTGAGTGCCATAAACGAGTATACTCGTCTTTCCTTTTTTCAGCAGCAGGCACAAGAGGGCGCTCTCACACAGTGTGAGTAATGCTGGGGCTTCTGGGAGATGTAGTCAGAGCATAAAGAGACGGTATACACCACAGAGATCAAAACAGGAAGTGGAGACGATCGAGATTAGAGAGCAAAACAAACAGAATGTTGAGAAAAAGTGGTGATTTTGGTGAAAGTGTCCTCTACTCTACCTCTGATAAAACAAGAATGGAACAAGGTAAAAACAAACATTTTTTTCATGATGAAATAGAGTCTTCTTTCATTTGAGATATTCACTATTTTCAGAGACATAGTACTAAATATTCTGTGGGTCTAGAAATATGACTGAAAATGGGCAATAATGTTGGAACAAGGCAATTTCTGTGCTTTTAAAAGAGCTGGCACTCAATAAGTTAATGTCTGGTCCTGGTCTGGTCCTGGTCCCTCACCGCCGGCTGCTCCGGTGCAGAGTCACATTCCCTCCTTTGTGCTCAAACGTGGCCAGAAGAGATTTCTGCTCGTCGTTCAGACAGGAGCTGGATCTGCTGTCATGGACCAGGATGTCACACATGAGCTGCATCTGCCTCTGCTGGAGAAGAACAAGACCAGACTCAGAACCAGGACTGAGCGGGAGCAGTATGAGGACTCACTGGGACTCACCAGGTACTGGTAGTCACCCTCGGTCTTGTGGCGTCTCTTCATCTCCAGGTCCAGCTGGTTCCTGGCGTGCTTCAGCTTCACCTCCAGAGCAGCTTTGGCCACATCAGACTTGACCAGCAGCTCCTTGTACTTCTTGAGCTCCAGCTCAGCGTGGAGCCATCGCTTCCTGACCTCCTCGAAGTTCTTCACCACCTGCATGAGCTCTGAGAACACGTCCTGTTTACACCACCGCGTCATTTCATCACTTCCTGTTTACACCACCGCGTCATTTCATCACTTCCTGTTTACCCCACCGCGTCGTTTCATCACTTCCTGTTTACACCACCGCGTCATTTCATCACTTCCTGTTTACACCACCGCGTCATTTCATCACTTCCTGTTTACACCACCGCGTCATTTCATCACGTCCTGTTTACACCACCGCGTCGTTTCATCACTTCCTGTTTACACCACCGCGTCATTTCATCACTTCCTGTTTACACCACCGCGTCATTTCATCACTTCCTGTTTACACCACCGCGTCATTTCATCACTTCCTGTTTACCCCACCGCGTCGTTTCATCACTTCCTGTTTACACCACCGCGTCATTTCATCACTTCCTGTTTACACCACCGCGTCATTTCATCACTTCCTGTTTACACCACCGCGTCATTTCATCACTTCCTGTTTACACCACTGCGTCATTTCATCACTTCCTGCTCACGCCACTGCATCATTTCATCACTTCCTGTTTACCCCACCGCGTCGTTTCATCACTTCCTGTTTACCCCACCGCGTCATTTCATCACTTCCTGCTCACGCCACCGCATCATTTCATCACTTCCTGCTCACGCCACCGCATCATTTCATCACTTCCTGTTTACCCCACCGCGTCGTTTCATCACTTCCTGTTCACACCACCGCATCATTTCATCACTTCCTGTCTTGGGCCAGCTTCCCATTTAATAATTTAGGTTAGAACACTTCCTCTTTCTGTTGAAACTAAATAAACTGTCCTGGACCAGCTCCCACCCCTGGATCAGGTCTGGACCAGGTCTCACCCATTTCGTTGGTCCTGGTCTCCTCCTCCACAGTGATCCTCTGCAGACACAGGGCCAGCAGCTCCTCCAGGATGACTCTGGGCTCCCCCATCACAATAAAGGACCTGTCAACAACCACACTCTTATTTTGGTAGGCCTGTCCACAGTTCCTTTGAACCTCTTTATCTCCTCAGACTCTCAGTTGTTTTTATTTTGTATCTTTATTATCTTTTATTGATTTTATGTCATGTGCAGAGTTCATGCTTCTAATCCACAGAGACCAGATTCAGGACCAGGACCAGGTTCAGCTTTTTAGCATTTCTGAAACTTTAAATGAACACCCCTTAAAACGTCTTTGAAGAAAAAAAAATTAAGAACTAAAAACTTTATTTTGATGTTTCATGACTGTTCCTGCTTCCTGTCAGAATAATAATTACTTACCTGCAATAAACGGACAGCAGCAACAGAAAAACATAAGCAGGAATAAACATTAACTTCATTCCTGTAATGAATCTGTCTGAAGAGCAGCTCAGTCAGGCTTAATGAACGGATGAAGAACTAAAAGCTTTGAACTCACCTGGTCGCAGCTCAGAGCACCTGCTCATCAGCCTTCATTCATTTAGCCTGCGTCTGTGATCACGTGACCTCAGCTGCTCTTCTTATTGGAGATGACGTCATTGGCGCAGCTGCGTCATCAAGTGTTGTTCAAATCAATACAAAATAAAAATATACACAAACAAAAAATGATCAAAACATTATCTTATTTAATGAAACTTTTCTCAATTTCGATCTTAATCCAACAAACACACTTAGACTTTATTTAAGTTTAAACACATTCTTTATGAATTCTATCACTGTAATCAATTACATGGCCTGTCGGCCATGTTGACCTCCTGCTCTGTGGGCTGTGATCTCTGCCTCACTCTGATTATTATTTTGTAATTATGATTTCAAGAAAAATCACCGTTAAACTGGAGCTTTCTGTGAGCCTCCCCTCAGTTTTCTTTTCATTAGCATGTTGCTGAATAAAAACAGACTCTGCTGTGTTTCTCTTCACTTTATTCATGCAGCTTGAAGTAGATTCACTACAGAAACAACAACAAAAACAACAACAACAACAGCAGATCGTTACAGAATGTCTAAAAACAACTCACTACAAGGTCTACTAGTCTCTGGGTCTACTTGTTCAGGTCTACTGGTTCAGGCCTACTGGTCTCTGGGTCTACCAGTTCAGGTCTACTGGTTCAGGTCGACTGGTCTCTGGGTCTACCGGTTCAGGTCTACTGGTTCAGGTCTACTGGTCTCTGGGTCTACCGGTTCAGGTCGACTGGTTCAGGTCTACTGGTCTCTGGGTCTACCGGTTCAGGTCGACTGGTCTCTGGGTCTACTGGTTCAGGTCGACTGGTCTCTGGGTCTACTGGTTCAGGTCTACTGGTCTCTGGGTCTACCAGTTCAGGTCTACTGGTTCAGGTCGACTGGTCTCTGGGTCTACCGGTTCAGGTCGACTGGTCTCTGGGTCTACTGGTTCAGGTCGACTGGTCTCTGGGTCTACCGGTTCAGGTTGACTGGTCTCTGGGTCTACTGGTTCAGGTCTACTGGTCTCTGGGTCTACCGGTTCAGGTCTACTGGTTCAGGTCTACTGGTCTCTGGGTCTACTGGTTCAGGTCTACTGGTGTTAGCTGCCATGCATCTGTGAGGACAGACAAACAACCCACTGCTACAGAAACAGTTCAGCCTGCAGGAAGACAGCCGCCATGTTGGATGTCAATCTGTACTACTGTGTTTCATATGCTAAGCTAGGCTAACCGGCTGCTAGCTATCTGAACATCTGACTCTCAAAATATCAAACAATTCCCTTCAGGACGCAAAATATCATTTAATCTGTTCACATCTACATTTTGTTTCTATAGCAACAGCCTGGAACCAACATGGCCGACGTGAACTGCGACAGCGGCTGAAGCGCTACAATCAGTGATGCTAACACTACAGGATACAAAAACTGTAAAAAATACAAAGTGATTATGTTATCAAGTGAAGTCTTTACAAACATAGACACATTAAAAATGCCTTTGGGGTCAAAGGTCAAAGGGTGGACCATGGATGGATTAACAGAATATAAAAGTGACAGTGCTGACACTACTGAGCATGTGCAGCAGCACAGAACCAACAGTCTGAAAACACATCCATGGTCAGTTTGTACTGGAGGGGCTGGATGCTACTAGCAGCTACGACTGGATCATTAGCACCATTTATAGTCAACAAGACGTCTGATCCAGGACTGGATCAATAACTTTATCAATAACTTAAATGAACTAGCCCCTAGTGATACAGAGAGAAAGTGGTTCAGATGAGACATGGACTCAAGTCATATTATAATACTCATGTTATTAGTTAGACGTGAAGGCTTACAGTGTAGTAGATGATGCAGTGATGTGAATGAGTTAATGAAAGAGAAAGAAACAGTATGGATTTTCAGGGGTCATACCATTACTACTACTACTACTACTTCTTTTAAATATGAACTGATGTACCATCAGTGTAAAATGTAGGACTGCTAGTCACTGTTTAGTACTAGATGTAGGATATACTGTAGTACTATATGTAGGGTTGGTGGAGGGTTCAGTAGTAGTTGAAGTGGTACTGTTATAGGGTATAGTACTAGTTGTACTAGTTAGGCATAGTACTAGCTCGGTTACCACTATTATTAAGATAAGGAGGTGATGTTGGAGCGTCCACCAGGTGGTGCTACGATCTTCTGAGCAGAGCGCCGAGGAATGTGGTCATCAATCTGACTTCCTGTACAGAAGAAGAAGAAGGACAGAACTAAACACTGAAATTTGATTTATTGATTATTTATTTTATATAAATCAATAAAAATAAACATGACCATCAGGCACATGTGACATGAATTTTTCGGTTAAGGTCCTGTTGTCAAATAACATATATATAATATATATATATATATATATATATATATAACATGATATAATAACGTAAGAACAAAACAAATAAATAACTAATCTGTATAAATAACACCGCACGGTTTCATGGAGTCTACCTGCCAGGGTGAATCCTGATTGGTGTAGGTTTCGGAGGCTGGTTTGGCTTTTTGGACAGGGGGGCCCCCTGGTGGTCGGAGTGGGCGGGACCGATTTACTCAAACTGATGACATCATGGACTGGACCATCATAGTTTCCACGGGGGACACCACGAGCCTCAGCCATCTGAGACAAGGAGACAAACTAGTTAGTTAACTGATCAGGGATCAGCTAGTTTAAGTAGTAATAACAGGTTGAGCTGTTAGCTGCTGCTAGTTAGCCTCTAGCTGCTAACATCACCATGACAACGTATCAGTGATCCTTTAGATAGTTCACGACTAGATGAGGTGGTTTACTGGTTAAATAGTTATTAACAACTACATAACTACTTATTAACCTTCTGTTAACCACTAGTTACCATTTGTTAATCACTAGTTAACCACATGTTAACCACTTCTTAACTAGTTACCCTGCTCCTGGCCCTGATCCTCTTGTAGACGGCGTCAGGGAAAGACTTCCTGGGGACGAAGCGTCCAGAACCTTCAGTCACGTTCAGTTTTCCATCCTCAAGAACGACTCGGCCACCACTGATCACCACCGATGGCACACCTCGAAACTCCAAACCCTCCAGGATGTTGATCTCCAGTGTCTACAGCAGGAGGAGGAGGAGGAGGAGGAGGAGGAGGTCAGTGTATGAGCAGTGATGAGCTTTAATCAGTGATGAAGGACCGAACGTCACCAGGTTGTGAGTCTTTGCAGAAACAGTTCGAGTCTCTTTTGGATTCCAGACGACGATATCAGCGTCTGAACCGACAGCAATCCTCCCTGGTGGACACAGCCAGGTTAGATATTGACGGACATGTCTTTATTGTCTTTATTATCCGTATTATCTGTAGAATACCTTTGCGAGGGTACATGTTGAACAGTTTAGCAGCGTTGGTGCTCGTCACTGCCACAAACTCGTTCTCGTCCATCTTCCCTGTTGACTACAGAGACAGAAGGACGGAAGGACAATAAGACAATGTCTCTGTGGAGTTCATCATGTTGTTCTTAAGCAACTGAGTGTCCTGGATTTGCCAAACTGTCTACATTTGATAAATAAACATTATGAATGTGCTAACTTACCACAGCTCTGTCCCACACCACAGACATCCTCTCTTCGATCCCATTGGTTCCCTCTGGGATCAGAGTGAAGTCATCTTTACCGACGGCTTTCTGAGCTGTGGAGAAGCTAGCCTGAGCGCTGGACGTCACCTGGAGGTCTCCACTGGGGAGCAGCACACAGCAAGCATCTGTCAGGCTAGTGCTAACCATACTAACAGACAGGTAGAGTCATACTAACTGTGCTAACAGACAAGTAGAGTCATCCATCCATCCATCCATTACCTACCGCTTATCCTCATAGGGGATAATAGTCGCGGGGGGGCTGGAGTCTATCCCAGCTGTCTTAGTGTGAAAGACCCTGGACAAGTGTCCAGTTCATCACAGGACACATAGAGACAGACAACCACTCACACTCACATTCACACCTACGGTCAATTTAAACTAACCAGTTAACCTAATCCCCATGCATGTTTTTGGATGGTGGGAGGAAGCCGGAGTACCAGAGAGAACCCACACAGACATGAGGAGAACATGCAAACTCCACACAGAAAGGGCCCGGGCCGGGATTCGAACCCGGTACCTTCTTACTGTGAGGCGACAGTGCTAACCACTACACCACCGTGCCTCCCAAGTAGAGTCATGCCAACCATGCTAACAGACAGACAGTGTCATACTAACCATAATAACAGACAGATAGTGTCATACTAACCATAATAACAGACAGTGTCATACTAACCATAATAACAGACGGTGTCATACTAACCATAATAACAGACAGATAGTGTCATACTAACCATAATAACAGACAGATAGTGTCATACTAACCATAATAACAGACAGATAGTGTCATACTAACCATAATAACAGACAGATAGTGTCATACTAACCATAATAACAGACAGATAGTGTCATACTAACCATAATAACAGACAGATAGTGTCATACTAACCATAATAACAGACAGATAGTGTCATACTAACCATAATAACAGACAGATAGTGTCATACTAACCATAATAACAGACAGATAGTGTCATACTAACCATAATAACAGACAGATAGTGTCATACTAACCATAATAACAGACAGATAGTGTCATACTAACCATAATAACAGACAGATAGTGTCATACTAACCATAATAACAGACAGATAGTGTCATACTAACCATAATAACAGACAGATAGTGTCATACTAACCATAATAACAGACAGATAGTGTCATACTAACCATAATAACAGACAGATAGTGTCATACTAACCATAATAACAGACAGATAGTGTCATACTAACCATAATAACAGACAGATAGTGTCATACTAACCATAATAACAGACAGATAGTGTCATACTAACCATAATAACAGACAGATAGTGTCATACTAACCATAATAACAGACAGATAGTGTCATACTAACCATAATAACAGACAGTGTCATACTAACCATAATAACAGACAGATAGTGTCATACTAACCATAATAACAGACAGATAGTGTCATACTAACCATAATAACAGACAGATAGTGTCATACTAACCATAATAACAGACAGATAGTGTCATACTAACCATAATAACAGACAGATAGTGTCATACTAACCATAATAACAGACAGTGTCATACTAACCATAATAACAGACAGATAGTGTCATACTAACCATAATAACAGACAGATAGTGTCATACTAACCATAATAACAGACAGATAGTGTCATACTAACCATAATAACAGACAGATAGTGTCATACTAACCATAATAACAGACAGATAGTGTCATACTAACCATAATAACAGACAGATAGTGTCATACTAACCATAATAACAGACAGATAGTGTCATACTAACCATAATAACAGACAGATAGTGTCATACTAACCATAATAACAGACAGATAGTGTCATACTAACCATAATAACAGACAGATAGTGTCATACTAACCATAATAACAGACAGATAGTGTCATACTCAACCTAATAACAGACAGATAGTGTCATACTAACCATAATAACAGACAGATAGTGTCATACTAACCATAATAACAGACAGATAGTGTCATACTAACCATAATAACAGACAGATAGTGTCATACTAACCATAATAACAGACAGATAGTGTCATACTAACCATAATAACAGACAGATAGTGTCATACTAACCATAATAACAGACAGATAGTGTCATACTAACCATAATAACAGACAGATAGTGTCATACTAACCATAATAACAGACAGATAGTGTCATACTAACCATAATAACAGACAGATAGTGTCATACTAACCATAATAACAGACAGATAGTGTCATACTAACCATAATAACAGACAGATAGTGTCATACTAACCATAATAACAGACAGATAGTGTCATACTAACCATAATAACAGACAGATAGTGTCATACTAACCATAATAACAGACAGATAGTGTCATACTAACCATAATAACAGACAGATAGTGTCATACTAACCCTAATAACAGACAGATAGTGTCATACTAACCATAATAACAGACAGATAGTGTCATACTAACCATAATAACAGACAGATAGTGTCATACTAACCATAATAACAGACAGATAGTGTCATACTAACCATAATAACAGACAGATAGTGTCATACTAACCATAATAACAGACAGATAGTGTCATACTAACCATAATAACAGACAGATAGTGTCATACTAACCATAATAACAGACAGATAGTGTCATACTAACCATAATAACAGACAGATAGTGTCATACTAACCATAATAACAGACAGATAGTGTCATACTAACCATAATAACAGACAGATAGTGTCATACTAACCATAATAACAGACAGATAGTGTCATACTAACAATAAAAACAGACAGATAGTGTCATACTAACCATAATAACAGACAGATAGTGTCATACTAACCATAATAACAGACAGATAGTGTCATACTAACCATAATAACAGACAGATAGTGTCATACTAACCATAATAACAGACAGATAGTGTCATACTAACCATAATAACAGACAGATAGTGTCATACTAACCATAATAACAGACAGATAGTGTCATACTAACCATAATAACAGACAGATAGTGTCATACTAACCATAATAACAGACAGATAGTGTCATACTAACCATAATAACAGACTGATAGTGTCATACTAACCATAATAACAGACAGATAGTGTCATACTAACCATAATAACAGACAGATAGTGTCATACTAACCATAATAACAGACAGATAGTGTCATACTAACCATAATAACAGACAGATAGTGTCATACTAACCATAATAACAGACAGATAGTGTCATACTAACCATAATAACAGACAGATAGTGTCATACTAACCATAATAACAGACAGATAGTGTCATACTAACAAATGAACATGACACGTATTGACAAACTACCCATAATAACAGACAGATAGTGTCATACTAACCATAATAACAGACAGATAGTGTCATACTAACCATAATAACAGACAGATAGTGTCATACTAACCATAATAACAGACAGATAGTGTCATACTAACCATAATAACAGACAGATAGTGTCATACTAACCATAATAACAGACAGATAGTGTCATACTAACCATAATAACAGACAGATAGTGTCATACTAACCATAATAACAGACAGATAGTGTCATACTAACCATAATAACAGACAGATAGTGTCATACTAACCATAATAACAGACAGATAGTGTCATACTAACCATAATAACAGACAGATAGTGTCATACTAACCATAATAACAGACAGATAGTGTCATACTAACCATAATAACAGACAGATAGTGTCATACTAACCATAATAACAGACAGATAGTGTCATACTAACCATAATAACAGACAGATAGTGTCATACTAACCATAATAACAGACAGATAGTGTCATACTAACCATAATAACAGACAGATAGTGTCATACTAACCATAATAACAGACAGATAGTGTCATACTAACCATAATAACAGACAGATAGTGTCATACTAACCATAATAACAGACAGATAGTGTCATACTAACCATAATAACAGACAGATAGTGTCATACTAACCATAATAACAGACAGATAGTGTCATACTAACCATAATAACAGACAGATAGTGTCATACTAACCATAATAACAGACAGATAGTGTCATACTAACCATAATAACAGACAGATAGTGTCATACTAACCATAATAACAGACAGATAGTGTCATACTAACCATAATAACAGACAGATAGTGTCATACTAACCATAATAACAGACGGATAGTGTCATACTAACCATAATAACAGACAGATAGTGTCATACTAACCATAATAACAGACAGATAGTGTCATACTAACCATAATAACAGACAGATAGTGTCATACTAACCATAATAACAGACAGATAGTGTCATACTAACCATAATAACAGACAGATAGTGTCATACTAACCATAATAACAGACAGATAGTGTCATACTAACCATAATAACAGACAGATAGTGTCATACTAACCATAATAACAGACAGATAGTGTCATACTAACCATAATAACAGACAGATAGTGTCATACTAACCATAATAACAGACAGATAGTGTCATACTAACCATAATAACAGACAGATAGTGTCATACTAACCATAATAACAGACAGATAGTGTCATACTAACCATAATAACAGACAGATAGTGTCATACTAACCATAATAACAGACAGATAGTGTCATACTAACCATAATAACATACAGATAGTTTCATACTAACCATAATAACAGACAGATAGTGTCATACTAACCATAATAACAGACAGATAGTGTTATACTAACCATAATAACAGACAGATAGTGTCATACTAACCATAATAACAGACAGATAGTGTCATACTAACCATAATAACAGACAGATAGTGTCATACTAACCATAATAACAGACAGATAGTGTCATACTAACCATAATAACAGACAGATAGTGTCATACTAACCATAATAACAGACAGATAGTGTCATACTAACCATAATAACAGACAGATAGTGTCATACTAACCATAATAACAGACAGATAGTGTCATACTAACCATAATAACAGACAGATAGTGTCATACTAACCATAATAACAGACAGATAGTGTCATACTAACCATAATAACAGATAGATAGTGTCATACTAACCATAATAACAGACAGATAGTGTCATACTAACCATAATAACAGACAGATAGTGTCATACTAACCATAATAACAGACAGATAGTGTCATACTAACCATAATAACAGACAGATAGTGTCATACTAACCATAATAACAGACAGATAGTGTCATACTAACCATAATAACAGACAGATAGTGTCATACTAACCATAATAACAGACAGATAGTGTCATACTAACCATAATAACAGACAGATAGTGTCATACTAACCATAATCACAGACAGATATTGTCATACTAACCATAATAACAGACAGATAGTGTCATACTAACCATAATAACAGACAGATAGTGTCATACTAACCATAATAACAGACAGATAGTGTCATACTAACCATAATAACAGACAGATAGTGTCATACTAACCATAATAACAGACAGATAGTGTCATACTAACCATAATAACAGACAGATAGTGTCATACTAACCATAATAACAGACAGATAGTGTCATACTAACCATAATAACAGACAGATAGTGTCATACTAACCATAATAACAGACAGATAGTGTCATACTAACCATAATAACAGACAGATAGTGTCATACTAACCATAATAACAGACAGATAGTGTCATACTAACCATAATAACAGACAGATAGTGTCATACTAACCATAATAACAGACAGATAGTGTCATACTAACCATAATAACAGACAGATAGTGTCATACTAACCATAATAACAGACAGATAGTGTCATACTAACCATAATAACAGACAGATAGTGTCATACTAACCATAATAACAGACAGATAGTGTCATACTAACCATAATAACAGACAGATAGTGTCATACTAACCATAATAACAGACAGATAGTGTCATACTAACCATAATAACAGACAGATAGTGTCATACTAACCATAATAACAGACAGATAGTGTCATACTAACCATAATAACAGACAGATAGTGTCATACTAACCATAATAACAGACAGATAGTGTCATACTAACCCTAATAACAGACAGATAGTGTCATACTAACCATAATAACAGACAGATAGTGTCATACTAACCATAATAACAGACAGATAGTGTCATACTAACCATAATAACAGACAGATAGTGTCATACTAACCATAATAACAGACAGATAGTGTCATACTAACCATAATAACAGACAGATAGTGTCATACTAACCATAATAACAGACAGATAGTGTCATACTAACCATAATAACAGACAGATAGTGTCATACTAACCATAATAACAGACAGATAGTGTCATACTAACCATAATAACAGACAGATAGTGTCATACTAACCATAATAACAGACAGATAGTGTCATACTAACCATAATAACAGACAGATAGTGTCATACTAACCATAATAACAGACAGATAGTGTCATACTAACCATAATAACAGACAGATAGTGTCATACTAACCATAATAACAGACAGATAGTGTCATACTAACCATAATAACAGACAGATAGTGTCATACTAACCATAATAACAGACAGATAGTGTCATACTAACCATAATAACAGACAGATAGTGTCATACTAACCATAATAACAGACAGATAGTGTCATACTAACCATAATAACAGACAGATAGTGTCATACTAACCATAATAACAGACAGATAGTGTCATACTAACCATAATAACAGACAGATAGTGTCATACTAACCATAATAACAGACAGATAGTGTCATACTAACCATAATAACAGACAGATAGTGTCATACTAACCATAATAACAGACAGATAGTGTCATACTAACCATAATAACAGACAGATAGTGTCATACTAACCATAATAACAGACAGATAGTGTCATACTAACCATAATAACAGACAGATAGTGTCATACTAACCATAATAACAGACAGATAGTGTCATACTAACCATAATAACAGACAGATAGTGTCATACTAACCATAATAACAGACAGATAGTGTCATACTAACCATAATAACAGACAGATAGTGTCATACTAACCATAATAACAGACAGATAGTGTCATACTAACCATAATAACAGACAGATAGTGTCATACTAACCATAATAACAGACAGATAGTGTCATACTAACCATAATAACAGACAGATAGTGTCATACTAACCATAATAACAGACAGATAGTGTCATACTAACCATAATAACAGACAGATAGTGTCATACTAACCATAATAACAGACAGATAGTGTCATACTAACCATAATAACAGACAGATAGTGTCATACTAACCATAATAACAGACAGATAGTGTCATACTAACCCTAATAACAGACAGATAGTGTCATACTAACCATAATAACAGACAGATAGTGTCATACTAACCATAATAACAGACAGATAGTGTCATACTAACCATAATAACAGACAGATAGTGTCATACTAACCATAATAACAGACAGATAGTGTCATACTAACCATAATAACAGACAGATAGTGTCATACTAACCATAATAACAGACAGATAGTGTCATACTAACCATAATAACAGACAGATAGTGTCATACTAACCATAATAACAGACAGATAGTGTCATACTAACCATAATAACAGACAGATAGTGTCATACTAACCATAATAACAGACAGATAGTGTCATACTAACCATAATAACAGACAGATAGTGTCATACTAACCATAATAACAGACAGATAGTGTCATACTAACCATAATAACAGACAGATAGTGTCATACTAACCATAATAACAGACAGATAGTGTCATACTAACCATAATAACAGACAGATAGTGTCATACTAACCATAATAACAGACAGATAGTGTCATACTAACCATAATAACAGACAGATAGTGTCATACTAACCATAATAACAGACAGATAGTGTCATACTAACCATAATAACAGACAGATAGTGTCATACTAACCATAATAACAGACAGATAGTGTCATACTAACCATAATAACAGACAGATAGTGTCATACTAACCATAATAACAGACAGATAGTGTCATACTAACCATAATAACAGACAGATAGTGTCATACTAACCATAATAACAGACAGATAGTGTCATACTAACCATAATAACAGACAGATAGTGTCATACTAACCATAATAACAGACAGATAGTGTCATACTAACCATAATAACAGACAGATAGTGTCATACTAACCATAATAACAGACAGATAGTGTCATACTAACCATAATAACAGACAGATAGTGTCATACTAACCATAATAACAGACAGATAGTGTCATACTAACCCTAATAACAGACAGATAGTGTCATACTAACCATAATAACAGACAGATAGTGTCAT
The DNA here is from genome assembly GCA_029721515.1 of Synanceia verrucosa. Taxonomy (NCBI): domain Eukaryota; kingdom Metazoa; phylum Chordata; class Actinopteri; order Perciformes; family Synanceiidae; genus Synanceia; species Synanceia verrucosa. The sequence continues at coordinate 15,591,032 of CM056550.1, read as the reverse complement.
ACTAACCATAATAACAGACAGATAGTGTCATACTAACCATAATAACAGACAGATAGTGTCATACTAACCATAATAACAGACAGATAGTGTCATACTAACCATAATAACAGACAGATAGTGTCATACTAACCATAATAACAGACAGATAGTGTCATACTAACCATAATAACAGACAGATAGTGTCATACTAACCATAATAACAGACAGATAGTGTCATACTAACCATAATAACAGACAGATAGTGTCATACTAACCATAATAACAGACAGATAGTGTCATACTAACCATAATAACAGACAGATAGTGTCATACTAACCATAATAACAGATAGATAGTGTCATACTAACCATAATAACAGACAGATAGTGTCATACTAACCATAATAACAGACAGATAGTGTCATACTAACCATAATAACAGACAGATAGTGTCATACTAACCATAATAACAGACAGATAGTGTCATACTAACCATAATAACAGACAGATAGTGTCATACTAACCATAATAACAGACAGATAGTGTCATACTAACCATAATAACAGACAGATAGTGTCATACTAACCATAATAACAGACAGATAGTGTCATACTAACCATAATAACAGACAGATAGTGTCATACTAACCATAATAACAGACAGATAGTGTCATACTAACCATAATGACAGACAGATAGTGTCATACTAACCATAATAACAGACAGATAGTGTCATACTAACCATAATAACAGACAGATAGTGTCATACTAACCATAATAACAGACAGATAGTGTCATACTAACCATAATAACAGACACATAGTGTCTATCTATATATAATAACAGACAGATAGTGTCATACTAACCATAATAACAGACAGATAGTGTCATACTAACCATAATAACAGACAGATAGTGTCATACTAACCATAATAACAGACAGATAGTGTCATACTAACCATAATAACAGACAGATAGTGTCATACTAACCATAATAACAGACAGATAGTGTCATACTAACCATAATAACAGACAGATAGTGTCATACTAACCATAATAACAGACAGATAGTGTCATACTAACCATAATAACAGACAGATAGTGTCATACTAACCATAATAACAGACAGATAGTGTCATACTAACCATAATAACAGACAGATAGTGTCATACTAACCATAATAACAGACAGATAGTGTCATACTAACCATAATAACAGACAGATAGTGTCATACTAACCATAATAACAGACAGATAGTGTCATACTAACCATAATAACAGACAGATAGTGTCATACTAACCATAATAACAGACAGATAGTGTCATACTAACCATAATAACAGACAGATAGTGTCATACTAACCATAATAACAGACAGATAGTGTCATACTAACCATAATAACAGACAGATAGTGTCATACTAACCATAATAACAGACAGATAGTGTCATACTAACCATAATAACAGACAGATAGTGTCATACTAACCATAATAACAGACAGATAGTGTCATACTAACCATAATAACAGACAGATAGTGTCATACTAACCATAATAACAGACAGATAGTGTCATACTAACCATAATAACAGACAGATAGTGTCATACTAACCATAATAACAGACAGATAGTGTCATACTAACCATAATAACAGACAGATAGTGTCATACTAACCATAATAACAGACAGATAGTGTCATACTAACCATAATAACAGACAGATAGTGTCATACTAACCATAATAACAGACAGATAGTGTCATACTAACCATAATAACAGACAGATAGTGTCATACTAACCATAATAAAACACAGATAGTGTCATACTAACCATAATAACAGACAGATAGTGTCATACTAACCATAATAACAGACAGATAGTGTCATACTAACCATAATAACAGACAGATAGTGTCATACTAACCATAATAACAGACAGATAGTGTCATACTAACCATAATAACAGACAGATAGTGTCATACTAACCATAATAACAGACAGATAGTGTCATACTAACCATAATAACAGACAGATAGTGTCATACTAACCATAATAACAGACAGATAGTGTCATACTAACCATAATAACAGACAGATAGTGTCATACTAACCATAATAACAGACAGATAGTGTCATACTAACCATAATAACAGACAGATAGTGTCATACTAACCATAATAACAGACAGATAGTGTCATACTAACCATAATAACAGACAGATAGTGTCATACTAACCATAATAACAGACAGATAGTGTCATACTAACCATAATAACAGACAGTGTCATACTAACCATAATAACAGACAGATAGTGTCATACTAACCATAATAACAGACAGATAGTGTCATACTAACCATAATAACAGACAGATAGTGTCATACTAACCATAATAACAGACAGATAGTGTCATACTAACCATAATAACAGACAGATAGTGTCATACTAACCATAATAACAGACAGATAGTGTCATACTAACCATAATAACAGACAGATAGTGTCATACTAACCATAATAACAGACAGATAGTGTCATACTAACCATAATAACAGACAGATAGTGTCATACTAACCATAATAACAGACAGATAGTGTCATACTAACCATAATAACAGACAGATAGTGTCATACTAACCATAATAACAGACAGATAGTGTCATACTAACCATAATAACAGACAGATAGTGTCATACTAACCATAATAACAGACAGATAGTGTCATACTAACCATAATAACAGACAGATAGTGTCATACTAACCATAATAACAGACAGATAGTGTCATACTAACCATAATAACAGACAGATAGTGTCATACTAACCATAATAACAGACAGATAGTGTCATACTAACCATAATAACAGACAGATAGTGTCATACTAACCATAATAACAGACAGATAGTGTCATACTAACCATAATAACAGACAGATAGTGTCATACTAACCCTAATAACAGACAGATAGTGTCATACTAACCATAATAACAGACAGATAGTGTCATACTAACCATAATAACAGACAGATAGTGTCATACTAACCATAATAACAGACAGATAGTGTCATACTAACCATAATAACAGACAGATAGTGTCATACTAACCATAATAACAGACAGATAGTGTCATACTAACCCTAATAACAGACAGATAGTGTCATACTAACCATAATAACAGACAGATAGTGTCATACTAACCATAATAACAGACAGATAGTGTCATACTAACCATAATAACAGACAGATAGTGTCATACTAACCATAATAACAGACAGATAGTGTCATACTAACCATAATAACAGACAGATAGTGTCATACTAACCATAATAACAGACAGATAGTGTCATACTAACCATAATAACAGACAGATAGTGTCATACTAACCATAATAACAGACAGATAGTGTCATACTAACCATAATAACAGACAGATAGTGTCATACTAACCATAATAACAGACAGATAGTGTCATACTAACCATAATAACAGACAGATAGTGTCATACTAACCATAATAACAGACAGATAGTGTCATACTAACCATAATAACAGACAGATAGTGTCATACTAACCATAATAACAGACAGATAGTGTCATACTAACCATAATAACAGACAGATAGTGTCATACTAACCATAATAACAGACAGATAGTGTCATACTAACCATAATAACAGATAGTGTCATACTAACCATAATAACAGACAGATAGTGTCATACTAACCATAATAACAGACAGATAGTGTCATACTAACCATAATAACAGACAGATAGTGTCATACTAACCATAATAACAGACAGATAGTGTCATACTAACCATAATAACAGACAGATAGTGTCATACTAACCATAATAACAGACAGATAGTGTCATACTAACCATAATAACAGACAGATAGTGTCATACTAACCATAATAACAGACAGATAGTGTCATACTAACCATAATAACAGACAGATAGTGTCATACTAACCATAATAACAGACAGATAGTGTCATACTAACCATAATAACAGACAGATAGTGTCATACTAACCATAATAACAGACAGATAGTGTCATACTAACCATAATAACAGACAGATAGTGTCATACTAACCATAATAACAGACAGATAGTGTCATACTAACCATAATAACAGACAGATAGTGTCATACTAACCATAATAACAGACAGTGTCATACTAACCATAATAACAGACAGATAGTGTCATACTAACCATAATAACAGACAGATAGTGTCATACTAACCATAATAACAGACAGATAGTGTCATACTAACCATAATAACAGACAGATAGTGTCATACTAACCATAATAACAGACAGATAGTGTCATACTAACCATAATAACAGACAGATAGTGTCATACTAACCCTAATAACAGACAGATAGTGTCATACTAACCATAATAACAGACAGATAGTGTCATACTAACCATAATAACAGACAGATAGTGTCATACTAACCATAATAACAGACAGATAGTGTCATACTAACCATAATAACAGACAGATAGTGTCATACTAACCATAATAACAGACAGATAGTGTCATACTAACCATAATAACAGACAGATAGTGTCATACTAACCATAATAACAGACGGTGTCATACTAACCATAATAACAGACAGATAGTGTCATACTAACCATAATAACAGACAGATAGTGTCATACTAACCATAATAACAGACAGATAGTGTCATACTAACCATAATAACAGACAGATAGTGTCATACTAACCATAATAACAGACAGATAGTGTCATACTAACCATAATAACAGACAGATAGTGTCATACTAACCATAATAACAGACAGATAGTGTCATACTAACCATAATAACAGACAGATAGTGTCATACTAACCATAATAACAGACAGATAGTGTCATACTAACCATAATAACAGACAGACAGTGTCATACTAACCATAATAACAGACAGATAGTGTCATACTAACCATAATAACAGACAGATAGTGTCATACTAACCATAATAACAGACAGATAGTGTCATACTAACCATAATAACAGACAGATAGTGTCATACTAACCATAATAACAGACAGATAGTGTCATACTAACCATAATAACAGACAGATAGTGTCATACTAACCATAATAACAGACAGATAGTGTCATACTAACCATAATAACAGACAGATAGTGTCATACTAACCATAATAACAGACAGATAGTGTCATACTAACCATAATAACAGACAGATAGTGTCATACTAACCATAATAACAGACAGATAGTGTCATACTAACCATAATAACAGACAGATAGTGTCATACTAACCATAATAACAGACAGATAGTGTCATACTAACCATAATAACAGACAGATAGTGTCATACTAACCATAATAACAGACAGATAGTGTCATACTAACCATAATAACAGACAGATAGTGTCATACTAACCATAATAACAGACAGATAGTGTCATACTAACCATAATAACAGATAGTGTCATACTAACCATAATAACAGACGGTGTCATACTAACCATGCTAACAGAGATGTCAGGTACTGTGGGGTTGAAGGATCACGGTTGAGAGGTGGGCTCATGACCAAGGCGGCAGCCGTGGCCCAGTCTTTGGACCAATAGTGAGAGCCGTCAGTGGCCAGACTGGCAGTGATTGGCTCCCCGTACACCACCATACCTGAGGACGCAAACAGTCTTTGACTGGCAGTAAAAGAGATATGAACAGGTGCCGAAGTTCATATTCCTGCATGGAACAGTCATTGGATGAGGATGATGATGTCACCTTTCTTCCTGGCTTTGGCAATGACATCAGCAGCAGATTTGCTCATCACCTTGGTAACATACAGTGGACAGTTGGCCTGTTTGGCGATGGTGATGGCCCGATACACAGCCTCTGTCTCCACCTGAGTGTGTTACAGGTGTGAATACAGGTGTGAATACAGGTGTGAATACAGGTGTGATTACAGGTATGACTACCTCCTCAGGGTGAGACAAAATGTGTCCTTCAGGTCCAGTGATGCCAAGAAGGAGAAGCTTCTTCTGTTCCTGAAACAGTTTAACGTGACAATTTAGATATGAACACTAACGAACCTGTTCTTCATTTACTCAGGTGTATTACCTCATCAATGATGTCACCGTTCTCAGCGTGGACCTGTGCGATGGCTCCCAGATCCCGGAGAACCCCGAACGCCTCGTAGAGCTGAAACCACAGAAACAGGAAGTAGATTCAGTTAAAAGAAGAGAAAACAATGACAGATACAAAACAACAACAACAACAAACCTGATCACCTGAGAGTCGGAGCTCTGGTATCTGTCTCTGTAGGCCATGAAGAACAGGAAGGAGTTCACACCTGGAACACAAATATTATACTGTTCATACCACCACGATGACATGGTGTGTCACTAGTGTCTTTACTGTCCTCTGACCTTTGTCTTTGATGAGTGTCTCCAGCTCCTCGTACAGTCCTTCATGCCAGCGGGTGATGTCCAGGTGTAGAGAGAAGTCGCAGCACGTCCTCTGCTCTGCTGTCTCCTTCCACTGGTCGAAGGTTGTCAGCAAACTTGTCCCCGGCTCCACCAGGACGTGGTCCACTGTGAACACAACACCATTGTTACTGCTGCTCTGATGCCTGATTGATCACTATTGATAGGTTACTGGTGATGAGCTGACTGATGGTGGTGGTTCCTCCAGACAGGGCGGCTCTGGTTCCCTGGTAGAAGTCGTCGACCGGGTTCATGCCCTTCTGGGGGGCGTGCAGATTGGTGTTGGCATCAACTCCTCCGGGGATGACCAGCTGACTGTACGCATCCACCGTCTTCACGCCAAGTGGGACGATCAGGTTCTCACCGATCTGCCTGATCAGGACAGACGACAGGAAGTGTGAGGCTGGACCAGAGACCTGCACCGACCGTGAGGTCTGGACAATAATCAACAGACAGTTATTGTTTACTTGATGATCCCGTCCTCGACGTAGACGTCAGCATAGAACGACTGGTCATCGTTGACTATCTTTCCTCCTTTAATGATCAGACGATCGCCCTGGAAACAGACAGAGGATGGAGAGGATCACAGCAACACGCACTCCACATATAATGTATGTACAGTATCATACATACATATGTGTATATATATATATATATATACGTATATATATATATATATATATATATATATATATATATATACACACACGTGTGTGTGTGTGTATATATATACACACACACGCACGTGTGTGTATACATATATATATATGTATATATATATATATTTATATATATATATATATATATATATATATATATATATATATACAGTCATGGAAAAATTATTAGACCACCCTTGTTTTCTTCAATTTCTTGTTCATTCTAATATCTGGTACCACTAAACGTATAATACAATGAACACAACAAAAAATGCAGCTGGTCACATAATACTTTATGTCCTATTTGACATTCTTAAGCTTAATTGATTCCCAGGGTATATAAGAGGCCATTTCATGTCACAAGCAGCACTGCACATGCAAAGGCCTAGAGTGGTTTCCTGCTTACATTCAAGCCGTAGCACAACTCAGAAGTTGTCAGCTCTCACATAATGCCTAAAACAAAAGAATTATGTGAAGCAACAAAGGCAGCCATCTTGGCACTGCTGGAAATTGGCATGAGTGAGAGACAGGTAGTGAAAAAACTGAAGATCTCCAAGACAGCCGTTCATTCCAACAAAAAAAAACAAGCTGAACATGGCACTACCAAATTGCTACCTGGCCGTGGCAGGAAACGTCTTTCTACCCCACGAGATGACCGTGCACTCATCCGTTCCTGTGTCAGGAATCGTCGTCAGACCTCCAGGGACCTTAAAAATGAGTGGGCACTGTCGAGAAATGTGACTTGCTCGGCAAGGACAGTTCGAAACCGACTTGTTGAAGCTGGTTTGAAGTCACACAGAGCACGCAAGAAGCCCTTCATCAATGAAAGGCAGAGGAAGGCCCGGTTACTCTTTGCTCGAGACCACAAGGATTGGACTGTTGATGATTGGGCTAAGGTTCTCTTCAGTGATGAATCCAATTTTGAATTGATGCCCACTCCAGCCAACTTACTGGTTAGGAGGAAGCCTGGAGAAGCTTACAACCCAGACTGTCTTGCCCCTACAGTAAAACATGGGGGTGGATCAGTCATGATCTGGGGTTGTTTCAGTCTGAGTGGAACAGGGCAAATGCAATTGTGTGAAGGCCGAATGAACCAGGTCAAGTACAGGACTACCCTTGAAAACAGTCTTCTTCCATCAGCTGGAAAACTCTTTCCTGCCTCAAATGACTGGATTTTCCAACAAGACAATGCCCCTTGCCACACGGCAAGGTCAGTTAAAGCCTGGATGGAGAACCACAACATTCGCACCATGCCTTGGCCTGCTCAATCACCAGATCTTAATCCAATTGAAAACCTGTGGAAAATCATCAAACTCAAAATGGAGAACCACAAGCCCAAAAACAAAGAAAATTTGTTTGAATTTGTCCAACAGGAATGGGCTGCTGTGACAGCAGAACAATGTCAGAAGCTGGTGGAGAGCATGCCAAGACGCATGGCTGCAGTCATCAAAAACAATGGTTATGCAATCAAGTATTAACTCTTGTGTGTATCATGTGTTTAAAGCAAACAGAAAAGAAAACATGGAATGCTTAAAAGTAGTGTTTTTGGCGGTACAATGCCATAGCTATTGATGTAAGAATTTAAGTAATTTTGGTTATTATCAAGAAAACCATGGAAAATGAATAATCCTTAGTTCTTAAATTAAACTCTCATGAGCTATTTTTGTTGTTATCATTATAATTGTCCAAACAAATGTACCTTTAGTTGAGCCAGGCATTAAAACTAACAAGAAATTGAAGAAAACAAGGGTGGTCTAATAATTTTTTCCATGACTGTATATATATATATATATATATATATATATATATATATATATATATATATATATATATATGGGATTTAGAAAGACAACAGGAAGTGAAATAACCACTGGTTCAACCAAGGAATGCAGAATATCATGTGTGAAGAACAACACTGGAGCCTTGAAGAAGATGGACTAGAGCAGCAGAAGAAGAAGAGCACACCTGGAGCCACACCTGTCAGCTAAGAACAGCAAACTGAGGCTACACTTCACACAGGATCACCACAAGTGGACAATAGAGGAACGTTGGCTGGTCTGAGCAGTCTCCATTTCAGCTCACATGGTAGATGGTCATGAAAGCATGGATCCATCCTGCCTTGTATCAACAGTTCAGGCTGCTGCTGGTCTAATGCTGGAGGAGATGAGCGCGGTTTAAATGCTGCAGCGTGATGTGGAGAGATTTTAAAATAATAATAATGAGAAACTATCTTTTTTTAATGCAGAAGATAAATGCAGCTCAAAGTTCTTATTTTAATTTCAGAATAAAATAATATTACTAGAATATTCCATGGCAGACTTTGAATGTCCCACCCCTGAACACACCACGTGTTTATTAATGCGTTTTTATTCATTAATAATATTATTAATCTGATCAATAATGACATGAATTATAATCTCATCATTCATGAGCTAATTAGGCTAATTATTCTCTCAGCATCACCGCAGCTTCAGATTATTTAGAACCAAGCCGAGTCGAGCCGAGCGGGTCTACGGGTTGCAGTGAGCCTGGTCCGGTTCAGCAGTGATGGACAGGTGGAGCTGCAGCATCCTCCCTCACCCTGTTCTGCCTGTTAGCTCGGTTCGGCTCGGTTCGGCTCGGGTTGGACCTACCGCGGGTCTGGAGCTGCTCTTCTTGTTCTGGAAGGACATCCTGATCGATCTATCGTCTGATTGATCCGCTCACACACACACCCTGCTATTGTTGCTACCGTCAGCGCCGACGTCACTCTACCGGCGACATATGTATATACGACTTCCGGTGTGGAGCTTCAAAGTAAAGGATGTGATCCAAAAATACTCACACAGGACATTTAATGAAGTACAAGTACACATACATGATACTAGTTACTGTGTTTCAGGATTATAATCCGAATTATTATCAGAATAAATATCAGAACAGGACTGACAGAGTGGAAACAGACTGCTTTTCTTTAGTATAAAATTATTAAAAAACAAACAAACAGTGACATCATGCTGGTAACATTTTCACAGCCTGATGGTGTCATCTAGTCAGTTTGTCATGTGGCCCCTGGGGGACATTATAATGTCCCCTCCTGCAGCACATGAGGGGAATCCACAGGAAACAGAACAAACACAGCTGCTTTTACATTTCATGTGGACTGAGCTGTGGTGGAGAGAGGAAGAGTCAGGACACAGAGAGAGAGAGTTAGGATGAAGAACATTTTCTCGCTGCTCCTTGTAATGGATGAACAGTTTCTTCGTTCTGGTGCTGCTCCTTTTATTCAGTGGCTGACAAAAGTTAACAATAAATAATGTTATTTGGAATCCAGTGTGAACTGAGCACATTTGACTAGACTGTGTTTTAACGTCAGTCAAATGGTGTAAAAAGGTTCAGAACCACTGAGCTGTATCATATATACTGACATGGTCTAAAGCACACACGCTTTTATTTTGAAAAGTGACCCCGGAAGTATTCTCGGTGCGGGTTGCTGATTCTTTTTAATTGATGACGTCATTGATGAATTTAAACTTTTTTCTCTTATTCTAGTTTTTGCAGTAAAAACAACAACAAAAGACTCATGATGTCATTCATTTTAATTTTAATAAAATCTATGAGTCATCAGATAGTTTTGGACTTTTATGAAGGATTTTTAACTCATGAACAGCTTTTGTCATAATTTATTTAACATCACTGATTTAAAAACCACAAATTTTAAATATATGATATGATGATTGTTGATTATTGATAAAAACAAGGAAATTAAGTTTGTTGAGCAGAATTCAAAACTGAAAAAACATCAAATGTAAAGTTATTAATTAAATGATAAATGAACCTGTCTCTTGCTGTGGGTGAACACCACAGCTCCTGCTCCTCCTGCTCGTCCTGCTCCTCCTGCTCCTCCATCATGGCCCTCAGTCAGGCTTCGAGCAGCTCGCCGTCGTTCTGTCTGCGGACTGAACGACTCAAAGTTGAGCGTTTTGTTTTCGAACGCTCCCTCAACGCTGCAAAACATTCCTCCATACTTCATCCGAGGACGAGGAGAGTCTGAACCGAGTCGAGACAGGAGAGAGGAGCAGTCATCCTCCTGAGAACACCTCCTCTCAGACATCCTGGAGGGATCTGAGAGGAGATGAGGAGGAGAGGAAGAGGAAGAGGAAGAGGAGGAGGAGGAAGAAATGAGGAGAGGATTGGCTGAAAGCTGAAGGCAATAACTGAAGGACCAGAGGGAGGAGGAGGAGAGGTGACCTCAATCTGAGACTGAGAGGAGCTGATCAGAGCAGGAGGAGGGAGGAGGAGAGGAGAGGAGGAGGAGGAGAGGAGAGGAGGAGGAGAGGAGGAGGAGGAGGAGGAGGAGGGAGGAGGAGAGGAGAGGAGGAGGAGAGGAGGAGGAGGAGGAGAGGAGGGAGGAGGAGAGGAGGAGGAGGAGAGGAGCTGATCAGAGCAGGAGGAGGGAGGAGGAGAGGAGGAGGAGGAGAGGAGGAAGGAGGAGAGGAGGGAGGAGGAGGAGAGGAGCTGATCAGAGCAGGAGGAGGGAGGAGGAGAGGAGGAGGAGGAGAGGAGCTGATCAGAGCAGGAGGAGGGAGGAGGAGAGGAGGAGGAGGAGAGGAGGACGGCGGAGAGGAGGGGGGAGGAGGAGGGAGGAGGAGAGCAGGAGGAGGGAGGAGGAGGAGGAGAGGAGGAGGAGGAGAGGAGGGAGGAGGAGAGGAGGAGGAGGAGGAGGAGGAGAGGACTAGTGTACTAGTACAAACACAGTACTACAGTAGTAGTCTCTCAGGTCAGTGATCATCCTGTCATCCTGTCACATTCACTCTGTCAACACACACACACACACACACTCAGTGGACTGGAACAAAGTGTGTGTGTGCGTGTGTGTGTGTTCACTTCAAGCTCCCCCGTTAAACACAGTACTCAGTACTACACACAGTACTACACAGTACTACACACAGTACTACATAGTACTACACTCAGTACTACACACAGTACTACACAGTACTACACACAGTACTACACACAGTACTACATAGTACTACACACAGTACTACACAGTACTGCACACCATACTACACAGTACCACACACAGTACTACACACAGTACACAGTACTACACACAGTACTACACACCGTACTACACAGTACTACACACAGTACTACACACAGTACACAGTACTACACACAATACTACACACCGTACTACACAGTACTACACACAGTACTACACACAGTACACAGTACTACACACAGTACTACACACAGTACTACACACCGTACACAGTACTATACACACTACTACACACAGTACACAGTACTACACACAGTACACAGTACTACATGCAGTACTACTCACAGTACACAGTACTACACACACTACTACACACAGTACACAGTACTACACACAGTACTACACAGTACTACACACAGTACTACACACAGTACTACATAGTACTACACTCAGTACTACACACAGTACTACACAGTACTACACACAGTACTACACACAGTACTACATAGTACTACACACAGTACTACACACAGTACTACACAGTACTGCACACCGTACTACACAGTACTACACACAGTACTACACACAGTACACAGTACTACACACAGTACTACACACCGTACTACACAGTACTACACACAGTACTACACACAGTACACAGTACTACACACAATACTACACACCGTACTACACAGTACTACACACAGTACTACACACAGTACACAGTACTACACACAGTACTACACACAGTACTACACACCGTACACAGTACTATACACACTACTACACACAGTACACAGTACTACACACAGTACACAGTACTACATGCAGTACTACTCACAGTACACAGTACTACACACACTACTACACACAGTACACAGTACTACACACAGTACACAGTACTACATGCAGTACTACTCACAGTGCACAGTACTACATGCAGTACTACTCACAGTACACAGTACTACACACACTACTACACACAGTACACAGTACTACACACAGTACACAGTACTACATGCAGTACTACTCACAGTACACAGTACTACATGCAGTACTACTCACAGTACACAGTACTAAACGCAGTAATACTGACAGTACACAGTACTACACACATTACACAGTACTTCACGCAGTACTACTCACAGTACACAGTACTACATGCAGTACACAGTACTACACGCAGTACTACTCACAGAACACAGTACTACACCCAGTACTACTCACAGTACACAGCACTACACGCAGTACTACTCACAGTACACAGCACTACACACAGTACTACTCACAGTACACAGCACTACATGCAGTACTACTCACAGTACACAGTACTACTCACAGTACACAGTACTACTCACAGAACACAGTACTACATGCAGTACACAGTACTACACGCAGTACTACTCACAGAACACAGTACTACACCCAGTACTACTCACAGTACACAGCACTACACGCAGTACTACTCACAGTACACAGTACTACACACAGTACTACTCACAGTACACAGCACTACATGCAGTACTACTCACAGTACACAGTACTACACGCAGTACTACTCACAGTACACAGTATTACACGCAGTACTACTCACAGTACACAATACTACACGCAGTACTACTCACAGTACTACTCACAGTACACAGTACTACAGGCAGTACTACTCACAGTACACAGCACTACACGCAGTACTACTCACAGTACACAGTACTACAGGCAGTACTACTCACAGTACTACTCACAGTACACAGTACTACAGGCAGTACTACTCACAGTACACAGCACTACACGCAGTACTACTCACAGTACACAGCACTACAGGCAGTACTACTCACAGTACACAGTACTACTCACAGTACACAGCACTACTCACAGTACACAGTACTACTCACAGTACACAGCACTACAGGCAGTACTACTCACAGTACACAGTACTACTCACAGTACACAGTCCTACTCACAGTACACAGCACTACACGCAGTACTACTCACAGTACACAGTACTACACGCAGTACTACTCACAGTACACAGTACTACAGGCAGTACTACTCACAGTACACAGCACTGCAGGCAGTACTACTCACAGTACACAGTACTACTCACAGTACACAGTACTACACGCAGTACTACTCACAGTACACAGCACTACACGCAGTACTACTCACAGTACACAGTACTACTCACAGTACACAGTACTACACGCAGTGCTACTCACAGTACACAGCACTACACGCAGTACTACTCACAGTACACAGCACTACACGCAGTACTACTCACAGTACATGGCACTACAGGCAGTACTACTCACAGTACACAGTACTACTCACAGTACACAGTACTACTCACAGTACACAGCACTACAGGCAGTACTACTCACAGTACACAGTACTACTCACAGTACACAGCACTACTCACAGTACACAGTACTACTCACAGTACACAGCACTACAGGCAGTACTACTCACAGTACACAGTACTACTCACAGTACACAGTCCTACTCACAGTACACAGCACTACACGCAGTACTACTCACAGTACACAGCACTACACGCAGTACTACTCACAGTACACAGTACTACAGGCAGTACTACTCACAGTACACAGCACTACACGCAGTGCTACTCACAGTACACAGCACTACACGCAGTGCTACTCACAGTACACAGCACTACACGCAGTGCTACTCACAGTACACAGCACTACACGCAGTACTACTCACAGTACACAGCACTACACGCAGTGCTACTCACAGTACACAGCACTACACGCAGTGCTACTCACAGTACACAGCACTACACGCAGTGCTACTCACAGTACACAGCACTACACGCAGTGCTACTCACAGTACACAGCACTACACGCAGTACTACTCACAGTACACAGCACTACACGCAGTGCTACTCACAGTACACAGCACTACACGCAGTACTACTCACAGTACACAGTACTACTCACAGTACACAGTACTACTCACAGTACACAGCACTACACGCAGTACTACTCACAGTACACAGTACTACTCACAGTACACAGTACTACACGCAGTACTACTCACAGTACACAGCACTACACGCAGTGCTACTCACAGTACACAGGAGTGTAAAGGATGTTTGTGGTGTTTGTCATTCAGTGGCCACTTTATTAGGCACAGATTATTTTTCTAATCACTTTTCTCAGATCAATACTGAACCTGCAGATCTGTGAATCCATGTTTAATGATTAATAAGTATTTTAGTTACTTTAGCACCAAATTATTTTAGATGTTATGTTTGTGTTTATAATTTCTCTTTTCCGTATTTTCCTCTTTCTTCTGCTGCCTGTGAAACAAACTGGACCATAAAGCTGATTGTTTTTGGATAGTTGTACATGCTGGGGTGGATTATTAATCTAATATTTTATATTATTTTGAATTATTTTATGTTAGCTAAGGCTGCTTCTGGAGCAAACAGTGTTTCAAAATGAATAAAGGATGAAATAATGAAAAGACAAACAGAGGTCAGCGTTCAGTCGGTTTCCATCCTTTTTAATGTGTCAAACCGCCTCATCAGATGTTCACACAGATAGAAAAATATCATCTGGAATATTAAAACAGCAGAATCCAGTTTAACAAGATCAGATTCATCACACTGAGGAAGATAATAATTCATGTTCGTTTTATTGGATCACCAGAGATAATAAAATAAATCTGATACTGAAACAACAAACTGGTGGAAACTCAAAGCACCAATGAGCTCAAGTTGAAGTTTCAAAGGAACATTTTAAGTGCTAAAGATGATATTAATCTGATTTTAAATTACTGAATGATATTAGTCATTGTTTACAATTAAGTCTACTTTGAACCATTTTTATTTTATTTTATTTTTACTTTTAGCTTTTTTTCTATTTTCAGATTTCATTTCAGTATCAAATCTTCTGATTATCTCTAGCAGTAAAGTGAAGAATGCATAAATTCATAGAGTCTAATAATAATAATAATAATAATAACATATATATCATATGATTATAGATTTTTGTTTTGTGATGTTCTCTTCCTTATTGTGGCGGTCTAAAGGATCAGTGAGCTGTTTCCTGTCTTCGTGCTGTTTCTTCAGATCACAACAGTGTCTCACCTCCTGTCGCCATGACAACTGTTTCCTTCATCAGTTTTTGGTCCTGGGGTGACTGAAGAGGGCTGAAACCATCTGAAAGTTACACTCTGTAACCGCAGATCCGCAACAGCCAATCAGAACAGACGAGAACTCGTCGCTTAGCAACCATCTATTTGTTATTTTCTATTGTGTTTCTGCAGTGTTTTTACTGTGTGAACTCATCAAGGTAAATTAGCAACTATTTCACTGAATGTCAGTGTGAGTCAACTGCATGAATTCAGCTAAATTAGCTGAGCTAACACTGTATGTAGTGCAGCTAGCTGAGCTACCACTGTATGGAGTGCAGCTAACTGTGCTAACAGTTTGACGTACAGCTAGCGCTGAGCTAACATTGTTTGTCGTACAGCTAGCTGAGCTACCACTGTATGTAGTGCAGCTAGCTGCGGTACCACTGTATGTAGTGCAGCTAGCTGTGCTAACAGTTTGACGTACAGCTGGCGCTGAGCTAACATTGTTTGTTGTACAGCTAGCTGAGCTACCATTGTATGTAGTGCAGCTAGCTGAGCTAACACTGTTTGTCGTGCAGCTAGCTGAGCTAACACTGTTTGTCGTGCAGCTAGCTGAGCTAACACTGTTTGTCGTGCAGCTAGCTGAGCTAACACTGTCGTGCCGCTAGCTGAGCTAACACTGTCGTGCAGCTAGCTGAGCTAACATTGTTTGTCGTGCAGCTAGCTGAGCTAACACTGTTTGTCGTGCAGCTAGCTGAGCTAACACTGTTTACTAACACAGGCCTGCATGTTTGAACTGCCACTTCCTGGTAAATAGTCGCTAACAGGAAGCTAATCATCATCTGCTAGTTGTGGTTTTCTTTTGTCTGAAACACAACATCATTCTCTGTCGCCGTGGAAACCATCCTTGTCTTTGTTGACGAGGTGTGACGGTGTCGTTCCAGTCAGCTAATAGCTGGGCTCTGCTCTGATTGGCTGACAGCAGCCAGAGGCAGGTCAGTTCGCTGCTGGTTCTGATCTGAGTTCAGCTGAAACACTGAAACATGAATATTAATCATTTTGTCAATATTTACACTGATTCATCCCAACATTAACACCTGCTGAAGGAAACTCCTGCACCTGGAGTAGTACCTGTAGTAGTATCAGTATTAGTACCAGCAGTAGTACCAGTATCACTACCTGTAAAGTATACTACTCATAGTAGTGACTCACCAGCTGCTGTTAGGACCACAGGATGAAGGCCAAAGAGAAGAACAGAAACAGGAACAGAAACTGAAAGAAACAGAGGAGGCTTGTTGACATACAGTGAACACATGTTGCCATGGCGATGCTGTGTTTCTATTGGTCCATACCTTCTCCTCCAGCTCTTTGATCTGTCGTCTCTGTGCTTCTATACATTCCTCTAGCTCCTTGTTCCTCTGCCAAACACAAACATGTCAACAAAACACGATCAGTTCAGCGTTACCAGGGGGTATTCCATCAACCGTGCTAACCGCAAATCCTCGCTAACTTTGATAAGCCCTGCTAGTTTTAGCTGAGTTACCGGGGTAACATATGCTTCTGAGCTAACCTGCTGTGTGGCAGGTTAACTGTCAGGCTTAGGGTTAGCGGTGTTACAAAGAATACGTACCTGTAGTAAACAGAGTATCAAACAATCAGTTCCTCACGCTCCCTGTCTGATTGTCCGTGTTGTCCGAAAACAAAGGAGATGATGTGAGCAAAAAATAATTTACCTTACATTCTTGGTCAGTTTGGGAGAATTTTTATCAGTTAAAAGTATTTCAAATAATGTTGTTATCATGATTATATCTTCAAATATGATAATGTCTCTAAAATATCACTACCGGGGTGTTGGATAAGTGGTGAAGTGTGCCGTAAATCAGGCGGAATTCTGCAGTTCGATTCCCGGTGGGAATGAAAGTTATACTTAAGGAAAGTATTTGTTATAGTTTCACTAACTTTTGTCACATATTACACAAATGTGAATGAACGCCATGCTATTAAACCTGTATTTAACCTATTTCCTATTATTCATATCATTACTGGTATCAGATAATATCAGCTAGGCCTTACATTAACACTTGACCACTCTGCAAAATGGTTTATGCTTTGTCTAAACCTGCAAATCAGTCCTCTTCACTTTATTAACTCCTGTTCAAAGACAATGACACAGTTTGGCATATTAGTTCAAGTGTAAGTACTTTTACACATTAAAAAGTAATTCCAACTAACAAAACAGCTCCATAAATATAAAAATATTTTACACCATCATCTGCACTGAGTGGGTATTGAACGCAGGTCTCCCACATTGATTAGCATTGTTATATAACTGAACTTGAACTGAATTTAAGCACTCAGCAATTTCCTGCCACGCCATGTATTTCCCTTCTTGGTTATTGTTGGTTTATACTTCTCATAGAGTCCCAAAAGCATTTATTGCTCTGCACTATTGAAAAAAATCAGCCTGACTCTTCGACATGATCGTGTTTTCGACAATCACATGCTCTGGGCTTCTTGTGTACCCCGCACACGCCTAACAGAAGCTTGGACAAGCCTGGCTGAAGTTAACTCCGCTGAAGCACAGCTTAAACACATTAACGGAATGGCCTCAGCCTCAAGCAAGGCTTAATCACTGAAGCGCCGCTATGATTAGCGACTTTGATGGAATACCCCCCAGGGCCAGGATCAGGGCCGCCTCACAAAACCATCATAAGGAGTTAATCCAGGATATCTCAGTTATCCTGGTTTAATTTAGCCTTGAATCAGTTTCACTACAGCAGGGTCACATTAGTTACCATGGAGATTTATTCTAGCCTGCTCCAGACCAGGCTAACAGCCAGGCTTAGTTAATCAGCTCTCACATATATATGATATATAAAATAAAGGTCATCATTTTATTGAATGTTGTTCCCTGTTGTTTACCCATTGTTTACCTGTTGTTTACTTGTTGTTTACTTGTTGTTTACTTGTTGTTTCCCTGTTATTTACCTGTTGTGTCAGCTGCAGCAGCTCCATCCTCTCTCTGAGGATCTGGGCGTCTCTCTCTCTCAGCTCACACATCACGCTGCGTTTCCATTGGTCCATGGCCTTCCTCAGCCCCTCCCTCTCCTCCTCCGTTAGCGAATCAGAAAGGGGACTCCTCTCCACCTTTAACCCCTCCATCCTGAATGCCTCCTCCTGCTCCAGCGCCTCAAACAACATGGCCTCCAGCTCCAGGATCCTCTGCACCAACAGACCTTTTCATGAGGCGTGGGCGGTTTGTTGCTATAGCAACACGTTTCAAACCGAATGCGATCACACCGACCTTATGGGCCTGATCCATCGACTGCTTCCTGTAGTCCAGCTCTTCATCCAGGTAACCCTTCTGTTTACTGAACAGGTCCTGCAGCATACAGAGGGTAAAGGTCAAAGGCCATCTGAAAGTTCAGCTGCTGTCACTCCAACCAGCAACCTTCTGTTTCCTCCTTTTTCTGGATTTGACCTTAAACTGAAATATTCTGATCCCTCTGGATTAATCTCTTCTACCGTCTCACTAAGTACACAAAACATTAATGGACACTTTTATTCTTTCAATCTTTGACCTTCTCACTCTCGATGTCCAACATCTTCTGCTGCAGAGCCGACTTGGTCACTTCAATGGACTCCAACCACTGATCAGAGACAGGTAGACAGGAAGAGAGACAGGTGGACAGGTAGACAGATAGAGGGACAACAGAGTTGACAGTCATGGAATAGTTATGGATACAACAAAAGTGATCACTCAGCAGAGACTGAAGTACTGATTGTTAATCTGGATTAATCTGGTCATTAATCTGGATTAAACTGGCCATTGATCTGGATAAATCTGCTTGTTGATCTGGATTAATCTGGTCTTTAATCTGGATTAATCTGGTCATTAATCTGGATTAATCTCGTTGTTAATCTGGATTGATCTGTTCATTGATCTAGATTAATCTGTTCGTTAATCTGGATTAATCAGGTCTTTAATCTGTATTAATCTAGTCTTTAATCTGGATTAATATGGTTATTGATCTGGATTAATCTCAGTGTTAATCTGGACTAATATTTCGTTGATCTGGATTAATCTGGTCTTTAATCTGGATTAATCAGGTCTTTAATCTGGATTAATCTGATCTTTAATCTGGATTAATCTGGTCTTTAATCTGGATTGATATGGTCATTGATCTGGATTAATCTCTGTGTTAATCTGGACTAATCTTTTCGTTGATCTGGATTAATCTGGTCTTTAATCTGGATTAATCTGTTTGTTGATCGGGATTAATCAGGTCTTTTTTTTTTAATGCATTTTATTTTGAAAGTTTTTCTAACAGAAGGTACAGGTACAGACAACACACAACTCACAGACAAAACACAGACCAATACAAGACACAAACTACAAATACTGCCAGTCCGTACAAGATTTGCATCTCAGCAAGTCAGTCCATCAGATGGAGAAAATGTTCTATAGATGACATGAATTGTCCATGAAATAAAGAACAAAAGTGTTCAGAGAGGTCCAGAATACAATGTCCCAGATGCTTGAATATACCTTAATATATAATATAATATATATATTAAGGGTGCTGCAGGAAAGCAGTCAAACATACAAAAAAGGTACAACACTCAGGTGTGCCTAGTTTGATACTGTATCCTTGTCCCTATTAATATAATCAATAAAGGGGCCCCAAATCTTAAAAAAATTGGTACAACTATCTGACAAGGTATGTCGCAACTCTTCAAGGTATAAACAGGACACCATATCATTCAGCCATTGTTTAAAACATGGTGGCGAGCCAGATTTCCATTCCCTCAAAATCACCCTCTTTGCTATAACCATACCAAACATAAGTGCCTCTTGCAATGCTACTAGGAGAGTTATGGAATAGTCAGAGCAATGCAGAATTACAAATATATCATCTGGTTGCAGTGGCTTGTTATATATATCACTGTATAAATGAAAAATGTCATCCCAGAAACCTCTGAGCTTGGGACAGTCCCAGAAAAGATGAGCCAGAGTCCCATCACTTGATTTGCACTTGTCACAGGTAGATGAGACAGTAGGGAAGATCTTATTAAGTTTAGTTTTGGAGTAATGTAGGCGATGGATTATTTTATACTGGATAAGCTGAAGCCTAGCGTTAATGGAACATACTTTAACCTTTTCTAGTCCCATTGCCCACAGCCCATCTGAAATCTCCACACCTGTGTCCTTAATCCAGGCATCTCTGATGTGAAGAGAGGATATGTTCACTGGGAAAAGTGAAACAAAACTAGAAATAAGACCTTTGGATATAGGGCTTGTAGACATAAGATTGTAAAAGTTGTGCGGATCTGGCATCTGATCAAGAGGTAGAGACTGTCTTACAAAATTTCTGATTTGTAGATAGCGAAAAAAATGCCCGGTGGGAATTTGGTATTTCTCCTGTAGTTTAGCAAAGGATGCAAAACATCTATTTATATAGAAATCCTTCACTAGAGACAGACCCTTCACAGCCCAAGGGGTAAATGTAGAATCCATCAAACCGGGTTTAAAAGAAGGATTCTACCATATAGGGGCATAGCAGGACAAATTAGAGAGTTTCAGTACACTTTTAATTTGCTTAAGAATTCTGAGTGAATGCCAGAACATGGGTTCCAATAAACCTATGGGTTCCAATAAACTGGGCATTACAGGCCCAGTAATAATGGCGCAGAACAGGGAGCCCAAGGCCTCCTTCAGCTGTGGGTTTCTGTAGATGTGCCTTAGTTATGCGTGGCGTCTTGTAGGCCCATATGAAGGGCATGATGATTGAGTCTACTGTTTTAAAAAAGGAGGATGTAAGAAAGATGGGTACATTTTGAAAAAGGTAAATGAATTTGGGTAGCACCATCATTTTGATAATATTAACACGCCCTATTAATGATAGAGGGAGAAGTTTCCATTTTTCAATCATACCTTTAAGCTTAGCAATAAATTCCATATAATTGTGTTTAAAGAGAAGTTTGGGATTTCTGGTTATGTTGATCCCTAAGTATTTAAAGTGATCCATTGCGAGCTTGAATGGCAGGCCATTAAGAAAACTGGAGTCTAGGCCACTAGACAAAGGCATGAACAGACTTTTAGGGATATCTTTGCATCTGACAGAGTCAAAATCACATCATCTGCGTACAGGCCAATAATACACTCAGATGTACCACATCTAATCCCACTAATTTGAGAGCTGGCTCTAATAGCTATTGCTAAAGGCTCAAGAGCCAAGGCAAAAAGCAAGGGGGAAAGACAGCATCCCTGTCTCATGCCATGCCCTAACATGAACTGGGGAGACCTATCAAAGTTCGTCAGAACAGAGGACTTGGGACACGCATATAGCATTCTTAAGAAAGTCATAAATTTGTCACCAAAGCCAAATTTTTCTAGGACGGCAAACATGTATCTCCATTCAACTTGATCAAAAGCAGCAAAAGTACATAACATTCAACAGACGGCGGGTGTTAGAGAAGGAGAATCAGGAATGAACCCTGTTTGAACAGGGTGGATTAAGGTGCCAATGTATTTGTTCAGTCGATTTGTTAAAACTTTGGCTATAATCTTTTGGTCAGAATTTAGCAAGCTTAGAGGACGATAAGATGCCACATCAGGTTCATCTCTGTCCTTTTTCAGAAGCAGACAGACATGAGCATCATAAAGAGTTTGAGGAAATCCTCCATCCTCCAAAGAACAGTTTATCATTCGAAGTAGAAGGGGTGCAATGGTGTCAATGTGAGCTTTATAACATTCAATACCAAATCCATCGGGACCGCAAGCTTTGCCATTAGGGAAGGAGCGTATGGCTGTTTTAATTCCATCCAATGTGAAACAGGCATCTAAAGCCTGTCTAGCACCATCATGAAGGGATGGAATTTCCAGCGCACTGAGGAAGTTTGCTATCTCAGTGTCAGTGGCTGTAGACCTTGAGGTATATAAATAACTGTAAAAATCAAAAAATCTATTGTTTATGTTTTTGGGATCAGTTATCAGCTGACCATTAGAGGAGTAAATTTTATGTATTGCCCTGTCTGCTTGCACTCCTTTTAACTGTCTAGCAAGCAGTTTATGTGCTTTCTCACCCAGTTCAAAATGTGTTTGTCTCAGCCTGCAGATATAATGCCTCACCTGCCCACCAAGAAGCTGATTGTACTCATATTTAATTTTCATATTAATTTTCATAAGAATCCTCTAAAGCAGATAATTCAGACTCAATCTCAGAAAGACGCCTTAGCCTTGCTCTTTTACAAGAAGACTGATAAGACATACAGTAACTTGTCCTCTGACAACAACTTTAAAAGTCTCCCACAATGTTGAATCTGAGACCTCCCCTGTATCACTGCTTTGCAGAAAGTCTGAGATATTAATGGATATATATTCGTAGAAACTTTTATCTGAGAGTAGAATGGGGTTGAATTTCCAGTTATAGTGACGTGCATTCAAGTTCAAATTTACGCTCATTGAGAGAGGAGCATGGTTGGAGACTAAAATACTATGATATGTGGAATTGTCTACTTTTGATATTAGTCTAGCATCAACTAAAAAATAATCTATTCTAGTGAAGCTACCATGTACTGGGGAGAAAAAAGAATATTGTCTGTCAGAGGGGTGTTGAAGTCTCCATATGTCTACTAAATCAAGCGACTTCATCAGATTATTAAGAATGGGTACAGATTTTAAAGATGGGTCTGGTTTAGAAGAAGACCTGTCAACCAGAGGGTCTAGATAACAGTTGAAGTCGCCACCAATGATAATATTGTGAGTGCTATAGTTGGCCACAAGATTGAAACTTTTGCAGAAGAAATCAGGGCAGTCAAATTTAGGAGCATATATGTTTAAGAGGGCTAACGGGACAGAGTTAATTGTACCTGAGACAAGGACAAATCTCCCAGCTGGATCAGTTAACATACCTAGGCCTCTACAATTCCAAGATATGAAAGTAATAGGACCTCTGCCTGACCTAATTGAACAATTATCCTGCATCAAAGTAAAAACACAGTAGACAAAGCAGACTGACATTCAAGAGTTCAATATCTGGCAGATTAACAAAGAACAAACACACACCCTCCAGAACACACCTCAAGCCGCCATGGAGAACTATGCGGCTTGTCATACTTCTTACAAGGAGACTGCCGGGTAACAGAGCCGTTGTACACTAAAGGCTAACCTAAGCCGACAGCTCCGTGAGAACCTCCGATACAATAATAAAAAAAAAACACTTATTACTGCACATATAGTACATTTTGCCCTGCTATATGAACATAGTCATGAATAATGCATATCATGCAAAGAAGTTAGACCGGGTAGTTAGGATCAGCAAATCGCAATTTGAATGAAAAGTCCCGGTAATCATGCTAGCAACCTGTTGCCAATAAAAAAAAAAAAACCTTGGCTGCCAACATTAATATTAACTAAACATCTTGTTTACATGAAAACGTTAACCAGTGTAAAAGTTAAACTTAAGCTTTATCTGTAAGAGTTTCGGCAAACCGTTCTGCAGCTGCTGGTGTCTCAAAGACCTTCACGGTGTTATCATAGGTCACATGAAGTTTGGCTGGAAAGCGAAAGGAGCACTTGGCTCCAGCCTCAGTGAGCCTGTTCATCACGGTATTGAAGGACTGTCGTTGGGCTGCCACCTCCGCTGTATAGTCGGGGAATATCGACACCTTCTCGCCGTTGTAGTTGAGCGGTACAAGCTGACGGCTTAGCCGCAAGATGTCTCGCACGTCTCTGTCGTTATGGATCTTAGCAATGATGGGTCTCGGCCGTTCATTTTCCTTGGGCTTGGGCTTCAAGCTGCGATGCGCTCTGTCCACTTTTACTGGTTTGTTGAAATTGTCCTGACCAAGTAACTCTGGGATCAACTTGGAATTGAATTCAGTAGGTCGACTCTTCTCTTCTCCCCCTTCGATTCCAACAATCCGTATGTTAAGCCTACGAGAGCGTCCCTCTAGATCATTGAGCTTGGCACTGAGGCGGCTGTTAGCCACCTGCAGCTCATTGCATGTGGCCTCCAACGTCGTGATACGTTGGTCAACAGTCGAAAGAGCCTCATCCATATCACCCATACGACGTTCAACTTCGTGATGCTTGTTCTGAAGAGTAGACAGGCGCGATTCTATTGAATCAAGGCGTTCTTCCATTGATTTCTTAAGGCCATCCACTAGTTTAGAAACTTTGGCTAGCTCCGCACCTTGCTTAGTGATAGCAGCTAATATCGCTTCATTGCTAGCAGCAGTGGAAAATGTGCCTCTCCCGCTTTGAGTTTCTTTTCCATGATTGGGCATCTTGACGTAAAACTGATTTTTTCAGACAGAACTTAGACAACAGGCAGTTACAGAAAAAGTTTGTGTGCTGTAAATATTAACTTTGAAAGGAGGTAGCAACACGGAGCTCGAGAAAAGCACGTTTTACTCCATTACTGTGCACTAGCGCCCCCCGATTAATCAGGTCTTTAATCTGGATTAATCTCGTTGTTAATATGCATTAATCTGGTCTTTAATCTGGATTAATCTGGTCATTGATCTGGATTAATCTCGTTGTTAATCTGGATTAATCTGTTCGTTGATCTGGATTAATATGGTCTTTAATCTGTATTAATCTGTTCGTTGATCTGGATTAATCTGTTCGTTAATCTGGATTAATCAGGTCTTTAATCTGGATTAATATAATCTTTAATCTGGATTAATCTGCTCGTTGATCTGGATTAATATGGTCTTTAATCTGGATTAATCTGTTCATTGATCTGGATTAATCTGTTCGTTGATCTGGATTAATCTGTTCGTTGATTGGATTAATCTGGTCTTTAATGGATTAATCTTGTTAATATGGATTAATCTGTTCGTTGATCTAGATTAATCAGGTCTTTAATCTGAATTAATCTGGTCTTTAATCTGGATTAATCTGGTCATTGATCTGGATTAATCTCGTTGTTAATCTGGATTACTCTATTCATTGAATTGGATTAACTGGTCTTTAATCTGGATTAATCTGGTCATTGATCTGGATTAATCTCGTTGTTAATCTGGATTACTCTATTCGTTGATCTGGATTAATTGGACTTTAATCTGGATTAATCTGTTCGTTGATCTGGATTAATCTGTTTGTTGATCTGGATTAATGTGGTCTTAAATCTGGATTAATCTGGTCATTGATCTGGATTAATCTCGTTGTTAATCTGAATTAATCTGGTCATTGATCTGCAGACTGAGGCTTTAAAAAGAGACTTTCACAAAACAAGACAAACAAGAATTATTTCTGCGGTTAAAAGACGGCCAACCCTGCTGTGTTCAGGTGAGACCGTTACCTTCTCTGCCAGAGTTAGCACAGTCCTGGCCTGGATCACCACCACCTGCTCCTCATTGGACAGATTCTATAGGAAACAGTGACAACAATAACAACAACAACAACAACAACACATCAAAAATGTGTGAATAACACTTGAACTAATATGTCAACATGTTGTGGTTTTTATGTTTGTTTTTAGTTGTGATCTAAATGTGTGACATTCAGTCCGTCATGTTATGCATCATCTGTTTGTCAACAAAGAGACAGTGTCACTGTGTTATCCTGGCAAAACAACATCCTGTTTACATATCATCATCCTCATATATATATATATATATATATATATATATATATATATACACACATATATATGTTACATATATCAAACATCAGGACAACAGCACAGAGTTCCAAAGGTCCCAACTGACAATGACACAAAATAATCTACAAAATAAATTCAACATACACTTACGGCGTTATCCCCCAGAATATCCAGCTTCTTCATCAACTCACTGATCACGATCTCCTGAGCAACATGAGAAACATTATGTTCACAGGTGTGTTCACAGGTGTGTTCAGGGGCCTGTTGCACAAAACTAGGATAAGGGATTAAGCCGGGCTATCTTGGTTATCCTTGCTCAACTTATCCGTGATCCGGCTGCTCAAAAGCGGGATATGTTATGGTATAAGTTACCATGGAGATTTATCCTGCTCCAGACCAGGCTATGTTCCAGGATTTAGTTAATCTCATCCCTTTTCTCAGTCAGCAGTCAGTTAATTCACTGTCCACTACACAATATTATCACATTCAAACTATGGGTTTATTAATCCGAACCGCTGAACGTGTCCAAATGATTTTATTAAATTGAATTATATTTACTGCTGCTTCCGCTTCAACACGATCCTCGGCGGCATGCGCTACGGTAAGTCTAACTGGACAAACTGCACGAAATGCAAAACAACCAAACAAAATTAAAGCAGGTCATGAAAAACTCGAGAAAAGAACTCAAAAAAATGAGGAAACAGTGATCAAAAATGCTGATATAATTACAACACCTATTGTTTTTAAATCTGTCCAAGCTTCTCCTGTAATTCGGCGAGTACAACTATTTTTTCGGAGATGTTAATGACCTATTTGAATTGTAATTGGAGCAGTGAGTGTGTGTTTGTCTGCAGTACTTTACCTCTCTTTCTCTCCTTATTTTATAACTGTAGTGGTGTTTCCTTTCTTTTGATTTGGTCCTTTACCTCCTCTAAGCCTCCATGAGGACTTCTGCCTCCGACAGGGAAAAGGATGCCGCTCTCGTTGCCATGGTGAATCTGTGAATCTGTGATCAATGATGGGGTCTATTAGAGGAAGCTGCACTTATCCTGGATAGGTTTTACCTGGTTTGATGAATCTGTGTCTGCTCATCCTGGCTTGGTCTTGGCAACCGGTTGAGCCTGGTCTGTCTTGTTTCTGATTGGTTGAACCAGCTCAGTCACTGATCCTGGATGTCTGAATCCTACTTTTGTGCAACAGGCCCCTGGCGTGCTCACAGAGTGTTTACAGGTGTACTCAGGTGTGCTCACAGATGTGTTTACAGGTGTGTTTACAGGTGTACTCAGGTGTGCTCACAGATGTGTTTACAGGTGTACTCAGGTGTGCTCACAGAGTGTTTACAGGTGTGCTCACAGAGTGTTTACAGGTGTACTCAGGTGTGCTCACAGAGTGTTTACAGGTGTGTTTACAGGTGTACTCAGGTGTGCTCACAGATGTGTTTACAGGTGTGTTTACAGGCGTGCTCACAGATGTGTTTACAGGGGTGCTCACAGATGTGTTTACAGGTGTGCTCAGGTGTGTTTACAGGTGTGTTTACAGGCGCGCTCACAGGTGTGTTTACAGGTGTGTTTACAGGCGTGCTCAGGTGTGTTTACAGGTGTGTTTACAGGTGTGTTTACAGGCGTGCTCAGGTGTGTTTACAGGTGTGTTTACAGGCGTGCTCAGGTGTGTTTACCGGGGTGCTCACAGATGTGTTTACAGGTGTGCTCAGGTGTGTTTACAGGTGTGTTTACAGGCGCGCTCACAGGTGTGTTTACAGGTGTGTTTACCGGGGTGCTCACAGATGTGTTTACAGGTGTGCTCAGGTGTGTTTACAGGTGTGTTTACAGGCGCGCTCACAGGTGTGTTTACAGGTGTGTTTACAGGCGTGCTCACAGATGTGTTTACAGGTGTGTTTACAGGGGTGCTCACAGATGTGTTTACAGGTGTGCTCAGGTGTGTTTACAGGTGTGTTTACAGGCGCGCTCACAGGTGTGTTTACAGGTGTGTTTACAAGCGTGCTCACAGATGTGTTTACAGGTGTGTTTACAGATGTGTTTACAGGTGTGCTCAGGTGTGTTTACAGGTGTGTTTACAGGCGCGCTCACAGGTGTGTTTACAGGTGTGTTTACAGGCGTGCTCACAGATGTGTTTACAGGTGTGTTTACAGGGGTGCTCACAGATGTGTTTACAGGTGTGCTCAGGTGTGTTTACAGGTGTGTTTACAGGGGTGCTCACAGATGTGTTTACAGGTGTGTTTACAGGTGTGTTTACAGATGTGTTTACAGGCATGCTCACAAATGTGTTTACAGGTGTGCTTACAGGCGGGCTCACAGATGTGTTTACAGGTGTGTTTACAGGGGTGCTCACAGATGTGTTTACAGGTGTGCTCAGGTGTGTTTACAGGCGTGCTCAGGTGTGTTTACAGGTGTGTTTACAGGCGTGCTCACAGGTGTGTTTACAGGTGTGTTTACAGGTGTGTTTACAGGCGTGCTCACAGGTGTGTTTACAGGTGTGTTTACAGATGTGTTTACAGGTGTGCTCAGGTGTGTTTACAGGTGTGTTTACAGGCGCGCTCACAGGTGTGTTTACAGGTGTGTTTACAGGCGTGCTCACAGATGTGTTTACAGGTGTGTTTACAGGCGTGCTCACAGATGTGTTTACAGGTGTGTTTACAGGGGTGCTCACAGATGTGTTTACAGGTGTGCTCAGGTGTGTTTACAGATGTGTTTACAGATGTGTTTACAGGTGTGTTTACAGATGTGTTTACAGGCATGCTCACAAATGTGTTTACAGGTGTGTTTACAGGCGGGCTCACAGATGTGTTTACAGGTGTGTTTACAGGGGTGCTCACAGATGTGTTTACAGGTGTGCTCAGGTGTGTTTACAGGTGTGTTTACAGGGGTGCTCACAGATGTGTTTACAGGTGTGTTTACAGGTGTGTTTACAGATGTGTTTACAGGCATGCTCACAAATGTGTTTACAGGTGTGTTTACAGGCGGGCTCACAGATGTGTTTACAGGTGTGTTTACAGGGGTGCTCACAGATGTGTTTACAGGTGTGCTCAGGTGTGTTTACAGATGTGTTTACAGGCGTGCTCACAGATGTGTTTACAGATGTGTTTACAGGCGTGCTCACAGATGTGTTTACAGGTGTGTTTACAGGCGTGCTCAGGTGTGTTTACAGGTGTGTTTACAGGCGTGCTCACAGGTGTGTTTACAGGTGTGTTTACAGGTGTGTTTACAGGCGTGCTCACAGGTGTGTTTACAGGTGTGTTTACAGGTGTGTTTACAGGTGTGTTTACAGGCGCGCTCACAGGTGTGTTTACAGGTGTGTTTACAGGTGTGTTTACAGATGTGTTTACAGGTGTGTTTACAGATGTGTTTACAGGCATGCTCACAGATGTGTTTACAGGTGTGTTTACAGGCGGGCTCACAGATGTGTTTACAGGTGTGTTTACAGGGGTGCTCACAGATGTGTTTACAGGTGTGCTCAGGTGTGTTTACAGGTGTGTTTACAGGTGTGTTTACAGATGTGTTTACAGGCATGCTCACAGATGTGTTTACAGGTGTGTTTACAGATGTGTTTACAGGCATGCTCACAGATGTGTTTACAGGTGTGTTTACAGGGGTGCTCACAGATGTGTTTACAGGTGTGCTCAGGTGTGTTTACAGATGTGTTTACAGGCGTGCTCACAGATGTGTTTACAGATGTGTTTACAGGCGTGCTCACAGATGTGTTTACAGGTGTGTTTACAGGTGTGTTTACAGGCGTGCTCACAGGTGTGTTTACAGGTGTGTTTACAGGTGTGTTTACAGGCGTGCTCAGGTGTGTTTACAGGTGTGTTTACAGGCGTGCTCACAGGTGTGTTTACAGGTGTGTTTACAGGCGTGCTCACAGGTGTGTTTACAGGTGTGTTTACAGGTGTTATGTTGGTCATGTCAAGTTAAGTTTTTGGTTCAGTTTGTCATATTGTCCTGTTATTTCCTGTTTTATTTTGTATTAATTGTCTTCCCTTGTGTTTCAGCTT
Organism: Synanceia verrucosa; assembly: GCA_029721515.1. Classification (NCBI taxonomy): domain Eukaryota; kingdom Metazoa; phylum Chordata; class Actinopteri; order Perciformes; family Synanceiidae; genus Synanceia; species Synanceia verrucosa. The sequence continues at coordinate 15,560,237 of CM056550.1, read as the reverse complement.
CTCGTTTCCTGCCCCTGTGTTTCCTGTGTCTGTTGATTGTCTGCCCCGCCCTGATTGTTTCCAGCTGTTACCCATTACCTCGTGTATTTATGTCTGCGTCTTCCCCAGTCATGTGCCAGTACGTCTTGTGAATTCTCCAAGCTACCAGCCATTAAGTCAAGTGTTTCGCCGTCAGGTTGTGTCGTATCAGTTTCTGTCATTGTGTCGAGTTTTGTCCAGTCTAGTCTTAGTGTTTTGTCTGTTTTGTAACATCTGTGTTATCAACCAGTTTAGAGCCTTTTTTCCCTCACTGTTAGTGAGCGTTTTATGTTTTGTCTTTTTCTTTAAGTTATTGTTTTCCTCATTGTGTGAGCGCCTTTAGTTAGCATTTTCCCTAGAATCCTTAGTTTGTTTCATTAACTGCCTAGTGTGTTTTCAGTCTGAGTTTTTAGTTTCCTCTCGAATTAGCATCAGTGCCTGAGTTGTTTTGTTAAATTTTGTTTGTGAACATTTTTTTGGTATTAAATCACCTTTAACTTAATTCTGTCGTGTTGAGTCGTGCATTTGGGTTCAGTCTTTTCGTGCCACGTTCTAACAACAGGTGTGTTTACAGGCGTGCTCAGGTGTGTTTACAGGTGTGTTTACAGATGTGTTTACAGGCGTGCTCACAGATGTGTTTACAGGTGTGTTTACAGATGTGTTTACAGGTGTGTTTACAGGCGTGCTCACAGATGTGTTTACAGGTGTGTTTACAGATGTGTTTATAGGTATGTTTACAGGCATGCTCACAGATGTGTTTACAGGTGTGTTTACAGATGTGTTTACAGATGTGTTTACAGGTGTGTTTACAGGTGTGTTTACAGGCGTGCTCACAGATGTGTTTACAGATGTGTTTACAGGCGTGCTCACAGATGTGTTTACAGGTGTGTTTACAGGTGTGTTTACAGATGTGTTTACAGGCGTGCTCACAGATGTGTTTACAGGTGTGTTTACAGATGTGTTTACAGGTGTGTTTACAGGTGTGTTTACAGGCGTGCTCACAGATGTGTTTACAGATGTGTTTACAGGCGTGCTCACAGATGTGTTTACAGGTGTGTTTACAGGTGTGTTTACAGATGTGTTTACAGGCGTGCTCACAGATGTGTTTACAGATGTGTTTACAGATGAGTTTACAGGTGTGTTTACAGGCGTGCTCAGGTGTGTTTACAGGCGTGCTCACAGATGTGTTTACAGGTGTGTTTACAGGCGTGCTCAGGTGTGTTTACAGGCGTGCTCACAGATGTGTTTACAGGTGTGTTTACAGGCGTGCTCAGGTGTGTTTACAGGCGTGCTCACAGATGTGTTTACAGGTGTGTTTACAGGCGTGCTCAGGTGTGTTTACAGGCGTGCTCACAGATGTGTTTACAGGTGTAGACCCACTGTTACTCACAGCGACTCCCTCTGCCTCGCAGTAGATCTGTAGAGGACTGAGGCCTTCTGGGAAATGGAGTTGTTGGAAGTTAATGGCAGGTGAGCGCCGCTCCCTCTCCTGAACAGTAAACATGGTTTCCATAGAAACGGAGACGTGTGTCTGTGCAACTGTTTGAACTTGTTGTTGTTTAAACTTTGTTTACATGTTTACATTACCTCGAGCTCTAAGATGCGGAACTCCAGCAGTTCGTTCTGATCTCTGATGTCCTGGATGTCGTTTTCCAGCTGCAGCTCTTCTCGTTCCATCTGCTTCACCTGCAAAATATCAGAAATAAACAGAACTATAAATATAAGAAATAAAGTCCCATCAAGTTGTTTTGATACTGAAGGAAACTGAAACACAAGATGATGCGTCAGAGAGATTCAGCTCCACCTTCTCCACCAACTCCTGGTTCCTCTGATACAACGCCTGCTTCTCCTCCACCCACTTCACATCCTGACAGAGACACAGAGACATTACACATTACCTTTGTTTATTTGTTGTTGATAGTATTGTTTATTATTTCTCAGCACTGTGTTACCAGTCCTTGTTGTTTCAGTGCTGACTCCAGATCTGCAACTCTGCTTTGATATCGACCCAGTTCAGTCAGCAGCTGCTCTCTGGTCTGACACACAGGGATTACAGCCATCATGACCCTGCTGACCCAGGTGACCCAGGTGACGCCTCGCTCACAGGTGGACTCACCTTGATCTCCTTCTCAGCGTCGTAATTTCCTCCACTGGTCTCCGTCAGCAGAGCGTACGCTCGCTGCAGAGCCTGGTACTCCTGAGTCAGCTGACGGTAACGAAACTCCGCCTCCTCACGTACACACACCTAGAACACATAGAAAGACCAGAACTAGAACCACTGAGACCAGTACCACTGAGACCAGGACCAGAACTAGAACCACTGAGACCAGGACCAGAACTAGAACCACTGAGACCAGTACCACTGAGACCAAGACCAGAACTAGAACCACTGAGACCAGACCCAGTATAACCAATAAAAAGTGCGTACCTCGTCTGGTTCTGTATCTGGAGTTCTGTCAGTGTGAAACGACAAAGACGATCCATCAGAGTCCACCGATGCTTCCTCATCATACCCGTAGAACGTCTCTACGACCTGTGCGAGAACAGGAGAACAAGGAAGCAGAACATCAGTAGAACAATGGAACAGTAGAACAATAGAACAGTGAAGTAGTAGAACAATAGAACAGTAGAATAGAGCAGTGGAAGAGTACAACAATAGAACAGTAGAACAATAGAACAGTAGAATAGAATAGTGGAAGAGTAGAACAGTAGAATAGAACAGTGGAAGAGTAGAACAGTAGAACAATAGAACAGTAGAATAGATCAGTGGAACAGTAGAACAATAGAACAGTAGAATAGAACAGTGGAACAGTAGAACAGTAGAATAGAACAGTGGAAGAGTAGAACAGTAGAACAATAGAACAGTAGAATAGAACAGTAGAAGAGTAGAACAATAGAACAGTAGAATAGAACAGTGGAAGAGTAGAACAGTAGAACAATAGAACAGTAGAATAGAACAGTAGAACAATATAACGGTAGAATAGATCAGTGGAACAGTAGAACAATAGAACAGTAGAATAGAACAGTGGAAGAGTAGAACAGTAGAACAGTAGAATAGATCAGTGGAACAGTAGAACAATAGAACAGTAGAATAGAACAGTGGAAGAGTAGAACAGTAGAACAATAGAACAGTAGAATAGAACAGTGGAAAAGTACAACAATAGAACAGTAGAATAGAACAGTGGAACAGTAGAACAACAGAACAGTAGAATAGAACAGTGGAAGAGTAGAACAATAGAACAGTAGAATAGAACAGTGGAAGAGTAGAACAATAGAACAGTAGAATAGAACAGTGGAAGAGTAGAACAGTAGAACAATAGAACAGTAGAATAGAACAGTGGAACAGTAGAACAATAGAACAGTAGAATAGAACAGTGGAACAGTAGAACAGTAGAATAGAACAGTGGAAGAGTAGAACAATAGAACAGTAGAATAGAACAGTAGAACAGTAGAACAATAGAACAGTAGAATAGAACAGTGGAAGAGTAGAACAGTAGAACAATAGAACAGTAGAATAGAACAGTAGAACAATAGAACGGTAGAATAGATCAGTGGAACAGTAGAACAATAGAACAGTAGAATAGAACAATGGAAGAGTAGAACAGTAGAACAATAGAACAGTAGAATAGAACAGTGGAAAAGTACAACAATAGAACAGTAGAATAGAACAGTGGAACAGTAGAACAACAGAACAGTAGAATAGAACAGCGGAAGAGTAGAACAATAGAACAGTAGAATAGAACAGTGGAAGAGTAGAACAATAGAACAGTAGAATAGAACAGTGGAAGAGTAGAACAGTAGAACAATAGAACAGTAGAATAGAACAGTGGAACAGTAGAACAATAGAACAGTGGAACAGTAGAACAATAGAACAGTAGAATAGAACAGTGGAAGAGTAGAACAATAGAACAGTAGAATAGAACAGTGGAAGAGTAGAACAATAGAACAGTAGAATAGAACAGTGGAAGAGTAGAACAGTGGAACAGTAGAACAGTAGAATAGAACAGTGGAAGAGTAGAACAATAGAACAGTAGAATAGAACAGTAGAACAGTAGAACAATAGAACAGTAGAATAGAACAGTGGAAGAGTAGAACAGTAGAACAATAGAACAGTAGAATAGAACAGTAGAACAATAGAACGGTAGAATAGATCAGTGGAACAGTAGAACAATAGAACAGTAGAATAGAACAGTGGAAGAGTAGAACAGTAGAACAATAGAACAGTAGAATAGATCAGTGGAACAGTAGAACAGTAGAACAATAGAACAGTAGAATAGAACAGTAGAAGAGTAGAACAGTAGAACAATAGAACAGTAGAATAGAACAGTGGAAAAGTACAACAATAGAACAGTAGAATAGAACAGTGGAACAGTAGAACAACAGAACAGTAGAATAGAACAGTGGAAGAGTAGAACAATAGAACAGTAGAATAGAACAGTGGAAGAGTAGAACAATAGAACAGTAGAATAGAACAGTGGAAGAGTAGAACAGTAGAACAATAGAACAGTAGAATAGAACAGTGGAACAGTAGAACAATAGAACAGTAGAATAGAACAGTGGAACAGTAGAACAGTAGAATAGAACAGTGGAAGAGTAGAACAATAGAACAGTAGAATAGAACAGTAGAACAGTAGAACAGTAGAATAGAACAGTGGAAGAGTAGAACAGTAGAACAATAGAACAGTAGAATAGAACAGTAGAACAATAGAACGGTAGAATAGATCAGTGGAACAGTAGAACAATAGAACAGTAGAATAGAACAGTGGAAGAGTAGAACAATAGAACAGTAGAATAGAACAGTGGAAGAGTAGAACAGTGGAACAGTAGAACAGTAGAATAGAACAGTGGAAGAGTAGAACAATAGAACAGTAGAATAGAACAGTAGAACAGTAGAACAATAGAACAGTAGAATAGAACAGTGGAAGAGTAGAACAGTAGAACAATAGAACAGTAGAATAGAACAGTAGAACAATAGAACGGTAGAATAGATCAGTGGAACAGTAGAACAATAGAACAGTAGAATAGAACAGTGGAAGAGTAGAACAGTAGAACAATAGAACAGTAGAATAGATCAGTGGAACAGTAGAACAGTAGAACAATAGAACAGTAGAATAGAACAGTGGAAGAGTAGAACAGTAGAACAATAGAACAGTAGAATAGAACAGTGGAAAAGTACAACAATAGAACAGTAGAATAGAACAGTGGAACAGTAGAACAACAGAACAGTAGAATAGAACAGTGGAAGAGTAGAACAATAGAACAGTAGAATAGAACAGTGGAAGAGTAGAACAATAGAACAGTAGAATAGAACAGTGGAAGAGTAGAACAGTAGAACAATAGAACAGTAGAATAGAACAGTGGAACAGTAGAACAATAGAACAGTAGAATAGAACAGTGGAACAGTAGAACAGTAGAATAGAACAGTGGAAGAGTAGAACAATAGAACAGTAGAATAGAACAGTAGAACAATAGAACAGTAGAATAGAACAGTGGAAGAGTAGAACAGTAGAACAATAGAACAGTAGAATAGAACAGTAGAACAATAGAACGGTAGAATAGATCAGTGGAACAGTAGAACAATAGAACAGTAGAATAAAACAGTGGAAGAGTAGAACAGTAGAACAATAGAACAGTAGAATAGATCAGTGGAACAGTAGAACAATAGAACAGTGGAAGAGTAGAACAGTAGAACAATAGAACAGTAGAATAGAACAGTGGAAAAGTACAACAATAGAACAGTAGAATAGAACAGCGGAACAGTAGAACAACAGAACAGTAGAATAGAACAGTGGAAGAGTAGAACAATAGAACAGTAGAATAGAACAGTGGAAGAGTAGAACAATAGAACAGTAGAATAGAACAGTGGAACAGTAGAACAGTAGAATAGAACAGTGGAACAGTAGAACAATAGAATAGAACAGTGGAACAGTAGAACAATAGAACAGTAGAATAGAACAGTGGAACAGTAGAACAATAGAACAGTAGAATAGAACAGTGGAACAGTAGAACAATAGAACAGTAGAATAGAACAGTGGAAGAGTAGAACAATAGAACAGTAGAATAGAACAGTGGAAGAGTAGAACAGTAGAACAATAGAACAGTAGAATAGAACAGTGGAAGAGTAGAACAATAGAACGGTAGAATACAACAGTGGAAGAGTAGAACAATAGAACAGTAGAATAGAACAGTGGAACAGTAGAACAACAGAACAGTAGAATAGAACAGTGGAAGAGTAGAACAATAGAACAGTAGAACAGAACCGTGGAAGAGTAGAACAGTAGAACAATAGAACAGTAGAATAGAACAGTGGAAGAGTAGAACAATAGAACAGTAGAATGGAATGGTGGAAGAGTAGAACAGTAGAATAGAACAGTGGAAGAGTAGAACAGTAGAACAATAGAACAGTAGAATAGATCAGTGGAACAGTAGAACAATAGAACAGTAGAATAGACCAGTGGAAGAGTAGAACAGTAGAATAGAACAGCGGAACAGTACAACAATAGAACAATAGAATAGAACAGTGGAACAGTAGAACAATAGAACAGTAGAATAGAACAGTGGAACAGTAGAACAACAGAACAGTAGAATAGAACAGTGGAAGAGTAGAACAATAGAACAGTAGAATAGAACAGTGGAAGAGTAGAACAGTAGAATAGAACAGTAGAACAATAGAACAGTAGAATAGAACTGTGGAAGAGTAGAACAATAGAACGGTAGAATAGAACAGTGGAACCAGTCTCACCCTGCAGGCTCTGAAGGTTCTTTTCCTCCTGACTGATTCTTGCCGTCTGTATCTGAGCAACATGTCTCTCTCCTGGAAGAACAGGGAGGCATGATCATTCATTCATTCATTCACTCATTCATTATCCATTCATTCATTCATTTATCCATCCATTCATTCATTCATTCATCCATTCACTCATCCACTCATTCATTCATTCATCCATTCATTCATTCATTCTTTCATCCATTCATTCACTCTTTCATTCATGCAGTCATTCATTCATCCATTCATTCATTGATTCATCCATTCATCCATTCATCCACTCATTCATTCATCCACTCATCCATTCATTCATCCACTCATTCATCCACTCATTCATTCATTCACTCATTCAATCATTCATTCATTCACTGATTCATTATCCATTCATTCATTCATTTATCCATCCATTCATTCATTCATTATCCATTCATTCACTCATTCAATCATTCATTCATCCATTCATTCACTCATTCATTATCCATTCATTCTTTCATTTATCCATCCATCCACTCATTCATTCATCCATCCATTCATTCATTCATTCATTCATTCATTCATCCATTCATTGATTCATCCATTCATCCACTCATCCATTCATTCATCCACTCATTCATCCACTCATTCATTCATTCATCCACTCATTCATTCATCCATCCATTCATTCATTCATTCATCCATTCATTCACTCTTTCCTTCATGCATTCATTCATTCATCCATTCATTCATTGATTCATCCATTCATCCACTCATTCATTCATCCACTCATCCATTCATTCATCCACTCATTCATTCATCCATCCATTCATTCATTCATTCATCCATTCATTCACTCTTTCATTCATGCATTCATTCATTCATTCATCCATTCATTCATTCATTCATTAATCCACTCATCCATTCATTCATCCACTCATCCAGTCATTCATTCATTCATTCATCCAGTCATTCACATAGTAAAAGTAGCAGCAGTAGTAGAGTACTCACTATAACATTCTTCACATAACCAGCTGTCTCCAGAGCCTGAAAAAAAGTACTGTTACTACAACATACTAGTAGTATCAGTAGTATTTGTAATTGATGGGCTGTCGGTGATCAGGAGGTAGTAACAGACGTGTAGTAGCAGTACTAACAGTAGTAGTAGTAGTATAAATACCTTGGACAGGTCTTCGATGATGTGTTGCTGCTCCAGAACTTGTAACCGTAGAAACTCCATCTCTCGCTCGTCATGGCTGTAACCATGGTAACTGGTGGAGTGGCTACGGTCCAGGTCGTTTAAAGAACTCGGCCTCCTCTGTGGATCACAACAACCGCTGCTGTTACCATGGCTGATTCAGGTGCGACCAGATGTGACGCTCTACACTGGTGGTCAGCCTGTTGTTTGGGTGCAGGAGTACAGGGTCAGGGGTTACCATAGTTACCATCTCCATGTTCTCTTGGGTGACGAAGCGAAGCTTGTTGTCAAGGCGACGCAGAGACAGAGCCAGCTCCTCGTTCTTCCTGCTCAGACGTTTGTTTTTGTCCAGAAGAGGAAGAAACTGACTCTCTGTCTCCCTGAGGCGCTTCAGCTGCAGGAGGTACACAAAGTACACAAGTACAGAGAGTACACTAAATCTAGATCCACGTTTCTGCTCTGTGACGACATTATGGGGCATACTGGAGTGTAATGATTAGTATTATTATTATGGGATGGATGTGCTACCAGCTCGTTGCGCTCTTCAGACAGCAGAGCATTTCGATCCTCCAGCTTCCTGATGACGGAGCTCAGCTCAGCGATTTTCAGCTGAAAACGACGAGTGTCCCGGTCCTCCTGAGACCATGTAGACAGAAACACACACACAGACTGTATTTAGACTTTTAATTTTTAAGGAGTTCCATCCTTCCTTCTGTTTTTTTCTGTTCATTTCCTTTCCAACAGAGATTTTGTTTTCAGTCACTTTCAGCATATCTAGAAACTTAAAGACTAAAGGCTGAACACAGGAAGTCCTTCAGGTCAGGTCTGACTAAACAGTAAGCCAGGACCAGGGAGCAGTTGTCATGGTGACTGAAGGAGGCGGAGCATGAGGTGGGAAACTGCCTGCTGTTACATGCGGTATTCTTGCAGTATTATGATGACATGGTAGTGTTTGAATAGTAGTGTAGCCATAGTACTGAACTGGTTGAAACTAAATGATTTAAGTTCATGCAGGACGAGCAGGAAGAGGTGGAGCTTACGATGTGAGGCGGTGCGTTAGGGGTGGGACTGGGGGCGGGGCCAGGCTGGGTGAGGCCCACCCTCTGGGCGTCTCTCAGGGCAGCGATCTGCTGCTCTGCTGCCTGAGTCTGCAGCTGCAGCCGGTGAGCGTGGCCGGCCTGGAGGCCCAGAGCTTTGTCCAGAACACTGACCGCCCTGTCCTTCAGCTTGATCTCATCCATCTGCACACACAGGTGAGGCAGGCAGGTGAGGCAGGCAGGTTAGAGGCACAGGTGAGAGAGGCAGGCGGGTGAGTTAGTCCGACAGGTGAGAGGCGGGGCTCAATCTGCATGGATTGATTTTAAAAAGAGAGACTGGAGGATAATCAACAGTTATACTTGGGATAACTGCAACCTGGTCCAGCTCCCTGGTCTGGTCTGAACTGGTCCGGTCTGAAACCCAAACTCTTTACAGGGAGGGCAACAACTAATTCACAAAGAGAAAAAAACTCTACACTATATGAATTTAGAGGTCGTAGTACGTGGTGAAAAGATGGTGCTTGAGAACTAGTGATGGTTTACTGTGAAACACTGGATACTGGACCAGTTTGGTCTGTATCAGTCTGTTCTGGATCAGTCTCCCTTCATTTTCTTTGAGTTTCATTATTTTTGTTTGTATTGTGTCTTTGCTGCTGTTACTGAGGCTGTAACTATTACTGAGGGCAGAGCAGGTACTTGTACCTGTAGACAGGTGAGTGATAGGCTCAATCTCAAACCACTCCTCTACTCACTACTTGACACTCTGAATTGCAGTCTTGAGGCACTGAAGTGGTTTGGGGGTTATTTAAAACTACAGAACTGGTAAACTTGGAGAGTTAGCAAGATTTGAAAGTGGCACCTCCTCTAAGCTCCACCCCTTCTGCCAAAAGCCACGCCCTCTCTCCTGCTAACTGTATATCCGCATGATGAGAGACGGGGGGGCGTGGTCAGGATGAAACTTGATTGGTCAGAGTTTTTACAGTCCTATAGCTGCCACACCACTGTCTGGTTCTTTTCCTTCCTTTTCCTGAACACATCATGTATCGATGCTCTCAGGGTGGAAGAACCATTTCACCCAGTAGAACAAAAAGTGTTTCTGAACAGAATGACAGACTGTAGCTTTAAGAATAAGAATTATTCTTATTGATCCCAAAGTCTGACAGCTCATCTGTGTTCATTTACTCTCTAATATAAAATAAAAGTCCAAAGGAATTAATACTAAATACGAACAAAAATGAATTATTCTCACTATGGCCGAAATTTACACCAACCGAAGGCAGTCTACTCAAACTCAAACTGAAAAGTGCCGCAAATAAAACAACTGCACAAACTGCTTAGACTTTACCTAAAGTAAAAATAAAAATGACTACATGTTTTCAGATATCACAAACCAAAAGATTCAAATTCAATCTGTTTCCAGAGTGTTTTAAGTGGTGCTGTGTTGCCCAGTGTGTGTTTTATTGCCGCTTTAGTCGCTGAAGAACGTCAGAACGTCACAGAGAACAGTGAACTTCTGATCAGAGAATCACAGGATTAAACCTGTCGTTTAACCTGTCGTGGTCGTTTATTCCCCCTCAGCCCAGAAACAAGGACAGACAGTGAGCTGCTGTGTGAGCGAATGACATGATGATAACAACCAATCACTGAATAGGGCGGGTTAGATGCTGCCCTTCCAAACGCAAAGAAGGCCCAATATGACAGTGTCATCTGTCATATTTTCTATTGGATGAACGTTTCCTTTCGATTGGGTGGGCAAGACGGACATTTGGGGGGCTGAGCACACCCCTGCTCCTGCTTACCCCCAGACTGTGCAGCCCTGGCTCCTCTAAATTTAAGCACATCAAAAATCATCTGGCTTCATTAGTTTGATTGGAAATGTCAGAAGGTTCTGGGGTTGAAAGACTGACGGAATCATTTCAAATGATTTTAGGTATAATGTAGCTCCTCCTGCACAGGAGGCATCTTTCTGTTGCCATGGTGACGAGTGCTTCAGTTTTCCCATGGATTGAGGAGGGTGTCTCTTACCCGCTCATCTTATTTATCCCCTCCCCTTCAGGTAAAGAGCCTCCACAGCTGAAGTGACTCTGGAGAAGGAGTAGTGTGTACATTAGTGTTTGTGCTCCTACCAGCCTCCGGACCTCCCTCTCACAGTCCCTCTTGGTTCGGTTCAGCTCCTCCTGGTGTTGGTGATGAGCTGATCTCAGTTCAGCTGCTCTGGTCTGGCAGGCCTGCTGAGCTGAGGCCAGAGCCTCCTCTGCATTCTTCTTTGCTCCCCTCTGCTCCTGCAGCTCCTGCTGGAGGCGGCAACGCTCCGCCTCCCAGCTCCTCCTTGCCTCCTCCACCTCCACCAGTAGGGCGCTCCTCACCTGAGGAGGAGAGGAAGGACAGTCAAAAGGAGTCCTCCACATCTGAGGAGTTAAAGTTCCCTCTACACCTGCGGAGAGACCCTCTGAGAGGAGGAGTTAAAGATATCAGATGTGTTTCAGGTGTGTTTCAGGTGTACTTCAGTGTGTTTCAGGTGTGTTTCAGGTGTACTTCAGTGTGTTTCAGGTGTACTTCAGTGTGTTTCAGGTGTGTTTCAGGTGTGTTTCAGGTGTACTTCAGTGTGTTTCAGGTGTACTTCAGTGTGTTTCAGGTGTGTTTCAGGTGTACTTCAGTGTGTTTCAGGTGTGTTTCAGGTGTACTTCAATGTGTTTCAGGTGTACTTCAGTGTGTTTCAGGTGTGTTTTAGGTGTACTTCAATGTGTTTCAGGTTTACTTCAGTGTACTTCAGTGTGTTTCAGGTGTACTTCAGTGTGTTTCAGGTGTGTTTCAGTGTACTTCAGTGTGTTTCAGGTGTACTTCAGTGTGTTTCAGGTGTGTTTCAGGTGTACTTCAGTGTGTTTCAGGTGTGTTTCAGGTGTACTTCAGTGTGTTTCAGGTGTACTTCAGTGTGTTTCAAGTGTACTTCAGTGTGTTTCAGGTGTACTTCAGTGTGTTTCAGGTGTGTTTCAGGTGTGTTTCAGGTTTACTTCAGTGTGTTTCAGGTGTACTTCAGTGTGTTTTAGGTGTGTTTCAGGTGTACTTCAGTGTGTTTCAGGTGTACTCCAGTGTGTTTCAGGTGTGTTTCAGGTGTACTTCAGTGTGTTTCAGGTGTACTTCAATGTGTTTCAGGTGTACTTCAATGTGTTTCAGGTGTACTTCAGTGTGTTTCAGGTGTGTTTCAGGTGTACTTCAATGTGTTTCAGGTGTGTTTCAGGTGTACTTCAATGTGTTTCAGGTGTACTTCAGTGTGTTTCAGGTGTACTTCAGTGTGTTTCAGGTGTACTTCAGTGTGTTTCAGGTGTGTTTCAGTGTGTTTCAGGTGTACTTCAGTGTATTTCAGGTGTACTTCCGTGTGTTTCAAGTGTACTTCAGTGTGTTTCAGGTGTGTTTCAGTGTTTCAGGTGTACTTCAATGTGTTTCAGGTGTACTTCAGTGTGTTTCAGGTGTACTTCAGTGTGTTTCAGGTGTGTTTCAGTGTACTTCAGTGTGTTTCAGGTGTACTTCAGTGTGTTTCAGGTGTACTTCCGTGTGTTTCAGGTGTACTTCAGTGTATTTCAGGTGTACTTCAGTGTGTTTCAGGTGTACTTCAGTGTATTTCAGGTGTACTTCAGTGTGTTTCAGGTGTGTTTCAGGTGTGTCAGTGTACTTCAGGTGTGTTTCAGTGTACTTCAGTGTGTTTCGGGTGTACTTCAGTGTGTTTCAGGTGTACTTCCGTGTGTTTCAGGTGTACTTCAGTGTATTTCAGGTGTACTTCAGTGTGTTTCAGGTGTGTTTCAGTGTACTTCAGTGTGTGTCAGTGTACTTCAGTGTGTTTCAGATGTGTTTCAGGTGTATTTCAGTGTGTTTCAGTGTACTTCAGTGTGTTTCAGGTGTACTTCAGTGTGTTTCAGGTGTGTCAGTGTACTTCAGGTGTGTTTCAGTGTACTTCAGTGTGTTTCGGGTGTACTTCAGTGTGTTTCAGGTGTACTTCCGTGTGTTTCAGGTGTACTTCAGTGTATTTCAGGTGTACTTCAGTGTGTTTCAGGTGTGTTTCAGTGTACTTCAGTGTGTGTCAGTGTACTTCAGTGTGTTTCAGATGTGTTTCAGGTGTATTTCAGTGTGTTTCAGGTGTGTTTCAGTGTACTTCAGTGTGTTTCAGGTGTGTTTCAGTGTACCTCAGTTTGTTTCAGGTGTGTTTCAATGTACTTCAGTGTGTTTCAGGTGTACTTCAGTGTGTTTCAGGTGTGTTTCAGTGTACTTCAGTGTGTTTCAGGTGTACTTCAGTGTGTTTCAGGTGTGTTTCAGGTGTACTTCAGTGTGTTTCAGGTGTGTTTCAGGTGTACTTCAATGTGTTTCAGGTGTACTTCAGTGTGTTTCAGGTGTGTTTTAGGTGTACTTCAATGTGTTTCAGGTTTACTTCAGTGTACTTCAGTGTGTTTCAGGTGTGTTTCAGGTGTACTTCAGTGTGTTTCAGGTGTGTTTCAGTGTACTTCAGTGTGTTTCAGGTGTACTTCAGTGTGTTTCAGGTGTGTTTCAGGTGTACTTCAGTGTGTTTCAGGTGTGTTTCAGGTGTGTTTCAGTGTGTTTCAAGTGTACTTCAGTGTGTTTCAGGTGTACTTCAGTGTGTTTCAGGTGTGTTTCAGGTTTACTTCAGTGTGTTTCAGGTGTACTTCAGTGTGTTTCAGGTGTGTTTCAGGTGTACTTCAGTGTGTTTCAGGTGTGTTTCAGGTGTACTTCAGTGTGTTTCAGGTGTGTTTCAGGTGTACTTCAGTGTGTTTCAGGTGTACTCCAGTGTGTTTCAGGTGTGTTTCAGGTGTACTTCAGTGTGTTTCAGGTGTACTTCAATGTGTTTCAGGTGTACTTCAGTGTGTTTCAGGTGTGTTTCAGGTGTACTTCAATGTGTTTCAGGTGTGTTTCAGGTGTACTTCAATGTGTTTCAGGTGTACTTCAGTGTGTTTCAGGTGTACTTCAGTGTGTTTCAGGTGTACTTCAGTGTGTTTCAGGTGTGTTTCAGTGTGTTTCAGGTGTACTTCAGTGTACTTCAGTGTGTTTCAGGTGTACTTCAGTGTGTTTCAGGTGTACTTCCGTGTGTTTCAGGTGTACTTCAGTGTATTTCAGGTGTACTTCAGTGTGTTTCAGGTGTACTTCAGTGTATTTCAGGTGTACTTCAGTGTGTTTCAGGTGTGTTTCAGTGTACTTCAGTGTGTTTCAGGTGTACTTCAGTGTGTTTCAGGTGTGTCAGTGTACTTCAGGTGTGTTTCAGTGTACTTCAGTGTGTTTCGGGTGTACTTCAGTGTGTTTCAGGTGTACTTCCGTGTGTTTCAGGTGTACTTCAGTGTATTTCAGGTGTACTTCAGTGTGTTTCAGGTGTGTTTCAGTGTACTTCAGTGTGTGTCAGTGTACTTCAGTGTGTTTCAGATGTGTTTCAGGTGTATTTCAGTGTGTTTCAGGTGTGTTTCAGTGTACTTCAGTGTGTTTCAGGTGTACTTCAGTGTGTTTCAGGTGTGTTTCAGTGTACTTCAGTGTGTTTCAGGTGTGTTTCAGGTGTACTTCAGTGTGTTTCAGGTGTGTTTCAGTGTACTTCAGTGTGTTTCAGGTGTACTTCAGTGTGTTTCAGGTGTGTTTCAGTGTACTTCAGTGTGTTTCAGGTGTGTTTCAGTATACTTCAGGTGTGTTTCAGGTGTACTTCAGTGTGTTTCAGTGTACTTCAGTGTGCTTCAGTGTGTTTCAGGTGTACTTCAGTGTGTTTCAGGTGTACTTCAGTTTGTTTCAGGTGTGCTTCAGTGTATTTCAGGTGTGTTTCAGTGTGCATCAGTGTGTTTCAGGTGTACTTCAGTGTGTTTTCAGGTGTGTTTCAGGTGTGTTTCAGTTGTACTTCAATTTGTTTCAGGTGTACTTCAGTTTGTTTCAGGTGTGCTTCAGTGTATTTCAGGTGTGTTTCAGGTGTGCTTCAGTGTGTTTCAGGTGTACTTCAGTGTGTTTCAGGTGTGTTTCTGGTGTACTTCAGTGTGGTACAGGTGTGGTTCAGGCGTGGATCACCTTGTCTGTGGATCCATCCCTCAGTGTCAGCACCAGGCCATTCAGACGCTGGATCTCTCCATCTTTGATCTTGATGACTCTCATCAGCTCCATCTCGTGTTGCCGTAGTAACGTCTCCCTGGTAACAGCCAGCTCCTTCTGCTTCTCTTCATGGAGTTTTGTCTTCAGCTCCGTCAGGGTAACCGTTGCTCGGTGATGCTCCGCCTTCAGCTCCTGACTCTTCTCCCGCTCCAGTCGGCTAACCTGGGAGCAGATCTACATCAGTAGCATTCACAGTAATCCCAGCAGCCCTCTGGGTTTTGTAGTCCTTACCTTGGTCTTCTCATGTTGTAGTTCTATCTGGATGTCTGTCAGTTTGGCTCTCAACTCCTCATTGGCTGCTTGAAGAGTTGCCATGGCATCAGGTCGCTCCCCCTTCCCTCGCCCCCCTGCTCCTCTCTTTGACATCACCTCCACCTGCAGGCTCCGCCCCCAGCGAGCTGTCCGTCAATCAGAAGTTTGACCTCATCTGGACCTGCCACAGCAAAACACCCCAGACATGGGACACACCATCTTGACATTCTCACATAATTGGGTTATACCTGGTGGTGGTTCTGTAGCAGTGTCAGTGGTACTTGTACGTGCACTCTGGTGGTTCTGTAGCAGTGTCAGTGGTACTTGTACGTGCACTCTGGTGGTTCTGTAGCAGTGTCAGTGGTACTTGTACGTGCACTCTGGTGGTTCTGTAGTAGTGTCAGTGATGGAGGACAGGTGAACGACTGACAGGTGAACCAACCCTGTCACGGCAACCGACACACTGAACAGCAGCACCACAGGAATGTTCCTATGGCAACATCATCAACACACACTCACTGTTCAGGCCTGTCTGAGCACACACATGAAAAGATGTAGATCACTCACCGTCCAATAGGAAGCCTCGGACACTGCATTGCTGTGTGTCAGTAGGTTAGCCTCCTATCCTAAGCATGCTAACCAGTTAGCTTCACTGCAGCTCACTGTGTGTCAATATGTGAGCAGCCAGCATCAGCACCAGCCTGTCTCTCTCCTGTCTGTCTGCCTGTGTCCTCCTGTCCACCTCTCCCCTGTCTGTCTGTCTCTCTTCTGTCCTCCTGTCTGTCTGTCTCTCTGTTTGTCCTCCTGTCTCTGTTAGCCTTTAGCTCCTTGTAGTGTGTTTGTGTGTCGGTGCTGTTAGCATCTCTGCAGCCTCTGCTGGCGTCATCCTCCTCCTCCCAGCATCCTTCAGTGTGATGCCATCACAGAGCTCTGTCTCCCTCTGCTGGACACTTTCTGTCTTCACAGCATCACCTGATCCTGTTCAGCCTGCATGTTAGATTCTTCCATCAAGATTGTCTACCACTAAACATCAGAGCGAAGATCAGCTCAGTCCAGACCTTCTGGTCCTGATCCTCTCACAGTTTCCAGAACTGAAGAAGACAGGCAGCCGAGCCAGGGTCCTGGTCCTGCTGGTCCTGTTCCAGATAAGGCGGTGCTGTCCCTTTGTTACTGGTCAACATGCAGTCTCTGGTCCCTGACTGGTTCATCCAGACCCTCATGGATCTCGCTGTGATGGCGGAGTGGTGCTACTGCTGGCAGGCTGAGGACCAGCAGGACCAACAGATCCAGCAGGACCAGTGGGATCAGTAGGACCAGCAGGACCAACAGATCCAGCAGGACCAGTGGGATCAGTAGGACCAGCAGGACCAAAGGATCCAGCAGGATCAGTGGGATCAGTAGGACCAGCAGGACCAGTGGGATCAGTAGGACCAGCAGGACCAACGGATCCAGCAGGATCAGGATCAGTTGGACCAGCAGGACCAACGGATCCAGCAGGACCCGTGGCAGGGGTCCTGGACACTGAATCTCTGCTGTTTTGTCTGGACCAGAGCTGAACCAGCGTTGTTTTTTAAGATATAAAAGATAAACTTGAGATAAACTTTATTGATCCCCAGAGGAGCAACATAAGAGACATCAACAAAAATAAAACAAAAACAGAACATGAGACACCAGCTGAAGGGATATTATAATATGATTCATGATCTGATTAAAATATATAATAAGATAAATTATCAGGGGCGGCACGGTGGTGTAGTGGTAAGCACTGTCGCTTCACAGCAAGAAGGTACCGGGTTCGAATCCCGGGGCCGGGGCCTTTCTGTGTGGAGTTTACATGTTCTCCTCATATCTGTGTGGGTTCTCTCTGGTACTCCGGCTTCCTCCCACCATCCAAAAACATGCATGGGGATTAGGTTAACTGGTTAATTTAAATTGACCGTAGGTGTGAATGTGAGTGTGAGTGGTTGTCTGTCTCTATGTGTCCTGTGATGAACTGGACACTTGTCCAGGGTGTACCCTGTCTTTCACCCTAAGACAGCTGGGATAGACTCCAGCCCCCCTGACCCTATGAGAGGATAAGAGGGAGAAGATGGGTGGATGGATAAATTATCACGTTATAAACGATGTTCATATGAATTATTCTGCTCTATAAATGCTGACAGGGAAACAAAATGTCCTCTGAATGGAAGACACGTCTTCAGGTTTACAGACAGTGTGTGTGTGTGTGTGTGTGGCAGCTAACAACCCATAATTGTTTTCTGTTACTATGCTATCAGGTTTCCATGGAAACAGCGAACAGCAACAGGTGGCTGAATTACTGTGATTACAGAAAGAGCCAGGCAGGAGTTCACCATAGCTGACATGCTAACAGGTGGGCATGCTAAAAGATTAGCTCTGTCTTCACCTGTCTGTCATGTGACTGAATGCAGACAGGAAGTTCTGTAAACGACAGTTCAGGTGTGTCTGAGTTTAATTAAAACACATCATGATCTACAGCCAATGAGACACCAGGACACAAAGATCAACGCAGACACTTTCCAGCACGAATAAGTCCTAAAAAACATTCAATCAGAACATCGGAGCACAAAATAAATTTGTCCAATCACAGCTCAGCGTGGTGCTGACAGGTGTGTGTGTGTGTGTGGGTGGGGGGGGTTTACATCACGTTTACAGCAGCATCAAAACATATCAGACATCAGAAATCAGAAAAGCTGATGGGGGGGTACATCCTGTTCTTGGCTCAGCCAATCAGATCGTCTCTGAGCATCGACAGGAACAGTCTGACAGTTTGAGTCAACATGAAAAACAAGACGAAGACCAGAGTTAGAAAACATCTTAAAAAGTCCTAAAAACTGAAGGAGAACTACAACTCCCAAGGTGCACTTCACTGATAAACAGCCAATCACTGCCTTCATCTCTATGGCAACAGAAGCTGAGGCTCATGGGTATTGCAGTTTTCAGAGAAGGACCAAAGTGGAAATAATTCAAACTGAGAAAATGAAGCTAAGGGTGGAACTGGTCCTGGATCTGCCAAGACCACCTGGAGACCAGCTGAAGACTTGACCCAGCTGGAGGGGCTGGAGATGCATCTTATTTTATACATCACTGATCATCTCCTCATCATCTAGTCCTCAGAGTTGATGTTAGAAGCAGGATCATTTTTTTTCAGGAGTTTGACACCAAGAAGCAAACAGTGATGTCTAGAGGACTGGATCAGAGCATCTCCAGAAGTGCAGCTCTGGTGGTCTGTTCCTGGTCTGCAGTGGTCAGGATCTATCAAAAGTGGTCCAAGGAAGGACCAGAGGTGAACCAGAGACAGGGTCATGAGAGGACAAGGATCACTGATGCAGGTCTGGTCCTGGTGGTCTGATCCAACAGAGCAGAGGAGTTAATGCTGCTGAACATAGAAAGGAGTCAGGATCCAGAGCAGAGCAGTTTGGAGGGTTTGGACTGTTCAGGATCAGACCAGTCAGGGTGTCTATGTTGACTCCTGTCCACAAGGAGCAGGGGAGCAGTGGAAGAAGGTGGTCTGGTCTGATGGATCACTTTTTCTGTGTGGCTCACCTGGGAACACCTGGCACCAGGATGCACTAAGAGAAGAAGTGATGTTTTGGTCCGTCCATGTGATGTTCCTCCGACTCGTACCAACCTCAGCACTGCTGCAGACCTGGCAGCTTGGTCCGGATGCCACAGCACACCTTCAGGGTCTAGAGGAGTCCACATGTCAAATATTAGGCAGCTGGTCATGACGTGATCGGTGTACAATATAATATATGGATAAACTTCTTCAGCGAATTCTGGTCTCTGTGGTTCTGAGGCCTCAAATATCAAAGTAGTGTATGCCAGGAAACGTGACGCCAGCTTCCACGTTCACGTTGTGATTTATCAACAGTGAACTGAGTGCGGAAACTGGTGCAGCTCCACACCAACTTCATAGCTGCCGTACACCAGGTTCTGATGCTTTGGTCCGTTGGCGACACTCAGAGGGGATGATGGGAAACTGTCACTAGTTGGCTACCAGAGCCACACAGGTGCTGACCACAGGAGTGAGCCAGGCGACCCTGGGCCAGACCATGACACCTGTGTTGGACTGGATCCTCCTCATGTCAGCCAGGCGTATCAAAATCTGCATACAGTGCAGTTAAACAAGTCAACATTAATGCACAATTTGGATTTTTGACAGCGTACGCCAGCTCTCAGTATGAAGGCCACGCACGTATTGATGAATGAGGCCCCTGGTCTCTGGGGTGGTTCCTTCTGGTCTTTGTGGTTCTGGTCTCTAGTTCTGGTCAGCACATGATCTGCTCAGTGGTATGACAGAAGGTCCTGGAAGGTGTTTAAGAGGTTCTGGTTGAGCTCTACAAAGGTTCTAGATGGTTCTGGAAGGTTCTGTGACAGTTCGTATAAGTGGTCTCATCTCATCTTTCTCAATCTGGCTGCGTTCTCTTTGTCTCGTTTCTTTAAGGAAGTCATGTAATGGTGAAACAGCACTTCCTGTTCCTTCTTCCTGTTAAGGGTATCGAACCGCTGGTCGTCACGGTAACGAACACAGAACTCCTTAAAGGTTGATCTGCGCAGATAAAAAGAAAAATATGACAATTAGCATCAAAACAGAACTACAAACTGAGATAGGACTACAAACAGGTTTATCAGAACATTATGGGATGGATGTGAGTAGGCGGAGCCTGAAGCAGTGACAGCTGATGGTGAAGGTGTGGCACCTGCTGGTGATCTTGGCTTCCTCCAGCAGCTGCTTGAACTCTTCTCTGGCTTTCTGCAGTTTGCTCTTCTTCTCTTTGTACTCGTCCTTCACTCTGCTCTTCACAAACTGCTCAAACACCTGCACACACACACACACACACACACACACACACAGGTAGTGTGACCTCACAGTGACATCACATCAACATCTGTCGATCATGTAACTAGCTAAAGTGAACCTGTTTCCTGTGGTCGGAGGTCAGCAGCAGGTATCGTGGGTCAAACACCATCTTATGGAGCTCCTTCTCCCAGGTGGAGAACGCCGACACCTCAGAACAGGAAGAGATCAAAAACCTGATTTGTTGCATCATCTCATGTGTATTCATGTATATACACAGATATCAGATACACCGATATTGTGTATTGAACTATATTGAAGTCTTTTCCAATTACGATATCAACGGATACCAATACGTATGGCTGTTTACAACAGTTCTTATATTTTTGTTTACTGTTAAATTGTTTATATTGTCAGTATTCAGCACTGTATATACTTTTAGAAATCTTTTTAGTCTCCTTTCCTTTTTTTTACTGTGGCAACTGTAGTGAAAGAATTTCCTTCAGGATGAATAAAGTATTATCTCATTTTATCTTAACTGGACATGATTTGGGAAATGATACAATCATTAAATTATAAACTGTTCTTTCATGTGACTGAGAAAATAGTGCAAGTAAAAGCAAGAAAAGCAGGAAGCAGCTTCAGTCCAGACTAGCAGTTAACACATCCCTCCCTTAAAGCGACGGAGCTCTATGACTGCCCTGTTTGTGTTTCCTCAT
This sequence comes from Synanceia verrucosa, assembly GCA_029721515.1. NCBI lineage: Eukaryota > Metazoa > Chordata > Actinopteri > Perciformes > Synanceiidae > Synanceia > Synanceia verrucosa. The sequence goes on along the minus strand of CM056550.1, from coordinate 15,539,332 downwards.
GAGTGATGGATCACTTTCCATCAGTAAGACACACTGGAAAAACTTCAGACCAGAAACATAATGTTAGTCAGGCACCGGACCAGCTAGCGATCCTCTTCTTCTTGTTTTTATTTGTGTGTTACCCCTCTCTCCAGCATCATTTCCCTAAAATGAGCGATACGAAGCTCCAGGGGGAGGAGCTTCACTTCTCCTGGATGGGGGACGAGAGACATAGGCTCCTCTGTTCTAGAGAGAGAGAGAGAGAGAGAGAGAGAGAGTTGTTATATTTTTAAAACCTTGTAACCAATAATATCACCAAGTGATGATGACATCACTTGTGTTGGTTCTGCTCTCTGATTGCTCACCTGTTCCTTTTGGAACTGTGTTCACATTCATCATCTTTATCTTCATCGTTACCATGGAGACAAGGTGATTGACAGCTGGGGCTGCTGTCTGTTAGAAACAGGTAAAGAGTTTAACAGAGTGGACAGATGGTGAGGAAGCAGACAGGTGAGGTTTTAAACAGGTGAGGAGACAGGTGAGGAGGTAGACAGGTGAGGTTTAACACAGGTGAGGTTTGAGACAGGTGAGGTTTAACACAGGTGAGGTTTAACACAGGTGAGGTTTGAGACAGGTGAGGTTTAACACAGGTGAGGTTTAACACAGGTGAGGTCAGGTGAGGTTTGAGACAGGTGAGGTTTAACACAGGTGAGGTTTGAGACAGGTGAGGTTTCAGACAGGTGAGGTTTAACACAGGTGAGGTTTAACACAGGTGAGGTTTGAGACAGGTGAGGTTTAACACAGGTGAGGTTTAACACAGGTGAGGTTTGAGACAGGTGAGGTTTAATACAGGTGAGGTTTGAGACAGGTGAGGTTTAACAGGTGAGTTTTGAGACAGGTGAGGTTTAACACAGGTGAGGTTTGAGACAGGTGAGGTTTAACACAGGTGAGGTTTGAGACAGGTGAGGTTTGAGACAGGTGAGGTTTAACACAGGTGAGGTTTAACACAGGTGAGGTTTGAGACAGGTGAGGTTTCAGACAGGTGAGGTTTAACACAGGTGAGGTTTGAGACAGGTGAGGTTTAACACAGGTGAGGTTTGAGACAGGTGAGGTTTAACACAGGTGAGGTTTAACACAGGTGAGGTTTGAGACAGGTGAGGTTTGAGACAGGTGAGCAGGCAGACCAGCAGGCGTCATCTTCTTCCTCTTGTGGGGCGGGTCCTCGATGATGTGGCTGATGTCTCGACCAATCAGCTCCCCCGGTCTTTCCCAGACAGACAGGTGGATTGTGGGATTGAAAAAGAAGATGCGGTCGTCTCCGGTCCACACCACACACCTGAACACACACACATACACACACACACACACTCATGGTAACGCTCAGGACAATAAACACAGAGTACAAATGAACTGTGTGTGTGTGTGTGTGTGTGTGATGGTTACCATGGCGACCCGGGGACAGGTGTGGAGGCGACAGGACGTTTGTCTTTCCTTCCTCCTTCAGTGTCCACTTCCTGTCCGCCATCTGCAGACACACCAGCACACTGCAACACACAGCATGGAGCTGATCAATTCTATTGATCATCTGACATCAAATCTAATATTTATATTAACATTTAAACACACACATATTCCATATCAGGTATATGTGTGACTGTCACATAATTAGGTCTATTAGTCATATTCAGAGTTCAACCTGTTTGTTGTCGTCCATCTTTCTGTCCGTCCTCAGCAGAAACGCTCCTCCAGAAGACACTTTTCTTCCATTCGTCCCTCGCTTCTCTGACAAGAAACACAACTTTATTTAAACTGATGAGACAAACAAATACAGGAAACTACAAAAACTAAGAGCAGGAAATCATTATTGATCATGAGACATTCATATTATTAACAATTATCAATCAGTTACTGACAAGCAACTGAACCCTAACCTCCATCACTGGAGGACACTGGACTTCTCCAGCTGAGACCTGAATCAGTCCTATTCACTGAAATTGCAGTGTATAATATTTGTGATTAATTAAAGTTTTTTTTACAATACATTTAATATTATTTTATAAATAAAAATTTTTATTAATTTATTAATTTTATAAAAGTTTTATTTAGAAATAATGACAAACAAACATCTTGACATGAATTCTTCGGTTCTGAAGGTTGAGGTTCTGTAGAATAAAATAAATGAAAATCATCCTGGAGAAAAAGTGAAACAACAGCAGACGTGTGGTCATGAGACCGTGATGTCACAAACAACCTGTGACTCTGCATCTTTCTGCTTGTTTGACGGTGAAAAACTTTATGTTTCTTACAACTCAGCTGAAAGAAGATGCAGCAGATCACAGAGGAACAGTCACTGGTGGCACCATCAAAAACACCTGCAGACTCTTTTTGCACATTTAGAGACAAAGACTTGAAATTTTATTGCAAACAGTTTTCATACTTCATACTAACGTCAAATTTAACGTGTAAAATGTTAAATGTTTAATTGCATTACAAAATTCAGATTTTTTTTAAACTGCTGTTACACTCTAATAACAAGAAGTAAACCAGAAGTAACACTGGTTAACTATTATATCTATGTCTGTGTTAATGTTTCAAATGTTTTAATAAACTAAACAGACAGGTGGACAGACAGGTGGACAGGTCTTACTGTGTCTGCAGTTTGTCAGCAGTGTGAATCTGGAAGAAAGCTGTGAAGAGAGGATGGAGGGATGGTCTTCCTTTATCACCTAATGAAAGAGAAGAACTGTTATTATAGAGAGTTAAATGGACAGACAGACTCACCTGAACAGGTAAGACAGGCTATCTATCACTGCAGAGCTGAGAAGGAGAGACAGGTCCAAAAATTAACTGCTGTAAGAGAGACAGAAGATGGTCACATCTACCTGTCTACATGTCAGTAGTCACTGCTCACCTTCTACCGTAGAGTCACTGCTGCTCACCTTCTACTGTAGAGTCACTGCTCACCTTCTACTGTAGAGTCACTGCTCACCTTCTACTGTAGAGTCACTGCTGCTCACCTTCTACTGTAGAGTCACTGCTGCTCACCTTCTACTGTAGAGTCACTGCTCACCTTCTACTGTAGAGTCACTGCTCACCTTCTACTGTAGAGTTACTGCTCACCTTCTACTGTAGAGTCACTGCTCACCTTCTACTGTAGAGTCACTGCTCACCTTCTACTGTAGAGTCACTGCTGCTCACCTTCTACTGTAGAGTCACTGCTCACCTTCTACTGTAGAGTCACTGCTGCTCACCTTCTACTGTAGAGTTACTGCTCACCTTCTACTGTAGAGTCACTGCTCACCTTCTGCTGTAGAGTTACTGCTGCTCACCTTCTACTGTAGAGTCACTGCTCACCTTCTACTGTAGAGTCACTGCTGCTCACCTTCTACTGTAGAGTCACTGCTGCTCACCTTCTACTGTAGAGTCACTGCTCACCTTCTACTGTAGAGTCACTGCTGCTCATCTTCTACCGTAGAGTCACTGTTCACCTTCTACTGTAGAGTCACTGCTGCTCACCTTCTACTGTAGAGTCACTGCTCACCTTCTACTGTAGAGTCACTGTTCACCTTCTACTGTAGAGTCACTGCTGCTCACCTTCTACCGTAGAGTCACTGTTCACCTTCTACTGTAGAGTCACTGTTCACCTTCTACTGTAGAGTCACTGCTCACCTTCTACTGTAGAGTCACTGTTCACCTTCTACTGTAGAGTCACTGCTGCTCACCTTCTACTGTAGAGTCACTGCTGCTCACCTTCTACTGTAGAGTCACTGCTCACCTTCTACTGTAGAGTCACTGCTGCTCACCTTCTACCGTAGAGTCACTGTTCACCTTCTACTGTAGAGTCACTGTTCACCTTCTACTGTAGAGTCACTGCTGCTCACCTTCTACTGTAGAGTCACTGCTGCTCACCTTCTACTGTAGAGTCACTGCTCACCTTCTACTGTAGAGTCACTGCTCACCTTCTACTGTAGAGTCACTGTTCACCTTCTACTGTAGAGTCACTGCTCACCTTCTACTGTAGAGTCACTGCTGCTCACCTTCTACTGTAGAGTCACTGCTCACCTTCTACTGTAGAGTCACTGCTCACCTTCTACTGTAGAGTCACTGCTCACCTTCTACTGTAGAGTCACTGCTCACCTTCTACTGTAGAGTCACTGTTCACCTTCTACTGTAGAGTCACTGCTGCTCACCTTCTACCGTAGAGTCACTGTTCACCTTCTACTGTAGAGTCACTGTTCACCTTCTACTGTAGAGTCACTGTTCACCTTCTACTGTAGAGTCACTGTTCACCTTCTACTGTAGAGTCACTGCTCACCTTCTACTGTAGAGTCACTGCTCACCTTCTACTGTAGAGTCACTGCTCACCTTCTACTGTAGAGTCACTGCTGCTCACCTTCTACTGTAGAGTCACTGCTCACCTTCTACTGTAGAGTCACTGCTCACCTTCTACTGTAGAGTCACTGCTCACCTTCTACTGTAGAGTCACTGCTCACCTTCTATTGTAGAGTCACTGCTGCTCACCTTCTACTGTAGAGTCACTGCTCACCTTCTACTGTAGAGTCACTGCTGCTCACCTTCTACTGTAGAGTCACTGCTGCTCACCTACTGTAGAGTCACTGCTCACCTTCTACTGTAGAGTCACTGCTCACCTTCTACTGTAGAGTTACTGCTCACCTTCTACTGTAGAGTTACTGCTCACCTTCTACCGTAGAGTCACTGCTCACCTTCTACTGTAGAGTTACTGCTCACCTTCTACCGTAGAGTCACTGCTCACCTTCTACTGTAGAGTCACTGCTCACCTTCTACTGTAGAGTTACTGCTCACCTTCTACCGTAGAGTCACTGCTCACCTTCTACCGTAGAGTCACTGCTGCTCACTTTCTACCGTAGAGTCACTGCTGTTCACCTTCTACTGTAGAGTCACTGCTCACCTTCTACTGTAGAGTCACTGCTGCTCACCTTCTACTGTAGAGTCACTGCTCACCTTCTACCGTAGAGTCACTGCTCACCTTCTACCGTAGAGTCACTGCTGCTCACCTTCTACTGTAGAGTCACTGTTCACCTTCTACTGTAGAGTCACTGTTCACCTTCTACTGTAGAGTCACTGTTCACCTTCTACTGTAGAGTCACTGCTGCTCACCTTCTACTGTAGAGTCACTGCTCACCTTCTACTGTAGAGTTACTGTTCACCTTCTACTGTAGAGTCACTGCTCACCTTCTACTGTAGAGTCACTGTTCACCTTCTACCGTAGTGTCACTGCTGCTCACCTTCTACTGTAGAGTCACTGCTCACCTTCTACTGTAGAGTCACTGCTCACCTTCTACTGTAGAGTCACTGCTGCTCACCTTCTACTGTAGAGTTACTGTTCACCTTCTACTGTAGAGTCACTGCTCATCTTCTACTGTAGAGTTACTGCTCACCTTCTACCGTAGAGTCACTGTTCACCTTCTACCGTAGAGTCACTGCTCACCTTCTACCGTAGAGTTACTGCTCACCTTCTACCGTAGAGTCACTGCTGCTCACCTTCTATTGTAGAGTCACTGCTCACCTTCTACTGTAGAGTCACTGCTCACCTTCTACTGTAGAGTCACTGCTGTTCACCTTCTACTGTAGAGTCACTGCTCACCTTCTACCGTAGAGTCACTGCTCACCTTCTACTGTAGAGTCACTGCTGTTCACCTTCTACTGTAGAGTCACTGTTCACCTTCTACCGTAGAGTCACTGCTGCTCACCTTCTACCGTAGTGTCACTGCTGCTCACCTTCTACTGTAGAGTCACTGCTGCTCACCTTCTACTGTAGAGTCACTGCTGCTCACCTTCTACTGTAGAGTTACTGCTGCTCATCTTCTACTGTAGAGTTACTGCTCACCTTCTACCGTAGAGTCACTGTTCACCTTCTACCGTAGAGTCACTGCTCACCTTCTACCGTAGAGTTACTGCTCACCTTCTACCGTAGAGTCACTGCTGCTCACCTTCTATTGTAGAGTCACTGCTCACCTTCTACTGTAGAGTCACTGTTCACCTTCTACTGTAGAGTCACTGCTGCTCACCTTCTACTGTAGAGTCACTGCTGCTCACCTTCTACTGTAGAGTTACTGTTCACCTTCTACCGTAGAGTCACTGTTCACCTTCTACCGTAGAGTCACTGCTCACCTTCTACCATAGAGTTACTGCTCACCTTCTACCGTAGAGTCACTGCTGCTCACCTTCTACTGTAGAGTCACTGCTCACCTTCTACTGTAGAGTCACTGCTCACCTTCTACCGTAGAGTCACTGCTCACCTTCTACTGTAGAGTCACTGCTGTTCACCTTCTACTGTAGAGTCACTGTTCACCTTCTACCGTAGAGTCACTGCTCACCTTCTACTGTAGAGTCACTGCTCACCTTCTACTGTAGAGTCACTGCTCACCTTCTACCGTAGAGTCACTGCTCACCTTCTACTGTAGAGTCACTGCTGTTCACCTTCTACTGTAGAGTCACTGTTCACCTTCTACCGTAGAGTCACTGCTGCTCACCTTCTACCGTAGTGTCACTGCTGCTCACCTTCTACCGTAGAGTCACTGCTGCTCACCTTCTATTGTAGAGTCACTGCTCACCTTCTACTGTAGAGTCACTGTTCACCTTCTACTGTAGAGTCACTGCTGCTCACCTTCTACTGTAGAGTCACTGCTGCTCATCTTCTACTGTAGAGTTACTGTTCACCTTCTACCGTAGAGTCACTGTTCACCTTCTACCGTAGAGTCACTGCTCACCTTCTACCGTAGAGTTACTGCTCACCTTCTACCGTAGAGTCACTGCTGCTCACCTTCTACTGTAGAGTCACTGCTCACCTTCTACTGTAGAGTCACTGCTCACCTTCTACCGTAGAGTCACTGCTCACCTTCTACTGTAGAGTCACTGCTGTTCACCTTCTACTGTAGAGTCACTGTTCACCTTCTACCGTAGAGTCACTGCTCACCTTCTACTGTAGAGTCACTGCTCACCTTCTACTGTAGAGTCACTGCTCACCTTCTACCGTAGAGTCACTGTTCACCTTCTACTGTAAAGTCACTGCTCACCTTCTACCGTAGAGTCACTGTTCACCTTCTACTATAGAGTCACTGCTGTTCACCTTCTACTGTAGAGTCACTGTTCACCTTCTACTGTAGAGTCACTGCTCACCTTCTACTGTAGAGTCACTGCTCACCTTCTACTGTAGAGTCACTGCTCACCTTCTACCGTAGAGTCACTGCTCACCTTCTACCGTAGAGTCACTGTTCACCTTCTACTGTAGAGTCACTGTTCACCTTCTACTGTAGAGTCACTGTTCACCTTCTACTGTAGAGTCACTGTTCACCTTCTACTGTAAAGTCACTGCTCACCTTCTACCGTAGAGTCACTGCTCACCTTCTACTGTAGAGTCACTGCTGTTCACCTTCTACTGTAGAGTCACTGCTCACCTTCTACCGTAGAGTCACTGTTCACCTTCTACTGTAGAGTCACTGCTGTTCACCTTCTACTGTAGAGTCACTGTTCACCTTCTACCGTAGAGTCACTGTTCACCTTCTACTGTAGAGTCACTGTTCACCTTCTACCGTAGAGTCACTGTTCACCTTCTACTGTAGAGTCACTGCTGTTCACCTTCTACCGTAGAGTCACTGCTCACCTTCTACTGTAGAGTCACTGCTCACCTTCTACTGTAGAGTCACTGCTCACCTTCTACTGTAGAGTCACTGCTCACCTTCTACTGTAGAGTCACTGTTCACCTTCTACTGTAGAGTCACTGCTGTTCACCTTCTACTGTAGAGTCACTGCTCACCTTCTACCGTAGAGTCACTGTTCACCTTCTACTGTAGAGTCACTGTTCACCTTCTACTGTAGAGTCACTGCTGTTCACCTTCTACTGTAGAGTCACTGTTCACCTTCTACTGTAGAGTCACTGTTCACCTTCTACTGTAGAGTCACTGCTGTTCACCTTCTACCGTAGAGTCACTGCTCACCTTCTACTGTAGAGTCACTGCTCACCTTCTACTGTAGAGTCACTGCTGTTCAGCTTCTACTGTAGAGTTACTGCTCACCTTCTACTGTAGAGTCAATGCTCACCTTCTACTGTAGAGTCACTGCTCACCTTCTACTCTAGAGTCACTGCTGTTCACCTTCTACTGTAGAGTCACTGCTCACCTTCTACCGTAGAGTCACTGCTGTTCACCTTCTACCGTAGAGTCACTGTTCACCTTCTACTGTAGAGTCACTGCTGTTCACCTTCTACTGTAGAGTCACTGCTCACCTTCTACTGTAGAGTCACTGCTGTTCACCTTCTACTGTAGAGTCACTGCTGTTCACCTTCTACTGTAGAGTCACTGCTCACCTTCTACCGTAGAGTCACTGTTCACCTTCTACTGTAGAGTCACTGCTGTTCACCTTCTACCGTAGAGTCACTGTTCACCTTCTACTGTAGAGTCACTGCTGTTCACCTTCTACTGTAGAGTCACTGCTGTTCACCTTCTACTGTAGAGTCACTGCTCACCTTCTACCGTGGAGTCACTGTTCACCTTCTACTGTAGAGTCACTGTTCACCTTCTACTGTAGAGTCACTGCTCACCTTCTACTGTAGAGTCACTGCTCACCTTCTACTGTAGAGTCACTGCTGTTCACCTTCTATTGTAGAGTCACTGCTGTTCACCTTCTACTGTAGAGTCACTGCTCACCTTCTACTGTAGAGTCACTGTTCACCTTCTACCGTGGAGTCACTGTTCACCTTCTACTGTAGAGTCACTGTTCACCTTCTATTGTAGAGTCACTGCTCACCTTCTACCGTGGAGTCACTGTTCACCTTCTACTGTAGAGTCACTGTTCACCTTCTATTGTAGAGTCACTGCTCACCTTCTACTGTAGAGTCACTGCTCACCTTCTACTGTAGAGTCACTGCTGTTCACCTTCTATTGTAGAGTCACTGCTGTTCACCTTCTACTGTAGAGTCACTGTTCACCTTCTACCGTGGAGTCACTGTTCACCTTCTACTGTAGAGTCACTGTTCACCTTCTACTGTAGAGTCACTGTTCACCTTCTACTGTAGAGTCACTGCTCACCTTCTACTGTAGAGTCACTGCTCACCTTCTACTGTAGAGTTACTGCTGCTCATCTTCTACTGTAGAGTCACTGCTCACCTTCTACTGTAGAGTCACTGCTGCTCACCTTCTACTGTAGAGTTACTGCTGCTCATCTTCTACTGTAGAGTCACTGCTCACCTTCTACTGTAGAGTTACTGCTGCTCATCTTCTACTGTAGAGTCACTGCTCACCTTCTACTGTAGAGTCACTGCTGCTCACCTTCTACTGTAGAGTTACTGCTGCTCATCTTCTACTGTAGAGTCACTGCTCACCTTCTACTGTAGAGTTACTGCTGCTCATCTTCTACCGTAGAGTCACTGTTCACCTTCTACTGTAGAGTCACTGCTGTTCACCTTCTACTGTAGAGTCACTGCTTACCTTCTACTGTAGAGTCACTGCTGTTCACCTTCTACTGTAGAGTCACTGCTCACCTTCTACTGTAGAGTCACTGCAGATAAAACACTGAATGCCACATTAAATTCACTGTGGACAGAATGAATGTGACGTACCTGTGTGGGCAGAGGCAGGCTTTTGTAAAGGCAGATGATTGGCCATGGCCACGACCCTCTACGTCGTTGATTGGTTAGAATGATAGGCCACTCCCCTCCGTCCCTCTGGATATTCAGCCCCGCCCACCCACAGTAAGCTCCACCTACTGGATGACATCATCAGGTAGAGATTAAAACATGTAAATATCAGAACAACTGATAATTACTATTACTAAAAACGTTCATAATAATTCTAATCATTTGTTGTTCATCATTTCATAACAACAATAATTAAAATGACAACCTTAAAATGAACATCTCTCCTGTCAAACACTGGAATTTATGATGTTTCAGTCTCATGATGTGTTTTCAGATGAAGTTACTGCTCGTAGTTATCATTTATTTACATAAAGCTTTTGGGACATTAAAGCTGTTTTAGTACAGTAATATTGTTTGTGGCTTAAGGCATATCTATGTCACTACAGAATAGAATAGAACAGAATTACTTTATTGATCCCAACTTGGGAAATTACTACAGGCAGAAGATTTTAATCCAAATGAGTTTCTCCTGGTTGAATAAGAGAAATAATTACTTGCTGGTAGTCCCAACTGATCCTCTCTGAGTTTTTCCTTAGTCGATGCGAGGGTGATTTGTAAAGGACAGAGGGTGTCATATCCTGTACAGATTGTAAAGCCCAATGAGGCAAATTCATAATTTGTGATATTGGGCTATACAAATAAAGTTGACTTGACTTGACTCTGACCTACTGACTCTATACTCCTGCTGTCAGTGCTTTAGGACAGTTTAACCACCAGATGATGATGAATTCAGATCTTCTCCTTCTTTACTGACAAATATAATCAGCGTCTCATTAACATGCAGCAGAAGCAGTGAGACGACCTGCAGTCATGACTGGTCTGAAGAGTGACAGAGCTGTGGGAGCTAGCATTACTAGCATGCTAACATGTTGTTATGGTGTATGTACAGTGAATATAATGGCATGGACTGATGGGTTATCGGGCTCATATTATAAACTCTCCAGGTGCATTATGGTAAATGTAGTGTCCAGAGTGAGTCTTAAACAGACCACCTGGCAGCAGGTGACTGAACGGTATCATGGGAAAAGAAGCAGCTTTCTCCTGTGGTTTTCAGCTATAAAAGGAGGTGAAGCAGCCCTGGTGTTTTCTCAGCTTCCTTTGAAGTGCCTCCATCCCATTTCACTTCCTCTCTTCATCTTCCCTTTCTTCTCTCTAATCCGATTTATTTCTTTACTTTTATACCTTTTCTCTAGAAACATTTCCCTTCGAGTCAAATTCATTTTAAAATGCAACAGACTAACCCAACGATCACACGCAAGAGAGGCAGTTCCGGGGTTACCATGGAAACAAAGACCTGTCACCATCAGCACCTAACAGTCACCATGGTGACAGAAACTGAACAAACATACACTAACACTAGGGGTGAGGTCGGAGATGGTTTATTAACAGAATCAAATATAAACAACAAATTAATCTGTGTGATGAGTTATTGATACGTGTTTCTGAGGACCCTTAGGTTGGTCCCCACAGAGCCAGTTAACAATGAGGTCCTCAAAACATCATGTAAACAATATCACAAGCACACACAAGGAAACACAAGAGCCATGTTACTGTGTTACTGTGTTACATTGTCACTGTGTGTTACTGTGTTATAGTGTGTTACTGTGTTATAGTGTGTTACTGGGTTACTGTGTCACAGTGTGTTACTGTTACAGTGTTACTGTTACAGTGTGTTACTGTGTTGCAGTATTACTGTTACAGTGTTACCGTGTGTTACTGTGCTACAGTGTTACCGTTTGTTACTTTGTTACTGTTACAGTGTGTTGCTGTTACAGTGTGATACTGTTTGTTGCAGTGTGTTACTGTGTGTTGCACTGTGTTGTAGTGTGTTACTGTTACAGTGTTACTGTGTTATAGTGTGTTAATGTGTTACATTGTTACTGTGTTACGGTGTCACTGTGTTACATTGTCACAGTGCGTTACTGTTACAGTGTTACTGTGTTATAGTGTGTTACTGTGTTACATTGTCACTGTTACATTGTCACTGTGTGTTACTGTTACAGTGTTACTGTGTTATAGTGTGTTACTGTGTTACACTGTCACTGTGTTATAGTGTGTTACTGTGTCACAGTGTGTTACTGTTACAGTGTTAGTGTGTTACAGTGTTACTGTTACAGTGTGTTACTGTGTTGCAGTATTACTGTTACAGTGTTACCGTGTGTTACTGTGCTACAGTGCTACAGTGTTACCGTGTGTTACTGTGCTACAGTGCTACAGTGTTACCGTGTGTTACAGTGTTACAGTTACAGTGTGTTGCACTGTGTTATAGTGTGTTACTGTTACAGTGTTACGTGTTACTGTGTGTTACTGTTACAGTGTTACGTGTTACTGTGTGTTACTGTTACAGTGTTACTGTGTTACAGTGTGTTACTGTGTTACTGTTACAGTGTGTTGCTGTCTTACAGTGTTGTTACTGTGTTACAGTGTCACAGTGTGTTGTTACTGTGTTACAGTGTCACAGTGTGTTGTTACAGTGTGTTACAGTGTGTTGCAGTGTGTTAAAGTGTGTTGCAGTGTGTTACAGTGTGTTGCAATGTTGCAGTGTGTTACAGTGCATTGCAGTGTGTTACTGTGTTACTGTGTGTTGCAGTGTTACTGTGTGTTGCAGTGTTACAGTGTGTTGCAGTGTGTTGCAGTGTGTTACAGTGTGTTGCAGTGTGTTACAGTGTGTTGCAGTGTGTTACTGTGTGTTGCAGTGTGTTACTGTGTTACAGTGTGTTACAGTGTGTTGCAGTGTGTGACAGTGTGTTGCAGTGTGTTGCAGTGTGTTACAGTGTGTTGCAGTGTTAAAGTGTGTTGCAGTGTTACAGTGTGTTGCAGTGTTACAGTGTGTTGCAGTGTGTGACAGTGTGTAGCAGTGTTAGACTGTGTTACAGTGTGTTACTGTGTTACTTTTGGCGCTTTTTCACAGGCGCGGTACGGCACGGCTCTACACGGTTGTGGCGCTTTTCCAATAGTACCTGGTACTAGGTACTTTTTTCGTACCTCCTCAGCCCTGGTTCCAAGCGAGCCGAAGCGATGCTAAAACGCAATGTCAGCCGACTGCCTTCCACTGATTGGCCAACGAGTGTCGTCATTGGAAGCGTCATTGGATGCGGGACGTCTGATTGGACTGTAAAAGCCAAAAACAACTCGACTCTGCCATTTTTAAAACCGGCAACTGCTTCGCTATTTTTACACTTCCTGGAGTCTTCTCTGTCACTCGTCTTTTGCTTTATGCATGACAAAAAGTCACAAAGTGAGCAACAAATACATGATCGCTTCGGTGTCCTCCATTGTTTGTGTTGTTGTTGTTGTTCTTCTTCTTGTGGCATGCAAATGAAGTTACGGTAGTTTCGCGCTGCAGTATGACGCCCACGCCGAAGAGGTACTCAGTTTTAATGGAAAAGCAAAAAAACTGGGTCGTACCGCGCCGTTACTGTGTAGTGGAAAAGCGCCATTTGTGCTGCAGTGTGTTACTTTGTGTTGCAGTGTGTTACAGTGTTACAGTGTTACAGTGTGTTACAGTGTGTTGCAGTGTGTTGCAGTGTGTGACAGTGTGTTGCAGAGTGTTACAGTGTGTTACAGTGTGTTGCAGTGTGTTACAGTGTTACAGTGTGTTACAGTGTGTTGCAGTGTGTGACAGTGTGTTGCAGTGTGTTGCAGAGTGTTAGTGTGTTACAGTGTGTTGCAGTGTGTTGCAGTGTTACAGTGTGTTACTGTGTGTTACAGTGTGTTGCAGTGTGTTACTGTGTGTTACAGTGTGTTGCAGTGTGTGACAGTGTGTTGCAGTGTTACAGTGTGTTGCAGTGTGTGACAGTGTGTTGCAGTGTTACAGTGTGTTGCAGTGTGTGACAGTGTGTTGCAGTGTGTGACAGTGTGTTGCAGTGTGTTGCAGTGTTACAGTGTGTTACTGTGTGTTGCAGTGTGTGACAGTGTGTTGCAGTGTTACAGTGTGTTACAGTGTGTTTCAGTGTGTTGCAGTGTGTGACAGTGTGTTGCAGTGTGTGACAGTGTGTTGCAGTGTGTTACAGTGTGTTGCAGTGTTACTGTGTGTTGCAGTGTGTTTCAGTGTGTTGCAGTGTGTGACAGTGTGTTGCAGTGTGTGACAGTGTGTTGCAGTGTTACAGTGTGTTACAGTGCGTTGCAGTGTGTTACTGTGTGTTGCAGTGTGTTGCAGTGTGTGACAGTGTGTTGCAGAGTGTTACTGTGTGTTACAGTGTGTTGCAGTGTGTTGCAGTGTTACAGTGTGTTACTGTGTGTTACAGTGTGTTGCAGTGTGTTGCAGAGTGTTACTGTGTGTTACAGTGTGTTGCAGTGTGTTACAGTGTGTTGCAGTGTGTGACAGTGTGTTGCAGTGTTACAGTGTGTTGCAGTGTGTGACAGTGTGTGACAGTGTGTGACAGTGTGTTACAGTGTGTTGCAGTGTTAAAGTGTGTTGCAGTGTGTTACAGTGTGTTGCAGTGTGTTACAGTGTGTTGCAGTGTGTTACTGTGTGTTACTGTGTTGCAGTGTGTTACTGTGTGTTGCAGTGTTACAGTGTGTTACAGTGTGTTTCAGTGTGTTGCAGTGTGTGACAGTGTGCTGCAGTGTGTTACAGTGTGTTACAGTGTGTTGCAGTGTTTTGCAGTGTGTGACAGTGTGTTACAGTGTGTTGCAGTGTTAAAGTGTGTTGCAGTGTGTTGCAGTGTGTTGCAGTGTGTTACAGTGTCTTCCAGTGTGTTGCAGAGTGTTACAGTGTGTTACAGTGTCTTCCAGTGTGTTGCAGAGTGTTACAGTGTGTTGCAGTGTCTTCCAGTGTGTTGCAGAGTGTTACAGTGTGTTGCAGTGTCTTCCAGTGTGTTGCAGAGTCTTCCAGTGTGTTGCAGTGTCTTCCAGTGTGTTGCAGAGTGTGACAGTGTGTTGCGGTGTCTTCCAGTGTGTTGCAGTGTCTTCCAGTGTGTTGCAGAGTGTTACAGTGTGTTGCAGTGTCTTCCAGTGTTGCAGAGTGTTACAGTGTGTTGCAGTGTCTTCCAGTGTGTTGCAGAGTGTGACAGTGTGTTGCAGTGTTACAGTGTGTTGCAGTGTCTTCCAGAGTGTTGCAGTGTGTTACAGTGTGTTGCAGTGTGTTACAGTGTCTTCCAGTGTGTTGCAGAGTGTTACAGTGTGTTACAGTGTCTTCCAGTGTGTTGCAGAGTGTTACAGTGTGTTGCAGTGTCTTCCAGTGTGTTGCAGAGTGTTACAGTGTGTTGCAGTGTCTTCCAGTGTGTTGCAGTGTCTTCCAGTGTGTTGCAGTGTCTTCCAGTGTGTTGCAGAGTCTTCCAGTGTGTTGCAGAGTGTGACAGTGTGTTGCGGTGTCTTCCAGTGTGTTGCAGTGTCTTCCAGTGTGTTGCAGAGTGTTACAGTGTGTTGCAGTGTCTTCCAGTGTGTTGCAGAGTGTGACAGTGTGTTGCCGTGTTACAGTGTGTTGCAGTGTCTTCCAGTGTTGCAGAGTGTTACAGTGTGTTGCAGTGTCTTCCAGTGTGTTGCAGAGTGTGACAGTGTGTTGCAGTGTTACAGTGTGTTGCAGTGTCTTCCAGAGTGTTGCAGTGTGTTACAGTGTGTTGCAGTGTGTTACAGTGTCTTCCAGTGTGTTGCAGAGTGTTACAGTGTGTTACAGTGTCTTCCAGTGTGTTGCAGTGTCTTCCAGAGTGTTGCAGTGTGTTACAGTGTGTTGCAGTGTGTTACAGTGTCTTCCAGTGTGTTGCAGAGTGTTACAGTGTGTTACAGTGTCTTCCAGTGTGTTGCAGAGTGTTACAGTGTGTTGCAGTGTCTTCCAGTGTGTTGCAGAGTGTTACAGTGTGTTGCAGTGTCTTCCAGTGTGTTGCAGTGTCTTCCAGTGTGTTGCAGTGTCTTCCAGTGTGTTGCAGAGTCTTCCAGTGTGTTGCAGAGTGTGACAGTGTGTTGCGGTGTCTTCCAGTGTGTTGCAGTGTCTTCCAGTGTGTTGCAGAGTGTTACAATGTGTTGCAGTGTCTTCCAGAGTGTTGCAGTGTGTTACAGTGTGTTGCAGTGTGTTACAGTGTCTTCCAGTGTGTTGCAGAGTGTTACAGTGTGTTACAGTGTCTTCCAGTGTGTTGCAGTGTCTTCCAGTGTGTTGCAGAGTGTTACAGTGTGTTGCAGTGTCTTCCAGTGTGTTGCAGTGTCTTCCAGTGTGTTGCAGAGTCTTCCAGTGTGTTGCAGAGTGTGACAGTGTGTTGCGGTGTCTTCCAGTGTGTTGCAGTGTCTTCCAGTGTGTTGCAGAGTGTGACAGTGTGTTGCCGTGTTACAGTGTGTTGCAGTGTCTTCCAGTGTTGCAGAGTGTTACAGTGTGTTGCAGTGTCTTCCAGTGTGTTGCAGAGTGTGACAGTGTGTTGCCGTGTTACAGTGTGTTGCAGTGTCTTCCAGAGTGTTGCAGAGTGTTACAGTGTGTTGCAGTGTGTTGCAGTGTCTTCCAGTGTTTTGCAGAGTGTGACAGTGTGTTGCAGTGTTACAGTGTGTTGCAGTGTCTTCCAGAGTGTTGCAGTGTGTTACAGTGTGTTGCAGTGTGTTGCAGAGTGTTACAGTGTGTTGCAGTGTGTTGCAGAGTGTTGCAGTGTGTTGCAGTGTGTTGCAGAGTGTTGCAGTGTGTTGCAGTGTGTTGCAGAGTGTTGCAGTGTGTTGCAGTGTGTTGCAGAGTGTTGCAGAGTGTTGCAGTGTGTTGCAGAGTGTTGCAGTGTGTTGCAGAGTGTTGCAGTGTGTTGCAGTGTGTTGCAGAGTGTTGCAGAGTGTTGCAGTGTGTTGCAGAGTGTTGCAGTGTGTTGCAGTGTGTTGCAGAGTGTTGCAGTGTGTTGCAGAGTGTTGCAGTGTGTTGCAGTGTGTTGCAGAGTGTTGCAGTGTGTTGCAGTGTGTTGCAGAGTGTTGCAGTGTGTTGCAGTGTGTTGCAGTGTGTTGCAGAGTGTTGCAGTGTGTTGCAGAGTGTTGCAGTGTGTTGCAGTGTGTTGCAGAGTGTTGCAGTGTGTTGCAGTGTGTTGCAGTGTGTTGCAGAGTGTTGCAGTGTGTTGCAGTGTGTTGCAGAGTGTTGCAGTGTGTTGCAGTGTGTTGCAGAGTGTTGCAGTGTGTTGCAGAGTGTTGCAGTGTGTTGCAGTGTGTTGCAGAGTGTTACAGTGTGTTGCAGTGTGTTGCAGAGTGTTACAGTGTGTTGCAGTGTGTTGCAGAGTGTTGCAGCGTGTTACAGTGTGTTGCAGAGTGTTGCAGTGTGTTGCAGAGTGTTGCAGAGTGTTGCAGTGTGTTGCAGTGTGTTGCAGAGTGTTGCAGTGTGTTGCAGAGTGTTGCAGTGTGTTGCAGTGTGTTGCAGAGTGTTACAGTGTGTTGCAGTGTGTTGCAGAGTGTTGCAGAGTGTTGCAGTGTGTTGCAGAGTGTTACAGTGTGTTGCAGTGTGTTGCAGAGTGTTGCAGAGTGTTGCAGTGTGTTGCAGTGTGTTGCAGCGTGTTGCAGTGTGTTGCAGTGTGTTGCAGCGTGTTGCAGAGTGTTGCAGTGTGCTGCAGCGTGTTGCAGAGTGTTGCAGTGTGTTGCAGCGTGTTGCAGAGTGTTGCAGTGTGCTGCAGCGTGTTGCAGAGTGTTGCAGTGTGTTGCAGCGTGTTGCAGAGTGTTGCAGAGTGCTGCAGCGTGTTGCAGAGTGTTGCAGAGTGCTGCAGTGTGTTGCAGAGTGTTGCAGTGTGTTGCAGTGTGCTGCAGTGTGTTGCAGAGTGTTGCAGTGTGTTGCAGTGTGTTGCAGAGTGTTGCAGTGTGTTGCAGAGTGTTGCAGAGTGTTGCAGTGTGTTGCAGAGTGCTGCAGTGTGTTGCAGAGTGTTGCAGAGTGTTGCAGTGTGTTGCAGAGTGTTGCAGTGTGTTGCAGAGTGTTGCAGAGTGCTACTTTGTGGTACAGTGTGGTACAGTGTGTTACAGAATGTTGCAGAGTGTTACAGTGTGTTGCAGAGTGTTACTTTGTGGTACAGTGTGTTACAGTGTGTTGCAGAGTGTTACTTTGTGGTACAGTGTGTTACAGTGTGTTGCAGAGTGTTACTTTGTGGTACAGTGTGTTACAGTGTGTTGCAGAGTGTTACTTTGTGGTACAGTGTGTTACAGTGTGTTGCAGAGTGTTATTTTGTGGTACAGTGTGGTACAGTGTGTTGAACAAGGGATCATGTGAAGCAGATTAAAAAATGCCAAAATTACACAAAGATACACGCAGCAATACACATCCAAGCAGCAGTAACAAGCTATTTTACATTTTATAAAAGCTGATGAATCATTAATTATTCACGAAATAGCAGAACACACAGATAATGAGCGAGACGGTGAGAGAGTTTAAGAGAGTGAGAGTGTAAGACAGTGAGAGGATAAGAGTGAGTGAGAGAGAGTGAGATGAATTAGGATATATGATTTAAATCATCCTGAAACATTTATCAACCAACCAACAAATCAATCAATCAATCTTTGAACTGTTCCCTCTGAGTTTCTCTGATTCGTCACTAACCTTCCCTGCTGCTGTTCGTCACTTTATTTTCCATAAAGACGCTGAGCTCACATTAGTTTCACTGCTGCTCATCCTGACAGCATGAAATCAGGCAGAGCTGCATTTAATCTGCAGATTCAGAATCAACAACCGAGCATCTGAACAGTGAAGAAGGAGGAGAAGGAGAGGAAGTGAGACTCACCTGCTGGAGGAGGAGCAGTGAGGAGAGGAGACGCAGAGAGGAGGTGCAGGGGGAGGGAGGAGCAGCTGTCTGCTGGATCAGGGTCTCTGGTCTTTGTTGCATCTCTTCTAACACGATCTGGACACCGAAATATCAATGACTGATCGGTCATAGATCAGGCACTGGATAATAACTGATCACTTGCTCATCACTGACTGATCACTGATTGGATGATCAATAAATGCTCCTCTCTCACCAGCAGGACAAACAATCAGCAGCTGATCAATGATGTCATGTTGACAGATCATTCAGAGAGAAAAAAGGATCCACTTCATGTGTCTCTGGTTGATAAATGACATCTTGAAGTCTTGGATTTTTCATCAGTTTCCTTCGAGTCTGAATGATGCAGATTTTTCCTTCTTTTGTTTATGAGACTGAAGACGAGAAATCAATAACCTGCCCTGTGTCTTTGTTAAAGAGACAGACAGGTAGACAAACCTGTGTGTGTATGTTAGCTTGCATGTTAGCGTGTATGTTAGCTTGTGTGTCAGCATGTATGTTAGCATGTGTCATGGATGTGTTGTCAGATCCACCTCCATGTTTGAGCTGCTTTCAGGAAACACTGACCTAAATCTGTTGACAGCAGCAGCATCACAGTGACAATAGAACATCTGTGTGAAGATATTTAACAAAGACGGATGCTCTGCTCGGGTTCATTTATCCAAGATCACACACCACCATTTAATTATCTGTGGTTCACACTCTCAGCGAACTGATAACACTGGTAACTGGCTACCAGTAGCACTAGTTACACTGATACCTGCTAACACCAGTTACACCAACACTAATAACACTGGTAACAGCAGTCCAATCTACAGCCGCTCTCAGATGTGAAACCAGTCAAATGAAAGCCATCAGAACTCAGTGCTGAACAAATGAACATACAAACACATTAGCATGTGAACACATTAGCATATGTGTATGTTGTGAGCTAGTTACCATTAGCAGTCAGGAGGGACAAGTTACCGTAAGCTGTTACCAGTTGCCATTAGGTGTTAGCAGTTAGCTGTTAGCTGTCAGCAGCTAGTAGAGCTCAGTCACTTCCTCTGAGTAAAACATGTTTAAAATGTTTTTTCAGTCTCAGATCTGAAGCAGCAGCATTTTCCCATCATGCTCCACTAGGTGATTTTAAATTGACCAATCATCTTCACATTACATCTGACAGCACACAGTGTGTGTGTGTGTGTGTGTGTGTGTGTGTGTGTGTGTCTGAACAGCCATCAGCTCCCAGCCAAAACCACTGTTGTCATGGCAACGTGGCAGACGTGAATGCAGCTAAACTGCTAATCTGGCCTTCAGAAGTTGTTGGTTTGATTCCAGCTGACTCACAGCAGAATGAAGGCAGCTGATGAGCAGGAACAGGAAATGATGCCTTTCACAATAAATGTATCCATAAAGGACCAGAGGAGCGCCGCCTCTACCTGGAGCTGATTGACCTGATGGGACCAACAGGTCACCACTCTATGGGCGTGTGAGTAAGAGGGCTCTGGCCACACCCACCTGTCTGGTGGACTCTTACCTGAGAGTCGAGAGGACGACAGCAGCAGGTGTGTCCTGGGGGAGTGTTTTTCTGGCCTCAGGATGATGTGATTCGCCAGGAGGAGGAGCTTGTCTCTCCTCTGGAACACACCCACTTCCTGCAAACATGTTAGTGTGTTAGCATCATGCTAATGTCTGTCTGTGTGTGTGTGTGTGCGTGCACGTACCTTGGGCAGAGGATGAGGAGGATGAAGAGGTGAGGAACGATAGAAGGAAGGAACGAGAGGAACCACTTCAAAAGCTGGACGTTCCCACTGAAACAACAGAAACAGCCTGATGGTGAACAATCGTCAACAATGGTTCCTATGTAGTTAGTTATAGTGGTAATGAGTATAGTTATATAGTAACTAACCAATCACTTCACAACCTAAAGCACAGCGTTGTGTTTGGATACAAGGCTGATATGAAACACTTTTGGTTCTCTGGTTGATAAATGACGTCTTGAAGTCTCGGATTTTTCATCAGTTTCCTTCCAGTCTGAATGATGCAGATTTTTCCCTCTTTTGTTTATGAGACTAAAGACAAGAAGTCAATAACCTGTCCTGTGTCTTTGTTGAAGAGACAGACAGGTAGACAAACCTCTTAATAGGATGTTTTTATCAGAGCTTTCATGGATTTGTTGGTTAAAGAATCATAAAAAAAGAACTCCAATATAAAGAACCAGAATATAAAAAAAACAGTTGAATAAAAGGAACCAGTAGAATAGAACCAGTAGAATAAAAAGAACCAGTAGAATAGAACCAGTAGAATAAAAAGAACCAGTAGAATAGAACCAGTAGAATAAAAAGAACCAGTAGAATAGAACCAGTGGAATATAAAGAACCAGTAGAATAGAACCAGTAGAATAAAAAGAACCAGTAGAATAGAACCAGTGGAATATAAAGAACCAGTAGAATAGAACCAGTAGAATAAAAAGAACCAGTAGAATAGAACCAGTGGAATATAAAGAACCAGTAGAATAGAACCAGTAGAATAAAAAGAACCAGTA
This sequence comes from Synanceia verrucosa, assembly GCA_029721515.1. Lineage (NCBI taxonomy): Eukaryota > Metazoa > Chordata > Actinopteri > Perciformes > Synanceiidae > Synanceia > Synanceia verrucosa. Next base: position 15,518,460 of record CM056550.1, on the reverse strand, counting down.
GAATAGAACCAGTGGAATATAAAGAACCAGTAGAATAGAACCAGTAGAATAAAAAGAACCAGTAGAATAGAACCAGTGGAATATAAAGAACCAGTAGAATAGAACCAGTAGAATAAAAAGAACCAGTAGAATAGAACCAGTGGAATATAAAGAACCAGTAGAATAGAACCAGTAGAATAAAAAGAACCAGTAGAATAGAACCAGTGGAATATAAAGAACCAGTAGAATAGAACCAGTAGAATAAAAAGAACCAGTAGAATAGAACCAGTAGAATAAAAAGAACCAGTAGAATAGAACCAGTGGAATATAAAGAACCAGTAGAATAGAACCAGTAGAATAAAAAGAACCAGTAGAATAGAACCAGTAGAATAGAACCAGTGGAATATAAAGAACCAGTAGAATAAAAAGAACCAGTAGAATAGAACCAGTAGAATAAAAAGAACCAGTAGAATAAAAAGAACCAGTAGAATAGAACCAGTAGAATAAAAAGAACCAGTAGAATAGAACCAGTAGAATAGAACCAGTGGAATATAAAGAACCAGTAGAATAAAAAGAACCAGTAGAATAGAACCAGTAGAATAAAAAGAACCAGTAGAATAGAACCAGTGGAATATAAAGAACCAGTAGAATAGAACCAGTAGAATAAAAAGAACCAGTAGAATAAAAAGAACCAGTAGAATAGAACCAGTGGAATATAAAGAACCAGTAGAATAGAACCAGTAGAATAAAAAGAACCAGTAGAATAGAACCAGTGGAATAAAAAGAACCAGTAGAATAGAACCAGTGGAATAAAAAGAACCAGTAGAATAGAACCAGTAGAATAAAAAGAACCAGTAGAATAGAACCAGTAGAATAAAAAGAACCAGTAGAATAGAACCAGTGGAATATAAAGAAGCAGAACATAAAGAACAGAAACCCCACCCTCATAGACCAGTATCTTCTCTTTGATTCTCACCACCCACCCTGCAGCACAAGTTAGGGGTCATCAGGACCCTGAACCGGGTCCAAAACGTCCAGAACAGAAAGACATCAGAACGCTCTGAAGACATGTTTCTATCCAAACTGGACCTTTTTGAAGACCAACAAAACCAACAAGAGAAACAACAACGAACAGGAGAGGGAAGAGGTTGTCATCTCCTAAATTAGTGGAGGATCAAAGTCAAGAGAACTTCCTGTAAACACCAGATTCCCATAAACTTCAAACCAGGTAACACTCTGAGACAGAAGCTGGTCCACCCAGAGGACAAAACACCAGGACACAAACAGAGTGATGTAGTGTTTGCTTTCCAGTGCAGTGAAGAATGTAGTGACTTGTACATCGATGGAGACCAAACAAGAGCTTCACAAGAGTATGACTGAACACAGGAGAACCAAATCCTCAGGACATGACTGAGCAGTTCACCTGAAGACACATGAAGACACTCCTCTGAGGACAGTAATGTCCAGGTTTTATCCAGGGAAGACAGATGTTTGAGAGAGGAGTGAAAGAATCAGGATCAGTATCTGAACTCAGGACCAGTCAGTCAGAACCGAAGAGGATGATGAAGAGGAGAAACGTCAAACCTGTATCGGGCGTGTGTTTTCAGGAATCAGGTGTGTTACCTGTATCGGGCGTGTGTGTTCAGGAATCAGGTGTGTTACCTGTATCGGGCGTGTGTGTTCAGGAATCAGGTGTGTTACCTGTATCGGGCGTGTGTTTTCAGGAATCAGGTGTGTTACCTGTATCGGGCGTGTGTTTTCAGGAATCAGGTGTGTTACCTGTATCGGGCGTGTGTGTTCAGGAATCAGGTGTGTTACCTGTATCGGGCGTGTGTGTTCAGGAATCAGGTGTGTTACCTGTATCGGGCGTGTGTGTTCAGGAATCAGGTGTGTTACCTGTATCGGGCGTGTGTGTTCAGGAATCAGGTGTGTTACCTGTATCGGGCGTGTGTGTTCAGGAATCAGGTGTGTTACCTGTATCGGGCGTGTGTTTTCAGGAATCAGGTGTGTTACCTGTATCGGACGTGTGTTTTCAGGAATCAGGTGTGTTACCTGTATCGGGCGTGTGTTTTCAGGAATCAGGTGTGTTACCTGTATCGGGCGTGTGTTTTCAGGAATCAGGTGTGTTACCTGTATCGGGCGTGTGTGTTCAGGAATCAGGTGTGTTACCTGTATCGGGCGTGTGTTTTCAGGAATCAGGTGTGTTACCTGTATCGGGCGTGTGTTTTCAGGAATCAGGTGTGTTACCTGTATCGGGCGTGTGTTTTCAGGAATCAGGTGTGTTACCTGTATCGGGCGTGTGTTTTCAGGAATCAGGTGTGTTACCTGTATCGGGCGTGTGTTTTCAGGAATCAGGTGTGTTACCTGTATCGGGCGTGTGTTTTCAGGAATCAGGTGTGTTACCTGTATCGGGCGTGTGTTTTCAGGAATCAGGTGTGTTACCTGTATCGGGCGTGTGTTTTCAGGAATCAGGTGTGTTACCTGTATCGGGCGTGTGTTTTCAGGAATCAGGTGTGTTACCTGTATCGGGCGTGTGTTTTCAGGAATCAGGTGTGTTACCTGTATCGGGCGTGTGTTTTCAGGAATCAGGTGTGTTACCTGTATCGGACGTGTGTTTTCAGGAATCAGGTGTGTTACCTGTATCGGGCGTGTGTTTTCAGGAATCAGGTGTGTTACCTGTATCGGACGTGTGTTTTCAGGAATCAGGTGTGTTACCTGTATCGGACGTGTGTTTTCAGGAATCAGGTGTGTTACCTGTATCGGACGTGTGTTTTCAGGAATCAGGTGTGTTACCTGTATCGGGCGTGTGTTTTCAGGAATCAGGTGTGTTCCCTGTATCGGACGTGTGTTTTCAGGAATCAGGTGTGTTGACGTGTGTTTTCAGGAATCAGGTGTGTTACCTGTATCGGGCGTGTGTTTTCAGGAATCAGGTGTGTTACCTGTATCGGGCGTGTTTTTCAGGAATCAGGTGTGTTACCTGTATCGGACGTGTGTTTTCAGGAATCAGGTGTGTTGACGTGTGTTTTCAGGAATCAGGTGTGTTCCCTGTATCGGACGTGTGTTTTCGGGAATCAGGTGTGTTGACGTGTGTTTTCAGGAATCAGGTGTGTTACCTGTATCGGGCGTGTGTTTTCAGGAATCCACACAGCTGGGGGGTAGACCACAAGAGGGGGCGTGGCCTGGTACATTGCTGTTGACCAACTGGCTAACCAAAGCCAGTGGGGGGCGGGGTCACTGCTGAAGGTGTGCCAGGGACCTGCTGTTGTCACCATGCCAACAGGCTGACCTTTAAACCTGGTGACTGGCAGCATCATGATGACATCACCACCTGACAGACCAATCAGATCAATGGATTCAGATTACCACCTGCTGAATAAAGTACCTAGCATGCTGTGCAGCAAAGCCTCAGCCTGAAGTCATAAGTTACTTTAACAGGAGAACAGGAAGTGGACTGGAAAGTAAATTAATAGAGATGAATGAATAAAGAGAAGATAGAGATGGAAGAAAATAGATAAGGCATGAAAGAGACAAAAGAGGTGAGATGAATGAGATAAGAGATCAAGGAGATGAAAGCCAATAATGAGAGAGATTAAAGAGATAAAGGAGATGAAGCAGCTACATAAAAGAGATGTAAGAAGAAAGAAATGAAGGAGATAAAAGAGATGACAGGGATAACAGAGGTGATCCTTAAGATGTAAATGACTTTGATTTCCACACCGAGCAGAGCTGAGTCATCAGTCGGAAACTACCTGATTAACAATCTGATCATCATTTAACTGGAGTTAATAGGAGAGGAAAATACCGGAACAACGGAAACTGTGACAACATGCTTCATTTAATGAAAACATACCGGTTAAAGGCTAACGGGATCATAGTCCAGCTGTCCGTGTCGGTAAAACCGGTTAAATCCCTCTGTGTGGCACCAACCGACGTGCGGAGCCTCCCCAGCTTCTGTCCCGGTAAACTACCGACCCTCCCCCGTCCGGTCACGTCCTGACTGTCGGGCTGCAGCTCTCAGAGGTCTTCACCGGGATCTGCAGATCAGCCTCCCTTCCGGTAAAGGTGAAAGTCTGGACACACCGGGAGCGACAAGCAACTACGTGACGTTAAAATACCGACAGACACTCAGGCAGACAGACCGAGCAGCTGGAGTCTGTAGGTAGGAAATAACGGAGCGGAGCCTCCCTCCTCTCTCTCCGGTAAAAGGAGCCGCCTCCCTCACAGTAATCAATAATCAATACCTACGAATAATATTTACATATTTATAACACTTATTATTGTTATTCATGAGGTTAATATTATTACGTTCGTTATTATTACTTTTATTATTTTGTATGATATTGTTAGACTGTTATATAGATTATTGATTACAAATTATTAATTATAGATTCAATGGTTCAAAGTTGATTACTGACTATGTATTATTGATTAGTCAAAATTACATCAACATGTGATGGCGTGAAACAAATATTAAGAGCAAGTAGGACAGATAAATAACCTCCACAGGACAGCTGTGATTGGCTGATTCCAACAACAGTTTCTTTCAAAATAAGAGCCCTGGTCCTAGAACGCCCTTTATTGTCATTAAACAACTGAACAACGAGATTGTTAAAATGAAAACCACTGAGGAAGTTCATCCGGAAGTGAGTCTGCAACTACAAACTAGACCTGGGACTAAAACTACACACACACACACACACACTAACAGTGACAGTAACACACACACACACACACTAACAGTGACAGTAACACACACACACTGTCTCACTCACACACACACTAACAGTGACAGTAACACACACACACTGTCTCACTCACACACACACTAACAGTGACAGTAACACACACACACACACACACACACACACACTAACAGTGACAGTAACACACACACACACACACACTAACAGTGACAGTAACACACACACACACACACTAACAGTGACAGTAACACACACACACTGTCTCACTCACACACACACTAACAGTGACAGTAACACACACACACACACACACACACACACACACACACACTAACAGTGACAGTAACACTAACACACACACACACACACACACACACACACACACACACACACACACTAACAGTGACAGTAACACTAACACACACACACACACACACACACACACTAACAGTGACAGTAACACACACACTGTCTCACTCATACACACACTAACAGTGACAGTAACACACACACACACACACACACACACTAACAGTGACAGTAACACACACACTGTCTCACTCACACACACACTAACAGTGACAGTAACACACACACACACACACACACTAACAGTGACAGTAACACACAAACTAACAGTGACAGTAACACACACACACACACTAACAGTGACAGTAACACACACACACACACACACACACTAACAGTGACAGTAACACACACACACACACACACACTAACAGTGACAGTAACACACACACACACACACACACACACACACAAACAGTGACAGTAACACACACACACACACTAACAGTGACAGTAACACACACACACACACGCACTAACAGTGACAGTAACACACACACACACAAACAGTGACAGTAACACACACTAACAGTGACAGTAACACACACACACACAAACAGTGACAGTAACACACACACACACACACACACACACACACTAACAGTGACAGTAACACACACACACACACACACACACACACTAACAGTGACAGTAACACACACACACACACACACACACACACACACACTAACAGTGACAGTAACACACTCACTAACAATGACAGTAACACACACGCACACACACACACTAACAGTGACAGTAACACACACACACACACACAAACAGTGACAGTAACACACACACACACACACACACACACACACACACTAACAGTGACAGTAACACACTCACACTAACAGTGACAGTAACACACACACTAACAGTGACAGTAACACACACGCACACACACACACTAACAGTGACAGTAACACACACACACACACAAACAGTGACAGTAACACACACTAACAGTGACAGTAACACACACACACACACACACACACAAACAGTGACAGTAACACACACACACACACACACGCACACTAACAGTGACAGTAACACACACACACACACACACACACAAACAGTGACAGTAACACACACACACACACACACACACACACACACACACACTAACAGTGACAGTAACACACTCACTAACAATGACAGTAACACACACGCACACACACACTAACAGTGACAGTAACACACACACACACACTAACAGTGACAGTAACACACACACACTAACAGTGACAGTAACACACACACTAACAGTGACAGTAACACACACGCACACACACACACACACGCACACACACACACTAACAGTGACAGTAACACACACACTAACAGTGACAGTAACACGCACACACACACACACGCACACACACACACACTAACAGTGACAGTAACACACACACTAACAGTGACAGTAACACGCACACACACACACACACACACACGCACACACACACACACTAACAGTGACAGTAACACACACACACACACACACACACGCACACACACACACACTAACAGTGACAGTAACACACTCAGTGGCAGTGAGGGGTGAAATTGAGTTTGTTTCTGCAGAGTAAAGACAAATAGAGAAAAATACAGACTAATATAGAATAATAGAGACTAAGAGAAAAATACAGACTAATATAGAATAATAGAGACTAAGAGAAAAATACAGACTAATATAGAATAATAGAGACTAAGAGAAAAATACAGACTAATATAGAATAATAGAGACTAAGAGAAAAATACAGACTAATATAGAATAATAGAATAGAAATACTTTATTGATCCCAACCTGGGAAATTATTTTGCAACAACAGCAAGAAGCAATTTGAAAACAGAGAAGTATTACTATATACATTATCAAGTATATAAATGTATATACAGATAAATCACTATGATAACAGAATAATAAACAATAGAGAGGCTGAGCTTTTATTTAGAAGTATTTGCCTGTTATTCTCTCTGCTGCAGTTGGCATGACAACGTACCCCCCCCAGTCGACCAGCTGCGATTGGTTAAAACAAAACAATTAGCCTCCTCCTCCAGTGTTTCCATGGAAACAACAGACTGTAGTATAACCAGTGGTTACCATGGTAATGCATCCCAAAATTACTCTCATCATCTTAAAACACAAGAACATTCCATGAGACTGGGGGAACTGAGGGTGAGACAGGTGGACTGAGGGTGAGACAGGTGGACTGAGGGTGAGACAGGTGGACTGCACGTTGTTACCTCAGAGACATCATAGAACCATCATCATCCCCAATTCCTCCAGCTTTCTGTTCATGGATGATAGTGCATATATACACTACTCACAATAAGTAAGGGATGTTAGGCTTTTGGATGAAATTTGAGAATGCACCTAAAATGCACTAAAACCTTTACAGGTGAATTTGACCTTCTTTAAGCCTTTGAATGCACATGTGCAGCTGTTCAATGTTTAAGTATTTATTGCACAACATGGTGTTCTCTAACAAGGTGATTAACCACAAAATCATTTAAACATTCCTCTCTATCATTTTTTTGCCACATTCTTACATCATGAAACTATGATGTCCAATGGTGTGTGTGTGTATATATATATATATATATATATATATATATATATATATATATATATATATATATATGTGTGTGTGTGTGTGTGTGTGTGTAAATACATATATTTTTGATGATTTTTTTTTTATTGGTTACAAGAAAAAAAACAGAAAAGTTTTTGGTCAAAAGTTTTATTTTTAAATCAGTCTGCGTTACAAATGATGCACTCTGACTGGTCAGTCATCAAAAAATAGATCTCTGCAGGAAGCTGCCGTACATTCAGTCAGATCAATAAAAACTGCCTCTTAGACATGCTGCCAACTCTAATGGACAATAAATTAACATCGATACTCATTTCCCTGTTCAATGAAAGTCAAACCCTATAAAAGGAGAAAACCTCTGACACAATATTTCAAGACCACCTTAAAAAAATAATAATAATTTTAGCTGCTTCCTGTTGAATGATTCATTAGAACTGATTCATTAAAGACAAGAAAACCACTCCAGACACTGAATATGAGCCAACGTTTGTTCGAGTGTTCATCACATATTATTGGTGAGTGTGACCGTGGCGTTACCCCGGTAACTTCCTGTGGTTTGGTTCAACAGATGATCACAGTGTGGGTTAAAGGAAGGATGTTAGTCCTGGACGTTAAAGAGCTTCAGCAGTCTGTCTGCTTATTTTAGCTCAGGCTGTTTTTAGGATTACTGACAGGCTTATTCTCAGGTTTAGGTTTCAACTAAACATAAGACACTTTTTTTTCTTCAAGTAGCATCACAAAACACTTCACTCTCATTGAAAATAAATTGAAAAGGCTGCCCAGGCACCTTAGCCTCTGAGCTAAGCTAACGAGCTAAGGTAACGGGTTAAACTAACACAAATGATCCTCAGGAAACATAACGGTGTAGGAGCCCTTAAATGGCTGCTGGCAGTGAACGCCTCATGAGATCAGAGACAGCCTAGAAGCCAAAGGTCATACATCATGTGACACGTGTGGATCAATCAGGTGACAGGTAGGAGAAGGAAAGTCATGTGATTGGATGAGAGCGGCAGAAGGGACAGTGCTACCTCTACTGACCCTGCAGCTCCATGTTACAGGAGCGTAAAGAGTTTGGATCTTTATCTGTGCTGGTCTGAGGACGTCATTAGGTAGTTAGTTGATTAGTTAACCACTCAAACCACTGCTGTGCAACTTAAATGGCTTCACGCAGAATCTTTGTTGTGTTTTAGCTTTTGAAGAAAACATTCCTGCTAATTCCCTCACATTGTGGTGCGTTCAAGGACATGTGGACATCTGACTACTCCAGCTGGTCAGCAGCTCTGGTGCTGGGAAATCAGGAATTTGGTTGATTCTTCAAACAAAAGTTGATTTACAATTATTTCTACTTCATCTCAAACTCAGATGTCAGATTGTCCTTAAACACAACAAACAAAGTGACAAAGACTAAACATCCAGAACCGACTGAGCAAGGCCAGGAGAGGTGGGTGAAATCTCTGGATACTATAAATACAATCAGACAAAGAAGCACCTGATTGGTCCTTTCAGTGGGCAGGGTCATGATGACATCATCCAACAGGAGCGTCATTAGACGGCTAGCTGATCAGTGTGATTGATCAGCTCCTCAGTGGCCCATGATGTGGTTGATGTGACCCTAGATCAGTAGAATGAGTTGAATAAATATTTACTCAGAAAACAAACAAACCACAATGAGACAAATGATCAATAACATTATCAGGACTTACTGGTTCTCCTCCGAGGCACCTGGGACAGCAGAGGACAGCAGGCCTGGGCTGGACCACCTGCATCACACAAGTACAAACACGAACAACAACATCTAGTGGTTATTAGAGGTTTATAGGCTGATAGCAAATAAGAAACGGGAAGTTGAGGTCAAGTGTTCTCCTACAAACAATCAGTAAACATAACATATGACTCACTCCTTGTTGTCATGACGGCCTGAACTCACCTGCTGTTCTTGCTGCTGATTGGACATTGTAAACGTGGGAGATGTTTCCATTGGACACTCTGTCACCTGGAGCTCCACCCCCAAACACACACGTTTCTGTGAACAAAATACTTTAATAATAATCAATCAATTAGTCAATCAGTTAGCAACAGGTCTCATAACTGATCAGTTGTTCCAGTTAGTACTGCTCATCTGCAGATGATCAAATAATCTGCAATACCTTTACTAAGGTACTTCTACAGTACTTTAGTAATAATCAGCTTAATTTGTCATATCAATATCCCTCAAGGAGCAGTGTCTGGTCCAGGGACACTCAGGCAGACAGCAAGAGAAGGATCAAACCACTACCAATACTACTATTAATTATTATTTATTTTTTTTTTATAATTCAAATTTTTATTGTATTTTCATTATTACAACAGACAAACGAACATCAAACACAACACACAAAATGGAGGTCAAAATAGAATTAAAAAATAAAAAAAAAATCTAAACATAAATTAACTAAAAATAAGACAGGCAGGTAAGTAAGTAGATAAGGCAGGCAAATTAACACATTTGTCTTTCAAAATCATCCCATTTTTCTTTTATCATATCATTTTCACAGTTCAATCTCCCCAACATCTTTTCGCATGCCACAGTCCCCATCATCATCATCTTCCACATTGTCAGTGTGGGAGCTTGGGGTTCCCTCCAACACCTCAGAATAATCCGTGCACATGTAATTAGGCCAGTTTTTAATATTCTAAAACTGTATTTACTCAACTGGGGTACCACAGTTCTGTCTCCAAGGAGACATAGTCTTGGTGACCTGGGAAGTTCACAATTTAATGATTTGCTCATATACTCTATAACTTTTTCCCACAAGGGGAGGATCTTAGAACATTCCCACAATGCATGGATGAATGTGCCACTTTCTGCTCCACACTTCCAACATAGATCATTATTAATTAGTCCCATTCTGTGAAGTCTTGATGGTGTAAAATAATACCTATGAATTATTTTATATTGAATAAATTTGCCTCTGGCTTCTCTTACGTATTCTTCAGTGTTGGAAAGAATCCCCTCCCATATTTTTTCATCCGGTGTACAAGATAGATCTTTCTCCCATATCACCCTGAGACTACTACAACTATTATTATTTGTCCAAGGACACATCTCATACCATCTTGAAGCTTTATGATGTATTTTGGGTAATTGTAAGTAGCATTCGATCGGACTTGAACAACAGGAACCACCTCTTTAATACAGTGTCTAATTCGTAAATACTTCCATAAGTGGCCTCTCACCTCTAAATTAAATTTTTCTTTGAGTCTAATATATGAAAGAAAATTGCCGTTTTCAAATAAATCATCTATTATTCTGATGTCTTTTCTTAACCACTGAGCCCAATAGATAGATAGTTTTCCTATCTTAATTTTCAGGTTGTGCCATATGGATGCATATTTTTGAGTGTACTGAGAGATTTTACATCTCTTATGTACCTCTTGCCAAACCATTTTTGAATGCTCTAGAATAGGGTTGTTAACCTTATTCTTCTCATTTTTAATTGTTTGTGCTAGAGCCTCCATAGGTTTAAAAGGGGAGGTGAGTTCCCGCTCAATCAGGACCCAGTCCAGATCAGCATCAGATTCATCCAAATGTCCTGTAAGCTTTGACATCTCAAAGGCAACATTATAATATTTTATGTTCGGCAATGATAGACCCCCTCTTTTCTTGGACTCACATAATTTATCCAGACGAATTCGCGTTTTTTTTTCCATCCCAAAGAAACTGATTTATCATTTTGTCATATCTAATTAATAGTTGTTTTGGAATGCACATGTGTATCATTCCAGTTAGGTAATTTATTTGTGGTGTCACAATCATTTTTATTGCATTTACTTTACCCCACAATGTCAGGTGTAATTTACTCCAATTATCCAAATTAGCTTTAATTTTGTTGAATACTTTTTCCATATTAGTTGTCATAATTTCCTTTATACCTTGATCTAATTCTATACCTAAATATTTCATCCCTTTTGGTAACCACTTGAAATTAAAGGCTGATAGTTGATTATGTGAACAGGTTTGAGACACCGGCATGGTTTCTGATTTGTGCCAATTAATGCAATAACCAGACACTTTAGAATATGCTTCAACAATTTCTAACAAAACTGACACAGAATTGGCTGGGTCCTGACTCAGTACCAAAATATCGTCAGCATAAAGAAATAATTTATGCTCCCTACCACCTCCGATGACACCCTTAATTCTTGACTCTGCTCTAATCGACGGGGCCAAAGGCTCCAAATAAATTGTGAACAATAGTGGACTTAGACTGCACCCCTGTCTAGTTGACCTGGTTATACTGAAAAACTGAGATATTATCCCATTAGCAAAGACTGCAGCTTTAGGGCTGGAATATAAGACTTTTATCCACCTGCAGAAACTATCACCAAACCCAAATTTTGAAAGAGTTGTGAATAAAAAGGCCCATTCCACCCTATCGAATGCTTTTTGAGCATCAAGTGATATGGCTGAAACAGGGTGAGAGTTAGTTCTGTTCATCCAAATTAAATGCAACAGTCTCCTCATGTTATCGGATGAAGATCTATGTTTTATAAACCCAACTTGGTCTTTGTGAATAATTTTAGGTAGAACCTGATCTAATCTTAGTGCTAATGTCTTGGAGAGTATTTTACAATCAACATTTATTAGGCTTATAGGCCTATAATTGGCTGGGTCCGTTGAATCTTTATCTTTCTTTGGTATCAGTGATATAATAGCCTGGTGAAGACTTTCTGGGAGTGAGCCATATTGGAACGCTTCATGGAAAACCTCTGTGAGAAATGGACAAATTTGTTTTAAGTCTAAATAGTGAATACTCTGCCTTTTTATTGTATAATTCATGTAATTCAAATTTTAGTTTACAGATTTTTCTGAAGTATTCTTCATCATATTGTTCAGCAAGTTGCTTCTCTAATTTACCTATTTCTTTTTCCAATTGTTGTACTTTTTCTTTATTTGCCTTTTTCTTCCATGAACTATAAGCTATACATTTTCCTCTGATGAACGCCTTGAGTGCATCCCAAACAGTAGCTAGTCTTTCTGTTGTTCCTCTATTAATATCCAAAAACACCCTAATATCCTCACCAAGTTTTGTAGCAAACTGTTCATCCTGGAATAAACTTGTATTTAGTCTCCACCTCCCACGATTACCATTAGTAGAGTGTAAATTTACATGCAATTCGACCAAAGCATGGTCTGTTATTGCTATAACTCCTATCTTGCAGTCTATTACCAAGTCGACAAGTGAGCTTGCAACCAAAAAAAAATCTATTCGTGAGTAAGATCTATGTGAGTGAGAATAAAATGTGTATTCACGTTTTTTCGGATTTACAAGTATCCAAATATCTGTCGGACCTAGTTCTTCCTGTAAATTATCTAAAGCTGCTCCGTCCTTAGGGCATGTCCCTGTTCTGACATTACTGCGATCTAAATGATCATCTAATGTTTGATTGAAGTCTCCCCCTAAAATAATCTGACCATCTGTATCGGCCAGTTTTTTATTGACGTTATGATAAAATTATGTGTTTTCTCTGTTTGGCGCATATAGGTTGCAAAGTACGACTTTGACTCCATTAATAAGTGCTTCCACAACTAAGATCCGTCCATGAGACTCCTTATATTGATTTAGTATAGCAAAATTCAGTTTTCTGTTGATGAGGATAACAACCCCACAGCCCTTACTCGATACTGAGTTATAAAAGACATGACCAACCCAATCACGTTTCATTTTTAAAGCTTGAATCTTGGTCCCTGAAATGTGTTTCCTGAATATATGCAATATCTGTGCCTTTAGATTTAAGGTAAGTGAGTATTTTTTTGCGTTTAATTGGTGTGCTACAACCATTAATATTCCATGTCACTATATTGATATGTCCACTATTCATTATTTCCAAGGAATAGACATTAGTCATACTTTACCCTCTTCCATAACACTGTCCCTCACTACCTCCACACATATTGATGCCTCACTCCCGCCATCATAAAAAAGTAAATGAAATGCCTCCATAACCAGTGTCCCAGAACAGGGACATCAAAAAACACTGCCTTTAAAACGGACATGACAGTGTAGTAAGCCTTGGGCTCAATATGATACCGGTCCGTGTGAGTCCTATGGACGGTACCTTCTCCTCCTCTCACCGTCTGGTACCAGTACCAGTACCAGTACAGTACAGTAAGCAGCACCCCAGAGTCTCCGTCTCCGCCGTGCCTTCAAAATAAAGTTCCACTCTCCGTCATATTCACGTCGTACAGTCCGTCGTTTCCGTGCTTTGAATGTTCTCCCGAACATAGATCTCAGCTTTCTTTGGGTCAGTGAAGCTCAGTCTCTTCCCCTTCCATGTAAACCTCAGAATTGCCGGGTGTGCCAGCGTGTTTCACCTGATGATCCCACAGAGCTTTCGTTATTGGGGAGAACCGTCTTCGCAGGTCATATCTTCGTAGACTGAGAGAGTGCAGTCCTCCCACCGTATCCCTCTCTCTTTTTCCGCGGCTGCCAGAATTTTCTGCCGAGCCGTGTAGCGTAAAAATTTCACCAGTATCACCCGCGGTGGCTGGTTGTCACCTGGCCTGGGTCCCCCACTTCTGTGGCTCCTCTCGATCTCATACTCCTCCCCTGTAGCCCCAGTCCTTCGTTCAGTATTTTCTTTATGTAATCATTCATTGCATTTCCCGTTTCTTTTCCTTCTTTCAGTCCAATCAGTTTAATGTTCTTACGTCTCCCTCGGTTTTCTTGGTCATCAACACGGCTCCAAAGTGGCTCCACTCTCTGTCTTAGCACTTTGTTTTCATTCATCATGCTAGCGTTGTTAGCCTCCACATCAGACACACGACTTTCCACCTCTTCAAGCCGTGTTTGCAAAGCACTTACTGTATTTTTGAGTTCTGTTGTGTCCGACTTAATCGTCGACACATCACTCGCCCCTGTATTCAGGGTCGAGCTCATCTTTGAGATTTCTGCGAGGATATCCCCCATGTTGTTCCTTTGGCTAGCTTCGCTGCAGGTGGGGCTAACAGGGTTAGCTTGTATGGTAGCTGAAGTCAAGCGCATTTGTACACTTTCCCTGGTTCATTGTGTGGTTTAGACCTGCGTAGCTTCGTGTAACTTTGACTGTACAGGAGTATCCACTATGTACGACATTAATTAAACTTCCACGGAGAGTGTATATAGGTTAATTGTTATTAGTTGTCGGCGGAGGACGGGAGCTTATCTAACATGCGGCCATTCCCCAGGTCTTCCTCCCACTACTATTAATTATTAGTACTACTGCTACTATTACTGCTGCAATTAGATAAAAAGATTATTAATCTAGAGGGAAATACAAGACTACTATCGGTCCTACCACTGAACATTTACTACTACTTCTACATCTAATGCTACAGCAAAACCCTGACAGAGGACATTTACTACCACCAGTACTACAGCTGATAAAAACCCTGACAGCAGCGCCATCTGCTGGAGGTGACAGACATTCTGCAGTGATTTATGGGACCTTAAACATCCATCCATCTTCTCCCTCTTATCCTCTCATAGGGTCAGGGGGGCTGGAGCCTATCCCAGCTGTCTTAGGGTGAACCAGTTAGGTTAACCAGTTAACCTAATCCCGGTACTTTCTTGCTGTGAGGCGACAGTGCTAACCACTACACCACCGTGCCGCCTGAGCTTGAATAGAATTATTATTGATAACAATCATATTACTTATATATCATGATTGTTACTGTTGGAAGCAGACAGCATGGTTTCAGTGTGGTGTCGGTAAAGCCTGTACTACTTGTTTCACATTATAATTTAAAATGTAGTAAACTGAAACTACATAAAGAGTACAACTGGACAGAAATAAGTTTCCTTCCAGTTTGAATGTTCTGTATAGCCATATTATATACACATACACCTCCATCACCTTCCTCTTCCTCACTTACCGCTCTGCAGCTCCACGGCTCCACTCCCGCTTCCAAACTCCTCTTTTTCAGAACGTTGACGCACTGCATGCTAACGGCTAACAAGGCTAACAAACAATCAGGCTAACGGCTAGCAGAGACGACTTCGGTTCAGTTAGTCCGGAAGGTAGTTGCCGGCAGACCTAGCCAGTTAGCACGTTAGCGTTAGCGGATAATCCAGAGAGCCAGCTACTTTGTTCAAACTGCGACCGGAAGTTGACCGTTTCCCGCTCGCCGTGTAGACGAACACAGTTTAACGTTTCAAACCGTTTATACGTTAACAGACGGACTGCTTAACTATCTGCAGTTCATCCGACCTTCTGTTGACCGGAAAGATTACAGCCACTACATTGGCACTTCCGGTACAAGAAGAAACAATCTCTTCAAATTAAAAGCGCTGACGGTTTTAGATTTCTGTTCATCATTCCAGCGAACTTATTTTATTTGTAGTGTATTAAACATTGACGATTGATCAATACTGTATGAATGATCCATAGTTCCACACATTACAACAGAGACAATTAAAGACCATCTTTAGGTATATTTTCATCTGGTAAAAAAACAAATACACTTTTCTAGCTTTCTTAAAAGGAAATTAGAATGTATTAAATACTTAAATTCATCGTCCCTTTCCTTCGTGATATTTTGTGTTATTGGTATAAAAAGCAGAGACAGTTATGAGATAGTTATTAGCTTATTGTGTTTGTCAGAAATCGTCAATTTCCAGAAAAAAAAATAATTGCTTCACCCAAACCAAATATTTATGCAGTATTGTTTAAAATTGTTATAGTATTAAGTAGTAATTGTAGTATAGTAGTATAAGTAATATTGGTAAAATATTAATAACAGTAGTATAAGTTCTTCACACACAAAACACTGAAAACCATGCTGCTCATTTTCGCAGCGAATTCTTGCTTTTAATTTGAAGCCTACTCATTGAACCGGAAATCTCATTCATGCCTACTTGATACGTCACGTTGGACACTTTTTTCACGCTTTGACGGTTCAAATGGTGTGACGTCTTAACGGAGCAGGCCAATCAGATCAGAGCGAGCACGTAGTCTCACGAGATCTGGATAGCTTTTACTCTCACAAGTTTTGAGACCCACGTTTTATAAATATACATTTTTATTTTATTTATTCCTTGTAATTTGTTAAACAATAATGAATCAAAAATTCCTCAAAACTTGGTCTTTACACCAGATAGAATCAAACTAGAATACATACAGTGAAGATTCTCATGTGACCACATGTTATTATATTTTCTATAAGTTTGTTTTATTTATTTTCCTTTGACAAATGAACACTGAAAAAATAGAATTTATTTGTGTGCTTGTGCACATATTTACAGACAGTATCAGAGACAGAATAAGCATAACTAAGTCTTTGTTTCAGAGTACAGTATTTCCCAACTCCTATTAAAAAGATAATTAATAAGTACATTTTATTTTTGTTGCAGCAGAATCTATAGTGACTGTATCTCAGTGTGTCACATTTTGATGAGTTAAAGTATCTAATAAGAATGATAATGGTATTTATTGTGTACAGGTACACAACAATGGTAATTCTTTTATGCAGTTTGACTAAAGCTGTTTGAATGTCCAAGAGGAAGTCAGACGGGGGTGTAGCTCTAACTGAAGGATGGCGTCCTCCTTGATGTGTTGGCTGTGAGCAGCGAGGTGGCTGACAGTCCCGCGGTGCCGCCATCTTTTCTTCGCTCTGCGAATGGGAACACCTCTCTGGTCAGGCGGGTCAGGAAGCACGGCATCTCCTTTTTCCCCTCCAGGACGCCACCTCTGGCCTGGTAACTGTAGGCCACGCTGTGGGAGAGCCGGGTCATCAGCCGGGTCAGCTCCAGGTTCCTGTTCCCCTCCTCCTGTAATAAAGAGCAGAACGTCTGCAGGAAGACAGAACCCAGCGGGTTCATGAAGGCTCCATAACCTGAGGAGACCAAAACATAACATCATCACTGGATATTCAGTCATCTGATCAGTCCTCATCACCTAACACCATAATAATACTAAAAATAGGCTGATCTAACATAGGTATGAATGTCTCTCTGTGTTGTCTGTCTCTATGTGTCCAGAGTGTACCCTGCCTTTTGTCCAATGACAGCTGGGATAAGTGGTTGATAATGGATGGATAATGATAATATTGTGTCATTTAACCTGAAGATTAAAGTCGCTTCAGAGCTGAAGATAAAGGAAGGAGGTCGATCAGCTTCTTAACTGACCATCATCAATAAAAAGGGCTGAAGTCCATCAGACTGTTACACACTGAGTGGACAGCTTTAACCCTTTGTTGAACGAAATTATGAGCCGTGACTGATGCAACTGCAGAAACTCCAGCCTGACATCACAACAGCTACCTACACGACATAACGCTATGTAATATGACGAAGTAACTACACGACGTAACGCTATGTAATATGACGAAGTAACTACACGACGTAACGCTATGTAATATGACGGCACGAAACGCTTATGTAATATGACGGTAACCACACGACGTAACGCTATGTAATGTGACGAAGTAACTACACGACGTAACGCTATGTAATGTGACGAAGTAACTACACGACGTAACGCTATGTAATATGACGAAGTAACTACACGACGTAACGCTATGTAATATGACGAAGTAACTACACGACGTAACGCTATGTAATATGACGAAGTAACTACACGACGTAACGCTATGTAATATGACGAAGTAACTACACGACGTAACGCTATGTAATATGACGAAGTAACTACACGACGTAACGCTATGTAATGTGACGGCAACTACACGACGTAACGCTATGTAATATGACGACGTAACGCTATGTAATATGACGGCAACTACACGACGTAACGCTATGTAATATGACGAAGTAACTACACGACGTAACGCTATGTAATATGACGGCAACTACACGTAACTAGCTATGTAATATAATATAATATGACAAAGTAACTACGACATAACGCTATGTAATATGAAGTAACTACACGACATAACGCTATGTAATATGTGAAGTAACTACACGACGTAACGCTATGTAATATGACGAGTAACTACACGACGTAACGCTATGTAATATGACGAAGTAACTACACGACATAACGCTATGTAATATGACAAAGTAACTACACGACATAACGCTATGTAATATGACGAAGTAACTACACGACATAACGCTATGTAATATGACAAAGTAACTACACGACGTAACGCTATGTAATATGACGAAGTAACTACACGACGTAACGCTATGTAATATGACGAAGTAACTACACGACATAACGCTATGTAATATGACGAAGTAACTACACGACATAACGCTATGTAATATGACAAAGTAACTACACGACATAACGCTATGTAATATGACGAAGTAACTACACGACATAACGCTATGTAATATGACGAAGTAACTACACGACATAACGCTATGTAATATGACGAAGTAACTACACGACATAACGCTATGTAATATGACGAAGTAACTACACGACATAACGCTATGTAATATGACAAAGTAACTACACGACATAACGCTATGTAATATGACGAAGTAACTACACGACATAACACAGCAATGTCACTGGGAGGAAGAGCCTCTCACTGGTTACCTGCAGGTGTGGCGTACATCACCACCGTATCCACGGGAACAGAGAGATACTGGGAGAAGCTGCTCTGTCCAGCCGAATCCACCTCCACACCATCATCCAGACCAGGTCCACGACAGGCCTGCAGAGACCACAGTGAGACCACATTGACCCCATCAGCCTCCTGTGTCTATTACTTTGTGTATTACTTTATGTATTACTATGTACTGGACCTGGATCAGGAACACTTTGGTCTTCTTCTCCATGAACTGGTTGTTAAAATATGTGAAGACTGTGGACAGTTGGACAGGTTTTCCATCAGCCCCAAAGACAGAGTCCTCGTCTCCGTGAGACGACAAGATGGCAAGAAAGCAGTCCTTCACTGGCCGCCTGCTCTCTGCGCACACACACACACACACACACACACAGACACACAGACTGATCAGTAGCTTATCGATCATGAATGCTTCTCACCGTCTCATTGATCGTCCCTCTTACCTGTGAGGAACAGCTGGTAGATCTCGTCTGCACTCAGGTCGCTGTGGATGTCCACCCTGAAGCCCAGCTGGCTGAGGGTCCGGTGGAGCCTCCTGGCATCCCTCTGGGCTCCAGGTCTCCTCACCAGCTTCACCCCAGGGTCAAAGCCAGACACTGACAGCAGTACCGCCCGGTTACACCTGTGGTCCATCTGTCTTCTCTGCTGTCTCCGTTATTCTGTCCACCTCTGCGTCCACACACCAGGATGTAAACCTGCCAACACTCCTGTCTGACCATATAAGGACTTCTCTCTACAGGTGGTGGCAGAAAGAATCACGAGTGTTTATGGTCAGAGTTACGCAAGTCTGTCTTTTACCTTCATGTGTCACCTGTCTGCTCTCAGGTGAGCACACCCAGGTGTTCACGTGGACCAGAGCTCCTTCAAAGGAACATTTCAGAAATAGAATAATATATTAATAACTGTTTTGCTGTTGTGTCTGACCAGCTGAACTGCTTCTTTGTTTTCCAAAGCAAAACCACAGGCCCAACCAGGTGCATCACGGTCCTCCACCACGACCCTTCCTGTACCTTTAGCATTAGCATTAGCAACAACAGCAGCCCAGAACACACAAACCACACACTGGAGCTTCATCTGTAGTCTCATACTACCCCATGTACCATCACTGTGTGTTTTATTGCTCAGTACCCTCAAACAGAGCAGTAACTTACGCTGAGCTTCCTGGGTAACCATGGAAACAGGTTCCAACCTCATGCAATCAAAATGTGGTTTGTGAGAATCAAAGAATCTGAATTAATTAAAAAATTTAAAGTATAAAATATGACGGTCTTCTACAGTGTGCAGCACTGTTCTCTGATTTCACTGATTCCGTCCCGTTTTAGCGTGTAACTAGCATGTTAATGTGTGTTGGTTGTGTGTCGTCACAGCAGAGCACCAAGTAGTGTTATTATGGGATGGAATGGCTGGTTCAGTGCTCTGCGGCTAACGTTAGCTCAGTGGTGTAAAGGAAGGAGTGAGCTAGGTGTATTTATACAGATGCATGTATGTATTAATAGTGTACATTATAATATAGTAAATTCTTGTCTTGTGTCATGTTCAGGACAGAACCGCCTGGTCGGGCTTCAGTCAAAATGAAACTGAAATGAGAACATGTGACTCTAACAGCTGATGCTAAATTGAAAGTGGAACTGGTCTCTGGTCTGGGATCAGGACTCCGGATCTGTCCTCCACCCTGACACCACCTCCTGGACTCCAGACTGCTGACCAACCTGTGACCTGATAAATTGACTCAGCTGCAAACAGGAAGAGAGCTGCCACAATAAAAGACACAAATATATTTTACTGTCACATTCTTATTGATCCACTAAAGCAGACAGAAAAACTGAGGAGCTGATCAGACATGGTGGTGAAATATTTTATTTTTTCTAATCAAATTGGTCATAAGAAGAAAATGCTAAAATGTCTCCTGCTTAATTAGACACAACTTATCAGCCAATCACATGACAGCAACTCAAAGCATTCAGTCAAAGTGAAACATTTCACTGTTATATTACAATATATACTCTGCTATACACTATAGTATATATACAACAATATATATTATACTATACAGTAGAGTATATATACAACAATATATACTATACTATACAGTAGAGCATATATACTACAATATATACGCTTATACTGTACAGTAAAGTATATGTACTACAATATATACACTATACTGTAAAGTAAAGTATATATACTACAATATATATTATACTCTACAGTAGAGTATATATACTACAATATAAACTATACTATACAGTTGAGTATATACAGTAAAGTATATATACTACAATATATATTATACTCTACAGTAGAGTATATATACTACAATATATACTCTACTGTACAGTAGAGTATATATTGTAGTATATATACTCTACAGTAGAGTATATATATACTACAATATATACTCTACAGTAGAGTATATATACTACAATATATACTCTACTGTACAGTAGAGCGTATATACTACAATATATATATACTCTACTGTACAGTAGAGTACAAATACTACAATATATACTATACTGTACAGTAGAGTATATATACTACAATATATACTATACAGTAGAGTATATATACTACAATATATACACTATACTGTACAGTAGAGTACATATACTACATTATATACTATACTATACAGTAGAGTATATATACTACAATATATACACTATACTGTACAGTAGAGTACATATACTACATTATATACTATACTGTACAGTAGAGTATATATACTACAATATATACACTATACTGTACAGTAGAGTATATATACTATACAGTTGAGTATATATGCTACAATATATACACTATACTGTACAGTAGAGTACATATACTACATTATATACTATACTATACAGTAGAGTATATATACTACAATATATACTATACAGTAGAGTATATATACTACAATATATACACTATACTGTACAGTAGAGTATATATACTATACAGTTGAGTATATATGCTACAATATATACACTATACTGTACAGTAGAGTACATATACTACATTATATACTATACTATACAGTAGAGTATATATACTACAATATATACACTATACTGTACAGTAGAGTATATATACTATACAGTTGAGTATATATGCTACAATATATACACTATACTGTACAGTAGAGTATATATACTACATTATATACTATACTATACAGTAGAGTGTATATACTACAATATATACTATACAGTAGAGTATATATACTACAATATATACACTATACTGTACAGTAGAGTATATATACTATACAGTTGAGTATATATGCTACAATATATACACTATACTGTACAGTAGAGTACATATACTACATTATATACTATACTATACAGTAGAGTATATATACTACAATATATACACTATACTGTACAGTAGAGTATATATACTATACAGTTGAGTATATATGCTACAATATATACTATACTGTACAGTAGAGCATATATATACTACAATATATACTAAATACTATATATATACTATACTATGTACAGTGTAGTATTCATAGTATAGTATATCATTTTATAACATGGTATATACTATAATCTAGGATAGTATAGTATATACCATGTTATAAAATGATATACTATACTATGAATACTACACTGTACATACACAGTATTTATTATATGCAAAACTATCATGCTGCTGTATGTACCATGTACTATAATACTAAATGGTGTAGTATTTGTATAGTGCTTTTCCAGTCAGCGCAAAGTGCTTTACATTACATGGGTTCAGTATCTTGCTCAAGGACACTCTGACATGCAGCGATGGAGAGCTGGGATTCAAACCAGTGATCTTCCAATCACTAAGCAACCCGCTATACTATACTACCATACTGCATCAATCTGTATAATACTGGTCAGTAGTGTATATAATACCTCCATTCAGTACTCATTAGAGTTGACCACCAGAGATCAGAACATTTAATTAACTGCATTCATCCTGTTTATCAGATCGATCCTTTGTTCATGTTAATGATGAGTCCTCCATGATCTCCAAAGTCAGTCATGGAGTTCCTCAAGGTTCTGTGCTTGAAAAATAAAAAAAAATCACAACTAAAAATAAGTTTCAGAATATTTATTAAAATAATGTAAATTAAATTCTGTTCAGTCTCAGATGACTTTAAAGACGTGAAAACAAGGAGTTCATTCATTGATTTTTCTCTCGATCAACAGTTTCTGATAATTAATCAATATGTCCTGGAGCCCCCCCCCCCCAAGCTGTCAATCATCCAGGTGACTCTTTGATCTCTTGGCTGCAGGAGCTTCACCTGCTCAGATAGAAACACAAGATTCAGCCACCTCTGATAACATTATTGATCATTAGTATTGATTAGCACCTACAGCCAGGTGGGGCCTCCTGCTGGCAGCTCCTCAGGGTGGAGATGATGCCGCTGGCCGTCTTCCTGGTCTCTGATGACATCATCAACTATGTATTATAATACTGCACCAGTAATAGTATTTACAGTAGTAGTAGTAGTTACCTGCGTGTAGTACTGCTGATCGACAGGTGGCGGAAACGGCTTCTTTAGCGTCTCCATCTGACATCCCAAACAGCAATCCTCTGAGGACGCCATCAGGACAACAACTGGATTGCAGTACTACACATACTACTGTAGTACTACACATACTACTACAAACACACACTGAAACTGGTGAAAAGTACAACAGGAAGGATACAGGTTGGTGATGTCATAGGGTCCCCTGAGCTCCAGAGACTGAGGACACACAGAGTATTGATTATTGATCACTTAAGACGATCACATCATTGATCATCAGTACTGATAACTGATCACAGACCTGCTCCGCTGCACTCGACAGGATCACATTCTGAAAGAAACAAACGATCACAGGTGAGTCCTGCTGCAGATGATCTAGGCTCCGCCTCCTCTGACACTGAAGTGACATCACTGGATGTTTGCAGGTCACATGATCTGGCCGTACCTTCCCTTTGCAGGTCTCCATCAGAGAGATGGCATTAGCGATGGTGTAGCGCCTCCTGGTGGAATCTCTGATAGCTGCAGAGTACGTCACCTCGAAGACCACACCTCTCTCTATAGCCTGAAAAAAAAATACACACACATATATACTACATACATACATACATATATATATATATATATATACACATACATACACACACACGTATACATACATACACACGTGTATATATACGTATACTCTGTTATATTGAGATATATTTACACACATATACATATATATACACACACACGTATATATATATACGTGTGTGTGTATATACATACACATATATGTATACATATACATATATGTGTATGTATATACATATATACATATACAAATATATATACATATATATACACACACACATATATACACACATATATATACATATATACACACATATATATATATATATATATATACACACACATATATATATATACATATATATATATATATATATATACACATATATATATATATATACACACATATACATATATACGTATATATATATATATATATATATATACACAGATATACACACATATATACATCATATATACACAGACAGGGTTTTTCCTGCGTTCAAATTTGCGTGGCGGCCGCCTCCAGCTATTTTTGTACCACCCCTAGCCAGAGCGATTGATATTGCTCAACACAGCTGGAGCTGTGTTGAGCAATACATACATACACACGTGTATATATACATATACACACATATACACACATAAATTTGCCGCCACGCAAATTTGAACGCAGCTCCAGCTGTGTTGAGCAATATCAATCGCTCTGGCTAGGGGTGGTACAAAAATAGCTGGAGGCGGCCGCCACGCAAATTTGAACGCAGGAAAAACCCTGCACAGATATACACACATATATATACATCATATATACACACATACATATACATCATATATACACGTATATATATATATATATATCTAAAAATAAGAAGACTCACCCCGTTGACCGGCGCTCTCTTGAAGAGGAATGGTAGTTTCTCTGTTACGGAGGTACAGATGATGTCAACATCATAGATCATACAGGCTGCCTGCACACACAGACAAAGTACAGTAAGTATGTAGTGTAGAGTAGCATAACACATGACACTACCATAGTAGTACTACAGTAGTTTGGTGTGAACAGTCAGTGAAGCTCACATGGAAGAGTTTCTCTGTGGTCGGCAGGACGGCGAGCAGATCGAAACACCGATACTCTGCAGAATTGGGCCTCTGAACCAATGAAAACACAGCTCTACTTAACACGGAACTTGTATTCTGAAGGGCAACATATGATTTATCTGCTGGCTGGGATCAATACATTGAATGACTCCAAAATAAAACTCACAAAGTGGCTAGAATCTGACATCACAACCGTCAGTCTGTTCAGCACTCTGATTGGACGGGACCGGCCCTGACAGAGATAGGCAGGAACAGGCATTACCACGACGACAACACAGGAACAGGCGTTACCACGACAACACCACAGGCAGTGATCATCTTCATCGTACCTGAACAACAGGCAGCCCATCCATCAGCTCACTGATCAGCATCGGGACAGGAACTTCCTGAAACAGGAAAGACTTTCAAAATAAGTTATTCATGTCTCTGTCTCTCTCACTCACACACCTTTCTCTGTCATGTTCCTTCTCATAGACTGAAAAACAGAGGTATTCTGCGGCCCAATCCCAAACTGCTCCCTACACACTAGCTCTTCACAGTGAGTGTCACTCCAAATGAAGTCACACTCGCAGCTGTGGAGGGTACTTTAAATGAAGGGAAGGGCATAAATAAGATGAGCAGGTATGGGACACCCTCTTAACACCACCAGAAAAGGGAAGCCACTGTCGCCGTGGCAACAGAAAGACGCCTCTTACGGGAGGAGCTACATTATACCTCAAATCATTTTAAGTCATTCCACAAGTGTTTCAACTCCAGCACAATTTGACATTTCCAATCAAATAAATGAAGCCAGACAAATTTAGCTGGCAGTTGTTCTCACAGTTTGATGTGCCAGGGACACAAAATCAAACCAAACGTCAGCTCAGAGTACGATTTGTTAGTTTTGTCTTTTTTATCTTTCCAAATCACACCTTTAGTTTTATTTTCTTTCAGTGTGACAAAGGTGTGAGCGACAAACTTCACATCATGCGGAACTTAAACTGTTTCCTCCTTCATTTTTTACCGTTGCACTTCCTGTGTCGTAAGTGAGCATCGATGCTGACTCACTATTTAAGGGCTCAAAGGTCCACTTGCCCTCCGACCTACGTGGTTTGAGATGGCCCTTAATATGACGGAGCCTCCGCGAGGACGGAGGGCTAGTGTGTAGGGAGAGTGTGTAGGGGGCGGTTTGGGATTGGGCCTGTGTGTGTGTTTTCCAGGAAGTTCCTGAACGCATCACACTCACCTGTTTCTTCTTGGCTGTTGGTTCAAACAGGTAGTTGATAGCAACTGTAGAGAAACCGACTGCACGAAGAAAACACACAAGAACATAAGCATTGTTTTCATATAGATGCTACTAATAATAATATTTTCACTGAGTTATTATCAGTCGATTGGTTTAATCACCAGCAGATTACTATCAAAAAGGGTAGCTAAGAGGAGCTACACTGAGAAGCTGAAAAACAACCTCTCAGCAAACAATCCAGCGTCAGTGTGGAGGAGCCTGGAGACCATCACCAGCTACAGGAGACCACCACTGTAGGGAGCCATCACCTAGCTGAGGAGCAGGTTTGAAAGGCCATCTTTCTCACCCCTCACCCACCCCAACAACACCTCACAACCATTCACACCTCCTGCCACCCCCCACCCCTCCCCACTGACCCCTCACCTGCACTCAGGATTTCTGAGGAGGACATGTGTCGGCTCTTTCAGAGACAGAAGATCAGGAAGGCACCAGGACCAGACGGTGTGTCTCCCTCCTGCCTGAAAGTCTGTGCTGACCAGCTGACACCCATCTTCACTCGGATCTTCAACAGATCTCTGGAGCTTCAAACGCTCCACCATCATACCAATCCCCAAGAAACCCTCCATCACTGGATTAAATGACTACAGGCCCGTCGCCCTGACGTCTGTGGTCATGAAATCTTTCGAGAGACTGGTGTTAGCCCACCTGGAGGACATCACAGACCCCCTGCTGGACCCCCTGCAGTTTGCCTACCGGGCAAACAGGTCAGTGGATGATGCAGTGAACATGGGACTGCATTACATCCTGCAACACCTTGACACCCCAGGGACTTATGCCAGGATCCTGTTTGTGTACTTCAGTTCTGCGTTTAACACCATCATCCATTCTCCACTCTAAACTCTCCCAGCTCACCGTGCCAGCCTCCACCTGTCAGCGGATCACAGACTTCCTGACCGACAGGAGGCAGCAGGTGAGGCTGGGGAGCATCACATCCAGCGCCCGGACAACCAGCACTGGCGCCCCCCAGGGGTGTGTGCTCTTCTCCCTCTACACCAATGACTGCACCTCAGGAGACCCAAATGTGAAACTCTTAAAGTTCGCAGACGACACAACAGTCATCGGCCTCATCCGGGACAGAGATGAGTCTGCGTACAGACGGGAAGTGGAACAGCTGGCCTTCTGGTGCGGTCAGAACAACCTCGAGCTGAACACGCTCAAAACTGTGGAGATGACAGTGGACTTCAGAAGGAGCCCCCCAACACTGCCCCCCCTTTCCAGTCTGAACAACACAGTGTCTGCTGTGGAAACCGTCAGGTTCCTGGGATCCACAATCTCTAAGGACCTGAAGTGGGAGCACAACATCAACACCATCAGGAAGTTCAACCTGCCTCAGGAGCTGCTGATCCAGTTTTACACCTCCATCATCCAGTTTGTCCTCTGCACATCCATCACTGTGTGGTTTGGATCAGCCACCAAACAGGACAGACACAAACTACAACGGACAGTCAGGACTGCAGAGAGAATCATCGGTGCCAGCCTGCCCTCCATTCAGGACCTGTATGTGTCCAGAGTCAGGAAACGGGCAGGTAACATCACTGCAGATCCATCACACCCTGGACACAACCTGTTTCACCTCCTTCCCTCAGGCAGGCGCTACAGAGCTCTGTACGCCAAAACAACCAGACACAGGAACAGTTTCTTCCCTCAGGCTGTCACTCTGATGAACATTTAACACCAGTCACAGAGTGTCAGGAACACTCATTGACCTCACCTATATAACTCTTTTATATAATACATATATACATCAGACATTCTGTATATACTGCAGACATACTGTATATGCTGTATATAACGACTGTACATAATTTTTCTGAATATAAACCATCTTGCACTCCATAGTCACACTTAAGTTATGTTTATGTTCACCTTATGTTTGTTTATGTTTGTTATGTTACGTTACATTTATGTTATGTATGTTTATCTTATGTAAGTTATGTTTATGTTATGTTATATTTATGTGATGTAAGTTTTGTTATTTATTTCTATTTTCTTGACCTTCTGGTACGAGAGGGTACTGCAAAAAACCGGAGTCAAATTCCTGTATGTGTAGACATACTTGGCAATAAAACTGATTCTGATTCTGAAAAAAAAACAAGATTAAAATGACTTTTAATGCACTCTGAGGTTTACTAAACGGAAACATTAAAAACTTTGAATACATACCCGGATTATTTAAGTGATATGGATGTACTGTTTCATGCACACAGAGGAATCTTCCACTGAATCTTACATGTTAATTTACCAGAGGAGGGGAGCTTTAAATGACAGTAAACAAAGTCTGGTTTACAGCGTGCTGTTTAAGCCGCTGAACCACATTAACAGGTGAAATAAGTGAGCTGGTTACAAGGTGAGCTGAACACACACCAGCAGACTCTCATACAAACTGAGCTAACTGATGCTAGCTGAGTTAGCATCCGGTTCAGCAGCCGCTGAAGTCCAGCTGATAAACTGGTATTTTAAGGTTGAAAGGCAGAGACTCACGCTGAGCTGCTGTCTCCACCAAACGCTGTAGGCGGCTCTTATCTGCCGTGAAGCTCAGGTTTAAATCCATAAACACCGCCATGATGCTGCTGCTGCAGTTCCGACACGTGTGTAGCCGAACGGCCTGCTGGGAACGGTAGTTCTAAAGCAACAGCAGGAGGCAGCGTCTTCTTCTGCAGCTATGCTGATGTGATGTTGATATTCTCCTCCTGTGCTCATTTATTTTAATACTCAGTCTCAGTGTTTTTGTTTGTTTTCTTCACTTATAGTTTATTTTAACACAAATAAAACTGCTGCCAAAATAACGAAGAAGAAGAAGAAGAAGAAGAAGAAGAAGACGACAGATGCTCCGTGTGACGAAGAGAAGCAGCTGCAGGTACAACAACACAGTACAAAATCTGTGCAGTAAACAGGTCAACACTCGTAAACTCAGATGAAGGCGAACTGAATGTAAGAATGAAAAGTGTGTTATTCTCTCACAGAAGCAACCCTGGACGAAGAGCCTGTGACCTGCATTAGATGTTATATTTCTGCTGAAATAATAGCAGGTTATCATATGAAATATGTGCCGAAGTTACCAGTGAGTGACTGAGGACGCTGATGTATATCCGACATGAAATTATTGTCATTGTGAACAATGATGGAAAACAAAGTTGTTAAATGTCAGTTTTTCCAAAGGGGAATTGGCTCATGTGTCTCTGCACATGTAGCCATCCATTTTCTCCCTCTTACCCTCTCATAGGGTCAGGGGGGCTGGAGCCTATTCCAGCTGTCTTAGGGTGAAAGACAGGATACACCCTGGACAAGTGTCCCCCTTATCGCAGTGCACATGTATCCACACCTTAAAAACAACTTTGACAGCTGCTAACAGCTTTATTGTGCTAAGCTAGGCTAACAGCTTCCCTTACTTCCAGTTCTTGTGCTAAGCTAGGCTAACAGCTGGTGCAGTGACGTCATGTTGAAACCTCTGAGGATCGTCCATCTGTGGACTCGCCGCTGCTCAGACTTCGTTTCCAGGATGAGGTTCTGTAATTGCTTCAGTTCAGTGATGAAAACCTGACTGATGGATCAGTTGATTGATTGACTGATTGATCCGTCTCAGGTATGTGAACAGTCTGAAGGAGGATGATGAGATATGCGCTGCAGCGCTGCAGAATGGTTGCATGTTCCTGTTCCACCGCCTGTCTCCTCTGCTACACCCCACTGAGCAGGGAACCTTCAGACCTGCAGCCCTGACCACCTCAGGTACAGAACCATAGAACCTTCAGACCTGCAGCCCTGACCACCTCAGGTGCAGAACCATAGAACCTTCAGACCTGCAGCCCTGACCACCTCAGGTACAGAACCATAGAACCTTCAGACCTGCAGCCCATACCACCTCAGGTACAGAACCATAGAACCTTTAGACCTGCAGCCCTGACCACCTCAGGTGCAGAACCATAGAACCTTCAGACCTGCAGCCCATACCCACCTCAGGTGCAGAACCATAGAACCTTCAGACCTGCAGCCCTGACCACCTCAGGTGCAGAACCATAGAACCTTCAGACCTACAGCCCTGACCACCTCAGGTGCAGAACCATAGAACCTTCAGACCTGCAGCCCTGACCACCTCAGGTGCAGAAGCATAGAACCTTCAGACCTGCAGCCCTGACCACCTCAGGTGCAGAACCATAGAACCTTCAGACCTGCAGCCCTGACCACCTCAGGTGCAGAACCATAGAACCTTCAGACCTGCAGCCCTGACCACCTCAGGTGCAGAACCATAGAACCTTCAGACCTGCAGCCCTGACCACCTCAGGTGCAGAAGCATAGAACCTTCAGACCTGCAGCCCTGACCACCTCAGGTGCAGAACCATAGAACCTTCAGACCTGCAGCCCTGACCACCTCAGGTGCAGAACCATAGAACCTTCAGACCTGCAGCCCTGACCACCTCAGGTGCAGAAGCATAGAACCTTCAGACCTGCAGCCCTGACCACCTCAGGTGCAGAAGCATAGAACCTTCAGACCTGCAGCCCTGACCACCTCAGGTGCAGAACCATAGAACCTTCAGACCTGCAGCCCATACCACCTCAGGTGCAGAACCATAGAACCTTCAGACCTGCAGCCCTGACCACCTCAGGTGCAGAAGCATAGAACCTTCAGACCTGCAGCCCTGACCACCTCAGGTGCAGAAGCATAGAACCTTCAGACCTGCAGCCCTGACCACCTCAGGTGCAGAACCATAGAACCTTCAGACCTGCAGCCCTGACCACCTCAGGTGCAGAACCATAGAACCTTCAGACCTGCAGCCCTGACCACCTCAGGTGCAGAACCATAGAACCTTCAGACCTGCAGCCCATACCACCTCAGGTGCAGAACCATAGAACCTTCAGACCTGCAGCCCTGACCACCTCAGGTACAGAATCATAGAACCTTCAGACCTGCAGCCCTGACCACCTCAGGTACAGAACCATAGAACCTTCAGACCTGCAGCCCCGACCACCTCAGGTACAGAACCATAGAACCTTCAGCCCTGCAGCCCCGACCACCTCAGGTGCAGAACCATAGAACCTTCAGACCTGCAGCCCTGACCACCTCAGGTACAGAATCATAGAACCTTCAGACCTGCAGCCCTGACCACCTCAGGTGCAGAACCATAGAACCTTCAGACCTACAGCCCCGACCACCTCAGGTACAGAACCATAGAACCTTCAGCCCTGCAGCCCTGACCACCTCAGGTGCAGGACATATTCGAACCTCAGATCAGAGAACCACATCCTGAGAGTCAAACCCTCCCGATTTGGGTTTTGTGTTCCAGATGTGCAGTTGATCCTGGAGAGACTAGGTTCTGACAGAACCCTGTTAAAAGAGTCGGTTCTGATTGGCTGCTCTGAACAGAACCAGGCCCAGTTCTGTCTGGATGTTGGTAAGAATGCAGTTGATCTGCTGTTAAAACTCTGCAGTGAGTGCATCGGTCCACTGGGGTTCTGTTCTGGTTCCTAGGAGAGCTGGATCAGGCAGCAGTAGAGGAACAGTGTGGAGGAACCTTCATGGGTCTGAGGAAGGCCTTCTTTCTGCTGACAGGACGAGAGGCACCTCTAGTGGCCAAGGTGGGGAACTACCACGGTACCATGTGTCTTCATCTGGACATCCTGATCTGTTGATATGGATTAAAACCAGACCTGGCTCTGTTTTTCAGGGTCAGGCTCTGCTGCGCTGGCATCAAATCAGCAGCTTTTGCAGCGCCACAGGCCAGCCGACCTTCAGGAACCAGGCAGGAAGTCACCGGGTCAGCAGCTCTGGCATCGTCTACTACCCCAAGGTAGCAGCAGAACCAGACCAGAAATCAGTTACATGCCAGACCATGACCAGACTAGATTCTTATCAGACCTGAACAGCTTCTTACTTTGTGTTTGGTGGTGTGTTCCAGAGTTCTGACTGGTCTCCTGAGGCCTCATGGATCAGAGCAGCTCCTCCAGTGTCCACGCTCACCTTCAGATGGATCAACAGTGAACTGAGCTGGAAACTGGAGCTACTCCACGCCAACTTCATAGCTTGCGTACTCCTGGTTCTGAAGCTTTTAGTCTGTTGGTGACACTCAGAGGGGATGCTGGGAAACTGTCACTAGTTGGTAAACACTGATGTGCACATCTGGCACATATTACCCATCAACACATCCACATGTTGGCAGTTACCTGTGGGCGTAAAAGCAGCTCCAGCATTTTTCTGGAGCAGTCACATGTTGGCCAACATCATCTACATATGTGCGTAAAGTCATCAGCATCTCGTCTGAATTTCACTCCTGTTTCACATCAATGTGATTCATCAAGTGGCGTCTGATACTGAGCTTTTAACTCACCTGAGTTAAAAGCTACGCCCTGATGCAGAGGTACAATGACCACTGCTGCACTCGGTCAGTCCTTGAGAGGTCCATCAGCCAGATGAAGGGCTGGTGACACTGCCTGGACAGGAGTGGAGGAGTGCTGCTCTATCGACCAGAGAAGGTGTGTCCGCTCCCTAACTGAACTCCTGGGGCAAGAAGAGAAACTTTACAGTTTGAGTTGGAGCGCATCTCAAAACATTGTTTGGCACCTTAAATTCAGGTGTCACTATCTACTTTCAAAAGGGTGGCGTGCAACATTAGAGCCCATCATCATGCACATCATTGTGAACCAACTAGTGACTAGTTTCCCAGCATCCCCTCTGAGTGTCACCAACAGACGAAAAGCTTCAGAATCAGGAGTACTGAGTACAGCTGTGAAGTTGGCGTGGAGCAGCTCCAGTTTCCAGCTCAGTTCACTGTTGAGCCATCTGAAGGTGTGCGTGGATACTGGAGGAGCTGCTGTGATCCATGAAGCCCTGGTTTCTGGTCTCTAACTGGTCTTCTGGCCTTTCTCAGATGTCTCCAGTGGTCATCGTCCTGGTGTCTGATGGAAAACGATGTTTGTTAGGACGACAGTCCTCCTTCCCTCAGGGGATGTACAGCGCTCTGGCCGGATTCTGTGACATGGGTCAGTTCTACCTGTCCAGTCTTACCTGTTCTCAGCCCTACCTGTCCACAGCCCTATCTGTCTTTCTATGGTTGTCCAGGTGAGACTCCGGAGGAGGCGCTGAGCAGGGAGGTGGCGGAGGAGGTGGGTCTGGAGGTGCTCAGCGCCTCCTACAGCTCCTCGCAGCATTGGCCTTTTCCTCACAGCTCCTTCATGCTGGGTTTCCATGCCACTGTTAGCCCCACCCACACTCAGGTGAGCGCTTAGCCTCCCAAAATAAAGCTTTATGATTTTCATGTTTTTAAATGAAGACATTAAGCTATCTATGAGTGAAAACAGCTTGACTTATATATATATATATATATATATATATATATATATATAAATCTTAAAACCAGTCAAAAGTGGACTTCACACCTTATAAAACCCCTTAAACTGAGCTGAAACCTCTTACAGCTCCACTGTGTTCAGTCATGTGACCTGCTGCTTCTTGTTCAGTTGTCCCTGGACCTCACAGAGCTGGAGGACGCTCGTTGGTTCAGTCTGGGTGAAGTCACTTCTGCCCTGCAGGTGAAGATGCCCAGGAGAGGTGACCCCCCCGTCCTCTGGCTTCCTCCAAAACACGCCATCGCCAACCGCCTCATCACAGAGTGGGTGGACCGCCTACAGCGCAGTGGGTAGGGGGGATAGCACCCCGAACACGTCACCAAACACCTGCTGAGAGTCCAGACTGAAGGAGCAGAATCAGAACCAGAACAGTCTGGACTGGGCTCCGGTCCAGGACCAACATCTTTAAATCCACTGAGAACTCAGAAACCAGGAGTTTCCTTCAGTCCTGACCATACTGAAATTTAAAAATAAATAAAAATACTCTGTTATTATAATAAAAACATTTATTTTAATGTGAAGAAGTTGAATCTACTGAAAACTGCAACTGATCATATTTATTTACAAACAAGCTGCTCATTCCTGCTGCTCTTGAAACCTGAGTCACTTTAGGCTTTTATTTTGAAAGTGTGTCTTAAAGTTCAGCTCTGTCTCCATGGCGACGCTCATGACACTCTCAGCTCGTCTCTGCAGGTCAGCGTCCAGCAGCGCCGCTCCGAAGACAAAACAATCCTGATGATCAAAAACACTTTCTTACTGACGAGTGGATCTATGACCGATCAGAAGTCAATGAGTCTTATTGATCGTTAGGTTCAAACAAACATGACTGAAAGTGCGTTTGGTTTGTGTACCTTCTTCCTGCTGCCAGGTGGCGCTATAGGGGGGTTAAAAGTCATGTCTCTGACGCTGTAGGCGTCAAATAGCTCCACCGGAGACCTGGACAGGAAGTCAATGACCATTTTCAAAATAAATTCATTTTACTGAGAAGTGACAGATGAACTAAAACCAGGTGAGTCCTCCATTCGAACACCTACCTGCGGCTCAGCTCCGCACCAAGCGCCGCCACCCCCTCACTGGGAGCTCCCTGGGTTAGGTGCACAGCCAGCTGCCGCACCACCGGGTGGTAATGCCTCTGCACCAGTGTGATGTCATACAGAAGGGGATGTCATACAGAAGGGGATGTCATACAGAAGGGGATGTCAGCGAAGACACTGAATGAGTGTGTGCATCAGTACCTGCAGTGTGTGTAGTTCCCACAGTGCTGTGTTCTGGGCATTGCAGTGTTCTGGTTCGTCCAGCTCCGGCAGGTAGAAACCGCTACCCTGAACCTCGTTATCCAATAGGAAGTCACACTTTGGGAACGCCTGACGCGCACACAGTAAATATCTCAGTATTCAGGTACGGTACAGGTGTGGAGGCAGGACATGAACACTCACCTGCACGGCTGATCTGCTGGTGGTCAGAAGCCCCACGCTGGCGTTGGGCAGCACGTGCAGACTGAGCACGCTCAGCCTCTTAACGAACGCCATCGCCCTCTGCAGGGTCACCTGCTTCCTGCGGCGGGTCAGCATGGCATCCAGGCACCGCAGCACGATGATGATGTCATCATTGGACGCCCCTGACACAGACAGCAGCTTGAAATAAACAGTGACAGTGAAGAAGAGGAGGAGGAAGAGGAGAACTTAAGTCTGACCTGCATGAAGCCTCAGAAGCATCCGGTAGAGCTGAGAGTAGAAGGTGAGAGGGTCGATGTTCAGGACCTCACCTGAGACAGGAAGAGAGGAAGACACCTGACTGAGAGAGAGAGGGAGGGAGGGAGAGAGAGAGAGAGAGAGAGAGAGGGGTACCTTGTCCTGACAGGATGGTGAACACAGTCTGGATGCAGTGGAGACTTTCCCGGTTTGTCAGATCCTGCAGAGTTTACATGATGATCAGTAGATGGATCAGTCAGTCTTATTGATCACTGTGATTGAGCGGAGCGGGTCTAGCTGAATACTCACTCCTGATTGGATGAGGTTCTGCAGCACATTGACCAGGTCGTCAAAGAACTCCAAGTTGATCAGGTGAGCAAAACTAAGAGGAGGAAGCATCATCATCATCATCATCATCATCATCATCCTGCCATGCTAACAGTGAGCAAACCAAAAGGCTCACTGTTAACATAGTGAGGATAATACTGCTCAAAGTACATCATTAATGACTGATCATTATCATCAATAATCATCAAAAATATCAACAATAATTATTAGAGTTCTAATTAATTCTGTCCTACTTGGCCAGACCCTCCAGAACAGCTGGAAGAAGAACAGACTTCTGAGCTTTCTTCAAGATCCTGAAGTAGATGAGGAAGACGATGTTCAGAGTCTCTGTGTGCTAAAGAGGAGAGGAGGAGGAAAGGAGCAGGAGGAGGAGAGGAGGAGGAAAGGAGCAGGAGGAGGAGGAGGAGGAGGAGAGGAGCAGGAGGAGGAGGAAAGGAGCAGGAGGAGGAAAGGAGCAGGAGGAGGAGAGGAGCAGGAGGAGGAAAGGAGGAAGAAAGGAGCAGGAAAGGAGGAAGAAAGGAGCAGGAGGAGGAGAGGAGGAGGAGGAGGAGAGGAGCAGGAGGAGGAGAGGAGCAGGAGGAGGAGAGGAGGAGGAAAGGAGCAGGAGGAGGAGGAGGAGGAGGAGAGGAGCAGGAGGAGGAGGAGAGGAGCAGGAGAAGGAGAGGAGCAGGAGGAGGAGAGGAGGAGGAAAGGAGGAAGAAAGGAGCAGGAGAGGAGCAGGAAAGGAGGAAGAAAGGAGGAGGAGAGGAGGAGGAGGAGGAGAGGAGCAGGAGGAGGAGGAAAGGAGCAGGAGGAGGAGAGGAGCAGGAGGAGGAGGAAAGGAGCAGGAGGAGGAGAGGAGGAGGAAAGGAGGAAGAAAGGAGCAGGAGGAGGAGAGGAGCAGGAGGAGGAGGGAAGTTTAGTTTCTTATTAAATTCCTTCTGATTAATTTTCTTCTCTTTCGACTCACCAGCTTGATCTTCTTTTCTTTGCTGTCAGAAGCGTCAGCCTCCAGGAGCTCCTTCTGCAGCTTCTCCTCCACCTTCCTCCACTGAACAAAGAGGTATGAGAGGAGCAGACAGGTGAGGTGAGAGACAGGTGAGGTGAGAGACAGGTGAGGTGAGAGACAGGTGCACTTCATTTACCTTCCTCTGCATCCTGGACAGGTTCTTCTTCTTCTCCTTGTAGGTCATGAACTTCTTCTTTGGTGCTGCGTCCTGCAGGTCCTTCTTCACCTCCTTGATCCTGAGACTGAGCAGCGTCCTGAGCAGCTAGGGATGACATCACAGTGACATCACTGTGAAGCTGACAGGCTTTAATTTTTGGGTGTGTTTGATTTGTTACCTCAGGCCTGACATTGTAGTTGAGTTTCTTAATGAGGCCAGAGATGACCCTCACAGCAGCTAAAGAGGGCCCTCCATCTTTGTCCTGCTGGAAGAGCTTCCTGAACGCATCACAACACATACCTGACACCTGTAACACAGACACACCTGAATGCATCACTGAGCTACATGACACCTGAACGCATCGCAGTGAGGTAGCTGACAGGCTCACCTGTTTGGTGCCGTCATTCATCAGGGGCACAAGGACGACGATGATGTTGTTGTGGAAGTTGAAGTGAGGAAGAGCGAGCAGCAGCTCACAAAGGCAGCGGACGGCCACCTGAGCCAGACCCAGGTATGACTGAAATGCCACCACCTGGCTGCGCTTCTTCTTCTTCTGCTTCCAGTCTGCAAGTATGAGGGAGGTTATGCATGTGCACCTGTGTGAGTCCTGAATGTGCACCTGTGTGTTGCTGTAGGTGTGTACCTTTGATGATCTGCTCCAGGTCCTCCAGGTAGAACTTGTACTGACTCACCAGCCCTTCCTCAAACTCCCGGAGCCGCTGGGTCTCCTTCTTCACCTGCACAACAACAACAACAACAACAACATAACAGGAAAGACATCAGGCCCAGTCCCAGGTGCAGCCCCAGGTGTGGACGGCGCTGACCTTGGCAGCCTTCTCCTCAGGGGTCAGAGGTCGTATCCTGTAGGTGGGGGTGACGTCTTTAAAGATCTCCATGAGGGACACCATGACCAGCTTCCTGACAGTCACGGCCACGCTGGGGTCGGCCTCCATTAACATCCCCCTCAGCTCCTTCAGGCGCTTCACCTGAGACAGGAAACACTTGGTTCAGGTTCAGGGTCAGGGTCAGGTTCAGGTTCAGGTTCAGGGTCGGACCAGCAGGGAGCCTTACGTTGCCTGGAGGGTCGGACAGGATGGCTGATCCCAGACGAGCGATGCTCGTCTTCTTCTCTGCGATCCTGTGGACTCTGAGCTGCTCTCTCTGCTCTGCTGTCAGCGCTGCGGAGCTCTCCGGCTCCCCCTCTGGTCAGGAGGACAGACTCCTTACATCTTATTACACTTTAACATTAATGTTAGTAATGTCAGTATACAGATTTAGTTTATTGTGTTACTTTACAGGAAACTCATAGAAACTTCTAGAGACACATCATCAATTCACAGTCATTAACAGGTTAACAGTGACAGAGGTTTCAGGGTCAAAGGTCA
The DNA here is from genome assembly GCA_029721515.1 of Synanceia verrucosa. Taxonomy (NCBI): domain Eukaryota; kingdom Metazoa; phylum Chordata; class Actinopteri; order Perciformes; family Synanceiidae; genus Synanceia; species Synanceia verrucosa. The sequence goes on along the minus strand of CM056550.1, from coordinate 15,479,876 downwards.
CTCATACCAGCCTCCTCCTCCTCCTCCTCATCATCAACCTCCTCCTCTTCCTCCTCCTTTTTGACAACTACAAACAAACAGAACTAGAGTTAGTTTCATTGAGGAAAATGAGGAATGGTTCTAATGTGACACCAATGATCAACAGATTGACAGATGGATCGGTGATCAATAGGTCGATCGCTACCTCTCTCCAGGCTCTGGGGCACCACTCCTCTCTGGTCTTTGATGGGCAGCAGGTGGATCACCTCCTTCTCCTCCATCCTCTCCATCTTCCTAGGAACCTTCTCGTAGCGACGGACGACCTCAGAGCTCCGCCTCTTAACGCCAGGGCTGCTGGGAAACAGGAGTGAGTGAGTGAGTGAGGGAATTAGTGAATAAGTGAGTCAGAGAGTGAATAAATGGGTGTTACCATGACGACAGGTCCCTTGTGATGAAGGATGCTTGCTGAGCCATGGCCTCCATCTGCTGCAGGTCATCCTCCTCCATCATGTCGGTGGGAAGACTCTCCAGGAACTCCTCCTCCTCCTCTGTCGGACGCATTCAGAAGGTAAGCACAGGCTAGAAGCAGTGTATCATGGGAGATGTAGTCCTTGCCTCACCTGGTCTCTTCCTGTACGTCTCCAGCGGCCGTGGCGTCCTGATGACGGCATCCTTCACTGCCTGCCTCAGCTTCTTCTGCTCCTTCCTCTGCTTCTTCGCCACGTTCTGCTGCTTCATCTGACGGTTCTTCAGCTTGTTCTCCAGCTTCACATCACTGGTCTTCAGCAGCCGGCGGAACGTCGGGCGACGCTTCTTGGAGCGAGGCTGGAGGAAGAGGAGGTGGGGAGAGGGAGGAGGAGAGAGGAGAGAAAAAGAGAGGAGGCGGCAGAGGAGAGGAGAATAGAGGAGGAGAAAAGTAATTTATTCTCATAAACCTTCAAACTAAACCTGACATTATTTGTCTGGTCCTGAAACAATAATTTATCAATATAAATACATAAATAAGTAGTCAATAATCAAACTGATAGTTTGTGCGAGCAGGAAATGAACGAAAACAATTTTTAAATATACCTATCAGACATATTGGTTGTTGTGTAATAATACTGACACTAACTCTTGGTAATGTTCCAGTGTTTTAATGAGTAACTGCTGATAGTCAGAGGCTTTAACGCGGAACAGGAATGATAACATATCGGTGCTGTAAACACAGGAACCTTAAATCATCACTTTTATGAATGGAGTTTGGTGCAGCAGATCCAGTTCACGGAAACATTAACGGGCTGAACTTACCGGGCCCATGGCGGCAGCTCCGGTCACCTCTCCGGTGTGAGAAGGAGACTGTCGGTGTGTTTTGAAGCAAAGTTGCTGCTCGAGTCTGAACGCGTGTTGAGCGGAGAACCGGAACCGGAAACATCCCTTCAGTATGCTGAGCAGCGCCTCCAGCGGCGGGAGGTCAAATTACACAAAACAACTGAACAGGATGTTACTGCGCCTTTATTGTTATTATTCAGTCATAATTTAATAAATACAGTCTGATAAAAATCAATATAAAGTCTAGATGCAGACAGCCTGTTGGTCAGGAGAATAAAAATAACAAACCTCTGAACTGCCTGTCTTTAATGCTATTATTAAACTAAATTTAATAATCAAACTAAACTAAAAATGAATAGAACAGCTGAGAGAAACAACAAAGTTTGACCATCAGTTCAGTTATCATGTTTTAATCTGGATTTAAAAATGAAGATTGTTATGAGAACGAAATATGAGTTTACATATTTTGTATTCTTTCTGTTCATCTTGTGAAGTTTTAAATAACCTTTAGATGAATCCTGAGAAAATCTCCTGACAGTGGATCAGCTGCTGCTCTCTGACAACACCTGAGAAAAACAAAGAGATGTTTATTCATCATGTTGGACCGAACCAAACCCCCTCTCCTCCAGAGTCACTCCAGCTGTGGAGGCTCTTTACCTGAAGGGGAGGGGATAAATAAGGTGAGCAGGTATGAGGCGCCCTCCTCACTCCACTGAAAACTGTCAACGCCATGGCAACAGAAAGATGCCTCCTGTGCAGGAGGAGCAACGTTATACCTCAAACCATTTTCAGTGATTTTGCTGCCAGCTGTTCTTAAATTTTGAGGATCCAGGGATGAAAAATCAAACCAAAGGTCAGCAGAGAGGAAGATTTGATAGTTTTCTTTTTTTATCTTTCCTAACCTGACTTTAGTTTTATTTTCTGTCAGTGTGACAAAGGTGTGAGGGACAAACTGGAGACATGAGGAACTGAAGTTTACATTTTTTACCGTCTCACGTCCTGCTAAAGCCACATTAGTGAGCATCCATGCAGACTCTCTATTTAAGGCTGAACAGTCCACCAGCTTTCCTCACGAAGAGGTTAGAGACGACCCTTAATATGGAGGAGCCTCCTAGAGAAGGAGCTGACAGAGGAGGAGTGACGAGAGGAGGTTTGGGATTGAGTCTTCATTTGATGAATGTTCGGTCTGTCTGTTGACTCACCTGAGTCCACTTCTTGTTCCTACTCAGCATGGGCGTGGCCATGAGGCAGGAGAACAGCCAATCAGAGAGCAGCTCCTCCTCAGGGAGGCGGGACAGGAACTGAGCTGGAGGAGGACAGAAGAGTTACTGACTCACCTGACCAGTGTTCATTTTGACAGCAAATGTTAATTTGGTCTTTTGATGGAAATGCTGTTTGGTTTCAGTCATATTTTAGTCATCTGAAATCTAACAGGTTTATTTAAACGCATTTTTTAAGTGTTTTTCTAAAAATTCTAAACTCACATACTAATGAAGGAATTTTAAAAAAAAACTGTTATTATGGAAAACACTAAAGTTTGAATGTTTGATCTTAAAATTAAAGACAGATCAGGAAAAAAATATTTCTTTCCATGTAATACCAAAGACCAAAGTGGGGGACTTGATATTAATATTTTAATATAATAATAATAATACCCCATGGTGGGGCTCCTGTACCCCTGGAGCCACGACTAGTCCTCCAGGAGGAGCCCCTGTGACCTGCTGGCCTTAGCCAGGAAGGGGCACCCTCAGACGTGAACGCTTCCCGCCGATGTCCGTCCCTGACATGGAGGTCTGGACTCTTCACCAGAGCATTTCAATAACCTTCTCCAGGGTCATTTTTTGCAGTGATTCTGACAAACATTATAACGAAATTAACACTGCATGTGATGCGTCTCTGACAGCCGATTGGCCGCTGCGTGAATGAGGTCACCAATGCTGATGAGGTCCATATGCAGCAGGACTTCCTGGTGGAGCCTCAGGATCCCCAGAGCCGTCCTGAACTGGAAGTCCTCCCCATCCCGAAGGAAAACGTCCCACACTCTGCTCGCCACGTCCAGTGGGAGGGGCTTCAGGTAGAGGCTCAGGATCCTGACGAGGGTTAGCATATTCAACTTCCTGTGGTGTGAACAGAGTGACCCTGCAGGGTCTTTGTGCTAAGCTAGGCTAGCTAGTGGACTGACTCACCATTCCATGAGGTAGAGGTCAGGGGTCACACCTGAAGACTGGAAGTGAAGGAAGAAAAACACCTGGAAGGCCCCAAAATACCTGAACAACTTAAGGCAGACAGACAGGCAGGTTCAGGTCCAGGTCCAGGTTCTGAAGGGTAAACGAGTTTGTGTACCTGCTGCTGGTCCACTGAGTAGAAGGCCAGCTGACAGGGTCTGTTGATCAGGTTGGAGAAGCTGATGAAGACCTGGACCTCCTCCATGTTCAGGATCAACATGGCCACCACAGAGGCCATACCCTGCACCTGGGTGAGAGAGAGAGGGCCAAGTGGTGGACTCTGGATCAGTTGGACACCAAATTCTAAATATTTGGCTTTTACTGAGGCTTTTATTATGAAAGGCAGGAAGAGAAGCATCTCATCTGCTTGAAAGGGTTAATTTCTACAGTGTGACTCACATATCCCACATCAGGTCTGTAATGGGTGTACGCTCCCAGAATGCTTTGCAGTAGGTCGTGGTAAGGCCCATCCTACAAAATAAAGGTCAAAATTGACTTCCTGTCTCTTTAGTGAAACAGATGCTGGTGTTTTTGTTGGACTCTACTGAACCTTCTGGAAGACGGCGAATGAGGGCAGCGTCCTGGACATGTCCCCTGTGATCACCTCCAGACTGGGCGGCACTCCATCTGCAGGTAAACATTTGCAGGTAAACACCTCCAGGTGAGTCAGAGAAGGTTCAGTAGTTTAGAGAGTGGAGGTTTAATTTACCGTTGGTCTGGCTGAGGTTACTCCTCTTCTCCTTCGCTCTGCAGAGGTAGCTCTTATACAGCTCTGAGGAGGAGGAGGAGGAGGAGCAAACAAGCTGAATATGAAGCCAGAGAAGGTCGGACCTCCTCCATGTTGTTCTCATCTGCAGTGATGTTGAGCTCGTTGCCGATGGCGAGGCTCCAGACTCGCCCTCGTATGTTAGGAGGTAGACCCCCCCACCACAGGTCCAGAGCCTGCCGACTAGACTTCCTGAAAACCAGAGACTTTGATCATCACAGAAACAGTGACATCATCACAGAAACAGTGACATCATGGCATACATGGTGTCCCAGTGTGGCAGGATGTGGCGGCTCCAGACCAGCGTGGCTTTGGAGATCATCACCTCCTCCTGTCTGAGGCGCTCCTCCATCTGCTGCCGCCTCCTCTGAGTCTCCTTCAGCTCTGACAGACAAACAGGAAGTGTCACTGTTAAGCTCCACCCCTGTGGGAGGTGCTGCGGTTAGAACAATCGCACCTCTCCTCTTGGCGCCGGCCACCATCTCCTCGTACTGCTGCCTGTGTCGCTGCATCTCATCAGCTGACTTGGCAGGGAGGTTCCTGCACACAGACACACTGTCAGCACACAGCTGGCAGACAGGAAGTAGCCGTACAACGGCCGGTCCTCTTGGATCAGCGCTGTAGTCGACAGCGGCTCTAACTCCACCTTCCTCCTGCTCTGCTGCCCCACAGGATGATGGGTTGGAGAGCTGCGGGCTGCCACCTGTCGCGCCTCGAACTCCTGTGATGACATCAAAGGATGTGCCTCAGTCACCATGACAACAAGCAAGTTGCACAGGTGATGACAGCAGATGGAAAGGAAGACATGAACATGAGACTGACTGACTCTGACTCTGACTGACTCTGCAAACACACCTGTACGTCTTGCTAAGTTTTGGCTTTTATTGTGAAAAGATATCTTCAGCAGCCTCATAAATAAACTTTTATTTTGACGGTACCTGCTGGATGATCTGGGGCTGTCTGGAGGGACTTTGCCTGGGAGGAACTTTACCAAAGAGCTTCCAGCCTGGAACGCTTTGACTGACAGACCGCTGCTTCCTGCGCACACACACACACTGATCATTGGCATTGATCGGGCACTGATCAGCCTCTTGTTTACCTGCTGAAGTACTCGGCGATGTCTGGTCTCCTGGACTGCAGCTCGGACTCTGGACCTCCATCGTCCAGCACCAGCTGACCCGGAGCGCTTTGCCTGCGGCTGCATTGAAACGTGTTCCTGTAGAAAGGGAGCCTCTGCTCGTCAGCTGACCTGAGGAGAGGAGCAGGAGGTGAGGAGAGGAGCAGGAGGTGAGGTGAGGAGAGAAGCAGGAGGTGAGGTGAGGAGCAGGAGGTGAGGAAGGAGCAGGAGGTGAGGCGAGGAGAGGAGCAGGAGGTGAGGAGAGGAGCAGGAGGTGAGGAGAGGAGCAGGAGCAGGAGGTGAGGAGAGGAGCAGGAGCAGGAGGTGAGGAGAGGAGCAGGAGGTGAGGAGAGGAGCAGGAAGTGAGGAAGGAGCAGGGGGTGAGGTGAGGAGAGGAGCAGGAGGTGAGAAGAGGAGCAGGAGCAGGAGGTGAGGAGAGGAGCAGGAGGTGAGGAGAGGAGCAGGAGCAGGAGGTGAGGTGAGGAGAGGAGCAGGAGGTGAGGAGAGGAGCAGGAGGTGAGGTGAGGAGCAGGAGGTGAGGAAGGAGCAGGAGGTGAGGTGAGAAGAGGAGCAGGAGGTGAGGAGAGGAGCAGGAGGTGAGGAGAGGAACAGGAGGTGAGGTGAGGAGAGAAGCAGGAGGTGAGGAGAGGAGCAGGAGGTGAGGAGAGGAGCAGGAGGTGAGGTGAAGAGAGAAGCAGGAGGTGAGGAGAGGAGCAGGAGGTGAGGAGAGGAGCAGGAGGTGAGGAGAGGAGAGGAGCAGGAGCAGGAGGTGAGGAGAGGAGCAGGAGGTGAGGTGAGGAGAGGAGCAGGAGATGAGGTGAGGAGCAGGAGCAGGAGGTGAGGAGAGGAGCAGGAGGTGAGGTGAGGAGAGGAGCAGGAGGTGAGGAGAGGAACAGGAGGTGAGGTGAGGAGAGAAGCAGGAGGTGAGGAGAGGAGCAGGAGGTGAGGAGAGGAGCAGGAGGTGAGGTGAGGAGAGGAGCAGGAGGTGAGGTGAGGAGAGAAGCAGGAGGTGAGGAGAGGAGCAGGAGGTGAGGTGAGGAGCAGGAGCAGGAGGTGAGGAGAGGAGCAGGAGGTGAGGAGAGGAGCAGGAGCAGGAGGGAGCAGGAGGTGAGGAGAGGAGCAGGAGGTGAGGAGAGGAGAGGAGCAGGGGGTGAGGAGAGGAGCAGGAGGTGAGGTGAGGAGCGGGAGGTGAGGAGAGAAGCAGGAGGTGAGGAGAGGAGCAGGAGGTGAGGTGAGGAGCAGGAGCAGGAGGTGAGGAGAGGAGCAGGAGGTGAGGAGAGGAGCAGGAGCAGGAGGTGAGGAGAGGAGCAGGAGATGAGGTGAGGAGCAGGAGCAGGAGGTGAGGAGAGGAGCAGGAGGTGAGGAAGGAGCAGGGGGTGAGGTGAGGAGAGGAGCAGGAGGTGAGAAGAGGAGCAGGAGCAGGAGGTGAGGAGAGGAGCAGGAGGTGAGGAGAGGAGCAGGAGCAGGAGGTGAGGTGAGGAGAGGAGGTGAGGTGAGGAGAGGAGCAGGAGGTGAGGAGAGGAGCAGGAGGTGGGGAAGGAGCAGGAGGTGAGGAGAGGAGCAGGAGGTGAGGAGAGGAGCAGGAGGTGAGGAAGGAGCAGGAGGTGAGGTGAGGAGAGGAGCAGGAGGTGAGAAGAGGAGCAGGAGCAGGAGGTGAGGAGAGGAGCAGGAGGTGAGGAGAGGAGCAGGAGCAGGAGGTGAGGTGAGGTGAGGAGAGGAGCAGGAGGTGAGGAGAGGAGCAGGAGGTGGGGAAGGAGCAGGAGGTGAGGAGAGGAGCAGGAGGTGAGGAAGGAGCAGGAGGTGAGGAGAGGAGCAGGAGCAGGAGGTGAGGTGAGGAGAGGAGGTGAGGTGAGGAGAGGAGCAGGAGGTGAGGAGAGGAGCAGGAGGTGGGGAAGGAGCAGGAGGTGAGGAGAGGAGCAGGTTTGGTTTTCAAAATCCCTTTATTGTTCCACAGGGAACACCCTCACCATTCAGCTTCTCGCGCTATGTTGAAAAACAGACACAACAAAACAGACAAAACAAAACAACCTCAGCTCAGAGGTTCTCCCTTCAGAAATTTAAAATCAACCCTCCATCCTCCCCCACAGAGCACAGAACCCCCCCAACAGTCCACCTGTGGCTGAAAGCCTGCACAGTGTCCATCAATTGATGGTAGGTGTGCTCTACCCTCAGTCTGGTCTTTAAAAGTCCCAGCAGAACCGGTACCACCTCCACACTGCCGGTCCCCTGGGCCTGGTTTCTGCGAGTCAACCAGATGGCCAACTTGGCAGACCCAGACAAGAAGTTTATCAATGTATGTACAGTTTTCTTTTTGACAGTGTACTTTGGGCCAAATATAAACAACTGAAAAGAAAACCCCTCCCCCAAACCCTGGAACCATCCTTTAAGGAGGTCAAATAATGCAGTCAGTCTGGGACACAATACAAACAAATGCTCCAGGGTTTCTACCTGGGCACAGAACCCACACCCCTCCCCCAGCTCCGGATCAAGGTGTGCCTTGTACCTGTTTGTGGCTATTGCACCATGTACAACCCTCCACTGGAGGTCTGCTGTCCTCTTCTCAATGGGCAGCTTGTACAGGGACCGCCAGCTGCCTTTCGGGGAAGAACCTGGACCAATGAACTCAGTCCACCTCGACTCTCTCATATTCTCTAATGTCCTCAGGTTCAAAACCTTGACACAGGTCCGATAGAGCTCCTTTTTCCTGCAGTCTGAAACTTGTCCAGGTGTGGTGTGGTGAAGGACAGCAGCTGGCCTCCTCCCTCCTGCCACCCACCCACAGCTGGTGTGATTACCAGAGAGGGAAGCTGTACTCAGCCTCCCCACTCCACTGCTCACACAGAGTCTGATCCTCAACGAAGGATCTGAGGTGTTGCGGCAGGGCAGCACGGACCTCCTGCACCACCCTGTTAATCAGTCTGATGGAGGTGATGCTGCTGGTGTCTCTCAGGGCGTCCACAGATGTTGCTGTCATCCTCATTAAGTGGCCCAGCTTGGTGCAGCCGGCCTCTCTGAGTTTGGCTCTCAGGCTGGCAGACTGCAACGTTTGAGTCTTTAAAAAGTTGTTAAAAAACAAAGGTTCCTCAAACAGCCACATGCCTGGTGTCTTCTCAGTGGTCCTGGTGCTGTTTAAAACCTGCCAAGCCTGCAGGACAGAGCTATACTAAGTTGTCAGCCCAGAAAGGTCCATGTCCTCAGACTGCAGGAGGAACAGCTGCTTATCATATTCCAAACGTCCAGCTCTCCTCAGCAGCATTCCAGCTGTGCTGAGCCAGGTTGGGCCACAGCTGTAAAGCAGTCTTTGAGCAGTCCGGAGTCTGAAGGAGGCGATTTTGGACTGAATATCCACCAGTCCCTGTCCCCTTCATCCACAGGCAGGTAAAGTCCTGCTGCCCGGATCCAGTGCCGTCCAGACCAGTAAAAATCCAAGATGGCTCTCTGAATATCCTCCACCAGACCTCTAGGTGGCGTTAGCGCGACCAGTTTGTGCCAGAGAGTCGAGGCGACCAAGTTATTGGAGACCAGGACTCTTCCCTATATGACAACTGGGGTAGCAACCATTTCCATTTCGATAACCGGGCACACACTTTCTCCTTCACTTCCTCCCAGTTCTTCTTCTGGAAGCCCTCCGACCCCAGAAACACCCCAGGACCTTCAGCCCCTCCCTGCCCCATTCCAACCCCCCTGGCAGACTGGGCACTGCCTGATCCCTCCACTGCCCCACCAACAAACCCTCACTCTTAGCCCAGTTCACCCGTGCAGAAGAAGCCCTCTCATACAGTGACAGGGTGTCCTGCAGACATTGAACGTCCCCTGACTGGAGATAAAAGCGTTAATATCATCTGCATAAGCAGAGACAGTAGGAGGACGTTCAAAGCCGCAGGACCCGGCAGTGAAATGCCGCTGAGTCGACCCCTCAGCCTGCACAGCAAGGGCTCTATGGCCAGGCTGTACAGCTGCCCGAGATAGGGCAGCCCTGCCTGATCCCTCGCTGTACAGGAATCGGCCGACTCAGCCCTGCCCCCATCTTCACCAAACACTGTGCGCCACTATACAATAAACGAACCCAAGACAAAAACCCATCACCAATACCAAAACCTCTAAGTGCAGAAAACAAATAGGAGTGATCCACCCTATCAAAAGCTTTCTCCTGGTCCAGAGAGACAATACCAATTTTCACACTCTCAGACCTACACACATCAATAACATCTCTCATCAAGAAGATGTTGTCCATAATGGTCCTGTCAGGGACACAATAAGTCTGGTCTGAATGAATGATCAGTTCCAGTATGTCCTTCAGCCTATTAGATAGGGCTCTGGAAAGGATCTTATAATCCGCACAGAGGAGGGAGACAGGCCTCCAGTTCTTGAGCAGAGCCAGATCTCCTTTTTTGGGCAGCAGCGAAAGCACTGCCCTTTGACAGGAGACAGGAAGTGCTCCAGTTTTAAAACAGTCCATAAAAACACCGTGAAGGTCAGGTCCAAGGGTGTTCCAGAACCGTTTGAAAAAGTCCACAGGAAGCCCATCGATCCCAGGGGCCCGTCCTGCTGCCATCTGGTGGACAGCTGCCGTCAGCTCCTCCAGCGTCAGCTCCTCATCCAGAGCCCCTTTCTCCTCCTGGCTCAGCTGAGGAAGCCCCTCCAGGAGCTCCTGGCGACCCTCCATGCTGCATGGCTCCGCCTTGAAGAGACCAGCGTAGAACTCCACAGCATGGTTCCTCATCTCGCCCGGGTTGGTGGTCACTTTGCCACCAGGGAGCTGAAGACAGGTCATCTGCTTCCTCTGGGCCGTCGTCCTCTCCAAGTTGAAGAAAAAGGAGCTGGGGCGTCCATGTCCTTCAGCTGGAGGAAACGAGACCTGACCAAAGCTCCCTTCACTCGCTCCTGCAGGAAGGAGCTCAGCTCCAGCCTCTTCTCCTGCAGCTGGTGACTCCTAACAGGATCTGGGTGCCCATGTAACTCCTCCTCAGTGTCCCTGATTCTAGCCTCTAGCTCGTGTATTGCAGTTTTGACTCTAGCTGTGGAGTGGGAAGTGTACTGCTGGCAGAAGCAACGGATCTGCACCTTCCCCATCTCCCACCACAGCTTTAAAGAATTAAAATCAGTTTTTCTGGCCCTCCACTGCTGCCAGAAGGCCTCAAAGTACTGGCAGAAAATTCTGTCCTGCAGGAGTCTGTTGTTAAAAAGCCAGTATGACTTGACCCTTTCACCCGGTGTGATGACTAACTCTATCGTGACAAAATGGTGATCAGTGAAACCTACTGGATAAATGGTGCTCTGTGTTAATCTAGTGCTGAGTGTTTTTGAAATATAAATCCTGTCTAACCTCGCTGCACTGACCCAGTTGTTAGTGACCCTCACCCAAGTGTACTGTCTAGTGTGTGGATGTTTAACCCTCCAGGTGTCTAAAAGGTCCAGGTGTGTGATGACTCTGTTCAAGGCCTGAGCTGACTGTGGATGGGGTTCCCCACTTGTCCGGTCCACAGTGAAGTCCAGTGTGCAGTTAAAATCTCCTCCAATAATTAGCTGGTCCTGCTGGAAGGTGTAGAGTTCCTTTTGTAGCAGGGTGAAAAAGGCTACTCTTTCTGCTCCTTGGTTTGGGGCATAAATGTTCACAAAGCATAACACAGAGTCTTGAATTTGTGCTTTGACGATCAGCAGCCGGCCCTTCACCACCTCAGTGGAGGATAAAACTGTCACCTGAGCAGCAGCTCTGAACAGCACAGCTACTCCTGCACTGACGTTAGTGCCATGGCTGAGGACACAGGACCCCTGCCACCATAAGCCCCAGTCCACCTCGTCAGATGGGAGGGTGTGTGTCTCCTGCAGGAACACCACATCCACCTGCTTCTGAGCAGCGACCTCAGAGATCAGAGCCCTTTTTTGTCGATCTCTGCCACCATTAATATTTAGGGACCCCACTTTTAGACTCCTCATGAAAAGGTTAGAGAGGAGAAACAGAACAGAAACAAGAAAAGAACAGTAAAGAGGGAAAACACTGTACTAGACATGATCAGTTAATCTTCTTGACCTTTTAACATTTTTTCTCATCGCCTCCTTCCTCAGAACAGTAATGTGCTTTTTAAGTCTGAATCGTTTCCTCTCATCTAACAAGTCAAACCCAACCAGCTTTTTCAGAGCATTCACTGATCTGATGAATTTATCAGTGTCTTCAAAATAATCAGTGACTTTAACAGACTTTTTATAAGTCTCATCCAGGAAGTTGTTAATTTCCTCCAGAGGATACAGATCAGTAGTTCTGCTGCAGCTTTCACCCACAGATACACTATCTGACTCTGAGTCAAACTCCATGTCGTCCTCACAGCAGGACACCTGACTGTTAGACACAGTCTGTCCCTCTGTCTGACTGGTGGACACAGCAGCAGCAGAGGAAGCTGCAGACAGTGGAAGTTCAGTCTGACAGTTATTTTTCTCAGCAGCTTCAGTCTGCTGCTCCACAGTCTGGCACCGCCCCTCCCCACCTTTCTCACCACCGCGATGCGCCTCCGCGCTGGCAGCCGCAGGTTCACCGTCGGGTTCCCCGTCAGGCTCACCAGCGGGTTCACCGTCGGGTTCCCCGTCAGGCTCACCAGCGGGTTCACCGTCAGGCTCACCAGCGGGTTCACCGTCAGGCTCACCAGCGGGTTCACCGTCAGGCTCACCAGCGGGTTCACCATTGGATTCGGCCACGGATTCGCCGGCCGCGGCATCCCGATCGGGCGCAGCAGCAGCCGCTGGAGCGGAGCCACTCGGCACACCAGCTGAGGTTGCAGCCTGCTGCTGCTTGTGAGGACACGCAAACCGCTTGTGTCCGACATCACCGCATTCAAAACATTTCATCTGTCCTGAGCTGGCATAAACCATGTACGAGCCCTCACCGTGCCTGACTCTGAATGACACCTCCAGGGTCTGAGAAGGAGAGTCTAAAAACATGAATACCTGTCTCCTCAGGGACTGAACATGTTTAAGTTTGGGATCTTTGCATCCCAAACTTACATTTTTAAAACCACTGGCAAACTTTCCGAATCTGCGGAGCTCGTTTTCCAGCAGCTCGTTAGAAATAAATGGAGGAACCCCGGATACGGTGATCCTCGTGGAAGGAGCTGACAGCGGGGACACCTGCACATACAGGTCCCGAATGAACACCCCGCTTCCTATCAGCTGATAGACCAGCGGCTCTGATTTTAAGAACACTACCACAGCTTTGTTCATCCTGGAGGCGAAGCTCAGCTGGTCATGGCCGACCTGCTCCCCCACAGCCAGCAGAACCTCCTCCACACTCACCGAACTATCCGGAGGGACGATCCGTACTCCCTGCCGGATAGACGGAGGTGGCGTCTCGGAGGACGCCATGCCTCCCGAAAACGACCAGAGACCAGCAGACAGAACCTCTGACAGTCGGCAAACAACGAGAAAACAATTAAAAGACCTCACCTGATCATGCACAAGTGAATAAGCACAGTAGAAATCCCAAGAATTGCGACAGAAACCATTCAAAGCTCCGCGCCACTCACACTTCCACCACTCACGCTACCGCTCACACTCACGTTCACCGGAACCGGAAACAGAGGAGAGGAGCAGGAGGTGAGGAAGGAGCAGGAGGTGAGGAGAGGAGCAGGAGCAGGAGGTGAGGAGAGGAGCAGGAGGTGAGGAAAGAGCAGGAGGTGAGGAGAGGAGCAGGAGGTGAGGAGAGGAGCAGGAGGTGAGGAGAGGAGCAGGAGGTGAGGAGAGGAGCAGGAGGTGAGGAAGGAGCAGGAGGTGAGGAGAGGAGCAGGAGCAGGAGGTGAGGAGAGGAGCAGGAGGTGAGGAAAGAGCAGGAGGTGAGGAGAGGAGCAGGAGGTGAGGAGAGGAGCAGGAGCAGGAGGTGAGGAGAGGAGCAGGAGGTAAGGAAGGAGCAGGAGGTCAGGAGAGGAGCAGGAGGTGAGGAAGGAGCAGGAGGTGAGGTGAGGAGAGGAGCAGGAGGTGAGGAAGGAGCAGGAGGTGAGATGAGGAGACAGGAGGTGAGGAGAGGAGCAGGAGTGAGGAGAGGAGCAGGAGCAGGAGGTGAGGAGGAGCAGGAGGAGGAGGAGAGGAGCAGGAGGTGAGGAAGGAGCAGGAGGTGAGGTGAGGAGAGGAGCAGGAGGTGAGGAGAGGAGCAGGAGGTGAGGAAGGAGCAGGAGGTGAGGTGAGGAGAGGAGCAGGAGGTGAGGTGAGGAGAGGAGAAGGAGGTGAGGAGAGGAGCAGGAAGTGAGGAGAGGAGTAGGAGCAGGAGGTGAGGAGAGGAGCAGGAGGTGAGGAGAGGAGCAGGAAGTGAGGTGAGGAGAGGAGCAGGAGGTGAGGTGAGGAGAGGAGCAGGAGGTGAGGAGAGGAGCAGGAAGTGAGGAGAGGAGTAGGAGCAGGAGGTGAGGAGAGGAGCAGGAGGTGAGGAGAGGAGCAGGAGGTGAGGAGAGGAGCAGGAGGTGAGGAGAGGAGCAGGAGGTGAGGAGAGGAGCAGGAAGTGAGGTGAGGAGAGGAGCAGGAGGTGAGGAGAGGAGCAGGAAGTGAGGAGAGGAGTAGGAGCAGGAGGTGAGGAGAGGAGCAGGAAGTGAGGTGAGGAGAGGAGCAGGAGGTGAGGAGAGGAGCAGGAAGTGAGGAGAGGAGTAGGAGCAGGAGGTGAGGAGAGGAGCAGGAAGTGAGGTGAGGAGAGGAGCAGGAGGTGAGGAGAGGAGCAGGAAGTGAGGTGAGGAGAGGAGCAGGAAGTGAGGTGAGGAGAGGAGCAGGAGGTGAGGAGAGGAGCAGGAGTGGAGTGTACAGGCAGCCAGTGGAGGAAAACTGACTTCAAAATAAAAGTCATTACAGCAGCTCATGTTCACTTATTTTATTCACTTCTGTTGTTTATAGGATGTCTCAGTTTTACCACGTGGTTGTTGCTGTTTTTTTTAGACTTTTGTTGTTTATTGTTGTTGTTGTTTATTTATTGTTTACTCAGTTTTCTTTTTTCTAGGCTCTTCTTATAATGTTGCTGCTGTAACGATGTTTGTGAGACTAACAAAAGCGCTACCTTATCTTAACTTATGTTATCCTATCTAAAAGGAAAGCCCTAGTTTCATTATTTTGTGGACAATTTCTAGTGATATTTAATTTTGAAGGTAAACCTGGTAGTTTCCGGTCTACCTCTCCGGATCTTCTCTCAGAGCCCCTCAGCAGAAACAAAGCCGGCTGCGGCGCCTCCTCTTCGGCTGAAAGACAGCAGAAACGTCGGGAGGACATGCCGGGACATGGAGCTCTCAGGCCGGCAGAGGGAGGCTCGGTGCGGCCGCTCTGGAGGTCTCTGATGCTGGGAGGTGACAGGTGAGACCAGCGAGGAGTGCGCCATATTGAGATCTGGTGACGTAGATAGGACGACGTCAGCCTGACGTCAGATGGATTAATGAGGATTGCATTGAATTTCTGGTAAACTTATTGATTTTATATATGTAAATGTATATGAATGTAAAGAATACATTAGACTCTTCAAAAATAATAGTAATACTATAATAAAGCGTTTTATTAAAATGTAAAATTACTTTTTATGAACTTAAAATCTTTAAAACTTCAAACTTTTAATAATTTGTTATTAATCTCAAAGTTTAACTGAAAACTGAATCGCTTTCATTAAAGCAACATCATTTTAAATAAAAAATAATAAAAAGAAACACTGTATTTTTTGTTTTTGTTTATTTTTTTGTCTGATTCATCATCAGACACTGAACATCATCATGTGACCACGTTATTTATATTCCATTTATTTATTTTATTTTCCAAACAAATGAAAAATAGAATCTATACATTTATAAAAATAACAACAATGTGCAACATATACACATTTATAGACAATTTCAGCAGCATAATGAGCAGAATTTCAAGTTTTACCCAATCAGAATACAGTATTTCAGGGGGCGGGACCTCTTTCTGGTGACATCATTTGTTCCATTTTCAGTAGTTGACACGTTGTTGCTCTTGCTCCCTGCACTTCCTGTCCATCAATTCAACAAAATAAAGTCTCAGGCGTGGATCTGTTCATGCGTAGCCGCACTTGTGCAGCTTCAGGTTGCGCTGGTCTGAGTACCTCTTCCCACACCTGTCACAGATGTATTGCTTGCCGCCGGCGTGGACGTGCCTCTTGTGCGTCCTCAGGTGGCTGCCCTGGCTGAAGGTCCGGCCGCAGATGTCGCAAGCGTACGGCTTCTCTCCGGTGTGGATGCGCAGGTGCAGCTTCAGGCTGTTGGCGTTGTTGAACTTCTTGTCGCAGAAGCTGCAGGCGAACGGCCGCTCTTTCGAGTGCGTGCGGCCGTGAGAGATCAGGCTGCTCTGTTGGCTGAACGTCTTGCCGCACTCCCTGCAGCTGAACGGCCGCTCACCAGTGTGGATCCTGCGGTGGATCTTCAGGTTCACTGACTGCCGGAAGGTTTTCCCGCAGAGGTCGCAGCCAAATGGCCGCACGCCGCTGTGGATCCTCTGGTGGTTCTTGAGGTTGACAGCGTGACGGAAGGTCTTGTGGCACTCCTCGCACTGGAAGGGCTTCTGCCCGGTGTGGATGAGCTCGTGCGTTTTGAGCGTGACGGCGCGGGTGAAGCCTTTACCGCAGACGCTGCAGACAAAGATCTTCTTGCCGGTGTGGGTGTGTGCGTGGCGGTGCAGGTTCTGCAGGAGGTTGAAGCGGCGGCCGCAAATCTCGCAGCCGTACGGTTTCTCTCCCGTGTGAATGACGGAGTGCGTCTTCAGCTGCGTCTGCTTGGAGAAGCGTTTGCCGCACTGCGGACACTCGTACGGCCGCTCGCCGGTGTGCGTCCTGGTGTGGCTCTGCAGACTTTGCCGCTGGCGGAACGAACGGCCGCAGACGTCGCAGGAGAACGGCATTTCGCCGGTGTGGATCCGGTAATGAGACTTCAGGTTGCTCTGAGACGTGAAGGATTTACTGCACGCCGTGCAGGTGAAGTACTTCCATGTGACGCTCTGCAGAACAAATGCTGGCGTGTCAGACACTTCCTCCTGATGGAAGTCAGAGTTCACTGACGGAGACGCTTCGACTTCAGCTCCTGGAAGGAAAAAGAGGTTTATAGACGACTGATCAGGTCTGGACAGATGTTGATCAGGTATCAATCAGGCACTCACTCTCAGCAATGGCTCCCAGGTCGATGTTGCCGTGTTCGTCTTTAACGGTGACCGCCGGGACGAACAGGTGTTCGGCTCCTTCCTCTTGTTTGGTCTGCAGAACAGACAGACGTCAGTCAGGTCAGAGAACGCAACAAAGCTGGTGAGTCATCAGTTGAGTCCTACCTGAGTGGATCTGTGTGTGTCAGAGCTCTCCAGTCGGGCACCGTACGAGTGTTCGGCCTCTGTGACAGAAAATCTCACGTTAGTATGACATCACCACATGATGGGGTGAGGGGGCAGGGCCTGCATATGTACCGATTCGTGCATCGTTGAGGACGTTGAGGACGCTGATCTGTGGCTTCCTGCCTCTCCCTGACTCCGCCTCCACCGGCAGCCTGGCTTCATCCATGATGTTCATGATCTTCCCCAGAGCCTCGTTCCCCAAAGTCTCCATGACGGCAGCGAACTGCACCTGAATCACAGGTCAAAGGTCAAACAGACGCCAACATCAGACACGCTTCTCATCTTCAACAGTCATTCAGTGTTTATCGCTTCTACTGTACTGTTTACATTCACACAGTCAAATCACAACTGAGCTCGGCCTCGTCACCAACAACGAGACGGCACACAGGGAGGCAGCATGGTGCTACAGTAATAATTTGGTTCTCAACACAAAAAAGACAAAAGAAATAACAATTTCTGTAAATCTGCACAGCTCCTCCAGAGACTCCCAGACTTAACATTCCTGGGGAAAACTGAGTGAGGACTAGTCTTAGGAGAGACACAGTACTCAGACCACCCAAAAGGCCCAGCACCGCCTCTTCTTACTGAAGAAGATGAAATGGGCTGAACTCCCCAGGAGAGAGTGAGCTGACCTGCAGACCACTGCAACAGGGCTGACCAGCAGGCCTGCAGCGTGAGCGTAAATTAGCTGGGAAATCACTGGGAAAAGAACCCAATGCTTTCCACTGTTTTCACTTGGCACTGCTGGTGCAGAGTCCAGAACATCCTACAGGACCCATCACACCCTGAACACCAGCTTTTATACAGTAGCTACTCCCCTCTGGGAGGAGATACAGATCCTTCAGAGCAAAAAACACACACATTATCATTATCATTGTTATTATGTCCAGGGACCAGGGGCCCATTGCGCAAAAGTAGGATTCAGACATCCAGGATCAGTGACTGAGCTGGTTCAGCCAATCAGAAACAACAGAGTCCAGGTTTTATCGGTTACACAAAGACCAAGCCAGGATGAGCGGACAGAGATTCATCAAGCCAGGTGAAACCAATCCAGGATAAGTGCAGCTTCCTCTCATAGACCCCATCATCGATCTCTGATTCACCATGGCAACGAGAGTGTCGTTCATTTCTCTTTTGGAGGCTTAGGAGGCGGTAAAGGACCAAATCAAATGGAAAAACAAACGGTTATAAAAGAGAAAGTGAGGTTAAGTACTGTAGACCTCCTGAATATGTAACTAGTGTACAAATACACACTCAGTGCTCCATGAAACAATAACAATTCAAACAGGTCATTAACATCTCTGAAAATCCAGTGCTCTGATTAAGAATCAGTTGAAATTGTAAGTACATTAACTCTATAAGCGCTGTGTTTATGAAAGAATGTCTCTTTCACTTTTCCTTTTCGTCCATTTCACGTTAAAAATTAATACTTTAACGATGTGCTCTTTGGTGGACTATTTGTTTTCCGAATTACAGGAGAAGCTTGGACAGATTTTTAAAAAACGGTTAATCTAATTTTATCAGCATTTTTGATCAGTAGGTACGACTGCATTTGTAGTTTCCTTAATTTTTTGTGTGGAGTTCTTCTTCATGAACTGCTTTCTAAAAATACAATATAAATATAACATAATTGAATTTAATAATATAACATGGATACGATTGGCGGTTCGGATTAACAAGCCCATAGTTTGAATGTGTTAATATTGTGTAGTGGGCAGTGAATTAACTGACTGTTAACTGAGATAAGGGATGAGATTAAATAAATCCTGGAACATAGCCTGGTCTGGAGCAGGATAAATCTCCATGGTAACTTATACCATAACATATCCTGTTTTTGTGCAACCGGATCACGGATAAATTAAACCAGGATAACCAAGATAGCCCGGCTTAATCCCTTATCCTAGTTTTGTGCAACGGCCCCCTGCTAGTCCAACCTAATATATTATTATTAATATTGTTAATATTATTATGCTGGTTCAGCCTCGTCGCTCCTCACCATCTTTTCACGGCTACCGGCCTGCAGTCTTGCCGGCTGAGACGCCTCCTCACCGTTCCGGAGCTCCAGGCGGAGCAGGAAGGCCGAGCTGTCCTCCACCAGCTTCTTCAGCTCGGCCACCGCAGCGTGGACCAGAGACTCCATGACGGCGGACAGCTTGGTGTGCAGGCCCACGGAAGAGCTCATCCTGCCGGCTAACAGCCTGCGCTGCTGCCGCTGAACCAACTGAGGCTAACAGCTAATGCTAACTGCCTGAGAGCATTAGCCGAGTCTGTTTTTATAACATTAAATTAAGAAAAGGCGACTATTTACAACTAAATACCTCCGACAGGAGTTCACGAAAAACAAACTAATGGGAACAAGACACACCGGAAGTGTTTGTGCTTCCGCTTCCGGGTTGAACTCTTCTTCTTGAAAAATGTGCATTAGCATCAGATTAGCATTCATTAAAAAGACAACGAGTGTTAGATCTACCGGCAAATCAATGAAATGGTTTTGGGTCATTTCAATATAAATTGAAAGTAAATTATATCTATTAAAATAATTACTTCATCCTCACAGTGCCACACCATAGACATTTACACACATAGTTATTATATTATAATATTGACACTGAACAGGCTGGTCAGGAGGACCCGCTCTGTCCTGGACTGTTCCCTGGGCTCCAGGTGCTTAGTTTGGCTTAGTTTATCTTAGTTTATCACTAAACTCACATCCTCTGATGGGACTGTGGAACTTTAAGCAGTTCCTTCAGCTGCTTATGCAATATATCATCAGAATTAAGACTATATAACATCAGTAATAATAAGACTATATAACATTTTAACACAAATAGACTCATTACTGTCATTGCCATTTTTTCAAACTAATTTGCACAGCAGATTTGCATTGTTGTTGTTTTTTATACCTTATGTTATTTCTACAGGTCACATCCACATAACAAATTGTAATGAAAATATATTTTATTTATCCAATAATAGTGTTTGATTAACATTTCATTTACAATTAAAATAGATTTTCTTCCTTATTATTTAGTACCCCCGCAACCCTATGTGAGGATAAGCAGTAGAAAATGGATGGATGGATTCAGTACATATTGTACATATTTATTACTATTATTATTAGTTATTCTATTATTTCATTGCTGTTGTTTATTGTTTCTTTATGACTGTGCTGCCGCGATGGGGATGAATAAAAAAAAACTCTTCTGAGCCCAGTAGGGGGCAGCACTCATCACAGAAGAACTTTCAGGGTTTTAGCTCCTCTGGAGCTGCTGCAGAGAGACAGGAAGTGGGGGCTGGGGGTGGCGAATGGGTGACGCATATCAAAGAGACTCGACCCAGCCACTGCCAAAGACTCAACCTCCATGAGGCCCTGAAGGTCCCCCGGGTTCAGAGTGGTTGAGTGGTCATTTGACTTTTCATCAGGAAATGTCCTCTGACTGCAGGTCAGCTATGATAAACACCTGGAGAGCGTCCAGATGTTCAGAGTCTTTTCTATATAAGCTAAAGTGTTTCAACTTGTTGTGGAGTTTCCCTTTTTTCATCTGACACCGACCTCACCCTCAGGAGCAGGAAGTGTCCTTATAAGGGCAGTGATGTCATGACGGTGGGCGGGTCTACAGCTATAAAAGCAGCTGAGCTGTGAGTCAGACTCCCTAACTGGAGAAACACTGCATAATTCTGATGGTAGGATGCTCCTGCAGCCTCTCTGGACCCTCCTATTGGGACACTCGTCCATCCTGTGCTCACCTGTCTTCCCTGTCCTCTTCTCCCTTGGCGTCTACCTGTCTTCCTGCCTGCCCTTTCTGCTGCTGGACTTCCTGTCCTCCAGGTGTGCTCTGGTGCGCAGGTACAAGCTGCAGCCTCAAAACGCGGTGAGCTGGGCCTCGATGCGGAGCTGCCTGGTTCTGACGCTCTACAACCACCTGGTCTTCATCTTCCCCCTGACCCTGATACACTGGTACCTGAGGCCCGTCCACCTGCCCCAGGAGGCCCCGGCCCTGCTCCGCTTGCTGGCCCAGGTCCTGGTCTGCTTGCTGCTCTTCGACTTCCAGAGCTTCATCTGGCACCTGCTGCACCACAGGGTAGGCTGGCTCTACCGCACCTTCCACAAGGTTGGTACCTGAACCAGGACTCACCTGGACTCTCTTTACCGTCTTTGTTCTGTTAGATTAGACTGAATTCACTTCAGACAGTCTGAAAAGTGAACACACTGTAACGAGTGATAGATGTGTAGAAACTGCAGAGAGAGAAAGATGAAGCTTTTACCTCTTCTTACTGAGAAAGAAAACACACATTGACCATCATAATAAAAAGCATGAATGAAAATAGGGACTATAATAATAATGATAATAATAATAAATACATAAATAAATGATCCAGTGTGTTTCTGTCTTGTTTCTCAGGTGTTTATTTAATAATAAATCTCCCCCCAGGTGCACCACACCTACACCTCCACCTCCGCCCTCACCACGGAGCACTCTGGTACCTGGGAGACCCTAAGCCTGGGCTTCTTCGCTGCTGCCAACCCGGTCCTGCTGGGCTGCCACCCGCTCTCTGAGCTGACCTTCTTCCTGCTCAACATCTGGCTGTCGGTGGAGGACCACTGCGGCTACGACCTGCCCTGGGCCACCCACCGCTTGGTGCCACTGGGGCTGTACGGTGGGGCCCGGCACCATGACCTGCACCACCTCAGGCCCAAGTGCAACTACGCCCCGTACTTCACCCACTGGGACTGGCTGGCCGGGACCCTGGTTCTGGACTGATGGAGAGGCTCTGGACTGATGGAGAGGTTCTGGACTGATGGAGAGGTTCTGGACTGATGGAGAGGCTCTGGACTGATGGAGAGGCTCTGGACTGATGGCTCTGATATGAGGATTTGCTTCTGGAAAAAGGACTTAATGAGCTCATCAAAAGGGTCTTGAACTGGTTGATCTAGTTTCTGTGAAACGTGGACTTGAAGCTTCACAAGTCATTACGTTATAATTTTACATTGAAAGAAAGGAAACTGTATTTATTATATCTCTGTATTTATAACTATTTATTCATTAATGTTTTGATTTATTGACCAGGATTGGTCAACGGTCAGTGATGAGTGTGATCTGGTGTTTAGCATCACAGTGGTTAGCATCAATAATGCTGATGGAAAGAATTATTTTTCTGTTCATCGTGTCTGATGAAAACTGTTTGAAGAGCAGAGGAAATGTTCATATTGAACAAACTGTTGTATTACACATTTATGGCAGCTAGTTTATGGAGAAGCTCCAGTTCATTAAATGCTCAAATGTGATCAAAAAAGATTTGACAGGAAGTGAATTACAAAGTTTGATATACAGTGTATATCCTGTTCATAAGCAAAATGTATCTGAAAATATGAAAACAGTATTTTTGTGACTTAAACGTGTTTTATATTAAAATGAATCACTTGATGTGAGAATAAATATCAAGAACTAAAGTGCTGCTGGTTGACGTACTGCACTACAGAGGAAATGTGATGCCCCCTCCACACTAAGTCTGGTTACCAGCAGTCATGTGATCACCACAGTGAGCTTTGATTGGCTGCAGATGTCAACAGCAGAGGTGGTCCTGGTATTTTATTTGCTACCATTTCATTTTTATGTAATTTTACTTTATTATGCATCATTGTGTTTTATTTTATTCTGTTTGCTATTATTTTTTTCTTCTCTTTTCTTTTCTTTTCTTCTCTTTATTTTATTTTATTTTCATGAGTAATCATGGCATCCTCTCTGTGGTGTCATGAAGACTTTCTCATAAATAACTGATGAGACATTTAGACAGCCTAAAGGATTATTTTAACTTCCTCTAAACTCATTATTCACCCTCTGTGGATATAATGGGATATTATGAGACTAGAGGATGTTGGTCTGACATCATAGTCACAGTGACTCACCTGAAAGGTATTTTACCTGCACCAGTCTGCTGCAGCTGAGCATGACTCAGCATGAGAAGGAAGAGGAAGAGAGAGGGGCTCTGCTAAAATACATTTATTATTATTACTATACTGCCTGTCTAATAAATAATCTGACACCTGATCCTGGATCAGAAGAAGAAGCTGCTGAAATAGTAGTACTACTACAGTACTACTACAGTATACTGTAGTAGTACTGTAGTATACTGTGGTAAAAGTACACAGTAGTTAAATACTGCAGTATGAGTACACAGGTAGTAACCTAATCTGAAGGAACAGTTTGTACGTGATGACAATGATGATGATGAGGTTTCACAATAAAAGACACAGTGAGCCAACAGGAAGCAGAGATGAGGACATTTATAGAGACCAGAGGGCATTTATAGAGACCAGAGGACATTTATAGAGACCAGAGGGCATTTATAGAGACCAGAGGACATTTATAGAGACCAGAGAACATTTATAGAGACCAGAGGACATTTATAGAGACCAGAGGACATTTATAGAGACCAGAGGGCATTTATAGAGACTAGAGGACATTTATAAAGACCAGAGGGCATTTATAAAGACCAGAGGACATTTATAGAGACCAGAGGGCATTTATAGAGACCAGAGGACATTTACAGAGACCAGAGGACATTTATAGAGACCAGAGGACATTTATAAAGACTAGAGGGCATTTATAGAGACTAGAGGACATTTACAGAGACCAGAGGGCATTTATAGAGACCAGAGGACATTTATAAAGACCAGAGGGCATTTATAGAGACCAGAGGGCATTTATAAAGACCAGAGGGCATTTATAAAGACCAGAGGACATTTATAGAGACCAGAGGGCATTTATAGAGACCAGAGGACATTTACAGAGACCAGAGGACATTTATAGAGACCAGAGGACATTTATAAAGACTAGAGGGCATTTATAGAGACTAGAGGACATTTACAGAGACCAGAGGGCATTTATAGAGACCAGAGGACATTTATAAAGACCAGAGGGCATTTATAGAGACTAGAGGACATTTACAGAGACCAGAGGACATTTATAGAGACTAGAGGACATTTATAAAGACCAGAGGGCATTTATAGAGACTAGAGGACATTTACAGAGACCAGAGGACATTTATAGAGACCAGAGGACATTTATAGAGACCAGAGGGCATTTACAGAGACCAGAGGACATTTATCGAGACCAGAGGACATTTATCGAGACCAGAGGACATTTACAGAGACCAGAGGGCATTTATAAAGACCAGAGGACATTTATAGAGACCAGAGGGCATTTATAGAGACCAGAGGGCATTTATAGAGACCAGAGGGCATTTATAAAGACCAGAGGACATTTATAGAGACCAGAGGGCATTTATAAAGACCAGAGGACATTTATACAGACCAGAGGGCATTTATAAAGACCAGAGGGCATTTATAGAGACCAGAGGACATTTATAAAGACCAGAGGGCATTTATACAGACCAGAGGGCATTTATAAAGACCAGAGGACATTTATAAAGACCAGAGGACATTTATAGAGACCAGAGGGCATTTATAGAGACCAGAGGGCATTTATAGAGACCAGAGGGCATTTATAAAGACCAGAGGGCATTTATAGAGACCAGAGGGCATTTATAAAGACCAGAGGACATTTATAAAGACCAGAGGACATTTATAAAGACCAGAGGACATTTATAGAGACCAGAGGGCATTTATAGAGACCAGAGGGCATTTATAGAGACTAGAGGACATTTATAGAGACCAGAGGGCATTTATAGAGACCAGAGGGCATTTATAGAGACCAGAGGACATTTATAGAGACCAGAGGGCATTTATAAAGACCAGAGGACATTTATAGAGACCAGAGGGCATTTATAAAGACCAGAGGACATTTATAGAGACCAGAGGACATTTATAGAGACCAGAGGGCATTTATAGAGACCAGAGGGCATTTATAGAGACCAGAGGACATTTATAGAGACCAGAGGGCATTTATACAGACCAGAGGGCATTTATAAAGACCAGAGGGCATTTATAAAGACCAGAGGGCATTTATAGAGACCAGAGGACATTTATAAAGACCAGAGGACATTTATAAAGACCAGAGGGCATTTATAGAGACCAGAGGGCATTTATAGAGACCAGAGGACATTTATAAAGACCAGAGGGCATTTATAGAGACCAGAGGACATTTATAAAGACCAGAGGGCATTTATAAAGACCAGAGGGCATTTATAAAGACCAGAGGGCATTTATAGAGACCAGAGGACATTTATAAAGACCAGAGGGCATTTATAAAGACCAGAGGGCATTTATAGAGACCAGAGGACATTTATAAAGACCAGAGGGCATTTATAGAGACCAGAGGACATTTATAAAGACCAGAGGACATTTACAGAGACCAGAGGACATTTATAAAGACCAGAGGACATTTATAAAGACTAGAGGGCATTTTAATGATGGAGAGGTCGTCTTAAGACTGTCCTTACTCTAAAGACATCTTATTGCTGGCAGTCCTCAAAAGAAAAGAAACAAACAAGATGATTGTTACGCCCCTGTCCAGTCATTGTCTCACTTCCTGTCAGAAACATTCTGGGAATTTCCAGAATATTTCTATTCATCATCAACTAAATATAAACTATTCTACAATATAAACAACTGGAAACGTCCTATATAAAGTATTATAACATTATAAACATTACAAACATCATTCTCAGTCATAACATGATGACCACTATCAGGTGAAGTGAACATCACTGATCATCTCCTTATCATCTAGTCCTCAGAGTTCATGTTAGAAGCAGCATCAGGATTTTTCAGGAGTTTGACACCAAGAAGCAAACAGTGATGTCTAGAGGACTGGATCAGAGCATCTGGTGGTCTGTTCCTGGTCTGCAGTGGTCAGGATCTATCAAAAGTGGTCCAAGGAAGGACCAGTGGAGAACCAGAGACAGGGTCATGAGAGGACAAGGATCACTGATGCAGGTCTGGTCCTGGTGGTCTGATCCAACAGAGCAGAGGAGTTAATGCTGCTGAACATAGAAAGGAGTCAAGATATTAAGTATTATATATACAGTGTTATAAACATTATATGACCTTTATGAGTATCATACGTACAGTGTTGTAAACATTATACGACCTTTATGAGTATCATACGTACAGTGCTGTAAACATTACACGACCTTTATGAGTATCATACGTACAGTGTTGTAAACATTACACGACCTTTATGAGTATCATACGTACAGTGCTGTAAACATTACACGACCTTTATGAGTATCATACGTACAGTGCTGTAAACATTACACGACCTTTATGAGTATCATACGTACAGTGCTGTAAACATTACACGACCTTTATGAGTATCATACGTACAGTGTTGTAAACATTACACGACCTTTATGAGTATCATACGTACAGTGCTGTAAACATTACACGACCTTTATGAGTATCATACGCACCGTGCTGTAAACATTACACGACCTTTATGAGTATCATACGTACAGTGCTGTAAACATTACACGACCTTTATGAGTATCATACGTACAGTGCTGTAAACATTACACGACCTTTATGAGTATCATACGTACAGTGCTGTAAACATTACACGACCTTTATGAGTATCATACGTACAGTGCTGTAAACATTACACGACCTTTATGAGTATCATACGTACAGTGTTGTAAACATTACACGACCTTAATGAGTATCATACGTACAGTGCTGTAAACATTACACGACCTTTATGAGTATCATACGTACAGTGTTGTAAACATTACACGACCTTTATGAGTATCATACGTACAGTGTTGTAAACATTACACGACCTTTATGAGTATCATACGTACAGTGCTGTAAACATTACACGACCTTTATGAGTATCATACGTACAGTGTTGTAAACATTACACGACCTTTATGAGTATCATACGTACAGTGCTGTAAACATTACACGACCTTTATGAGTATCATACGTACAGTGCTGTAAACATTACACGACCTTTATGAGTATCATACGTACAGTGCTGTAAACATTACACGACCTTTATGAGTATCATACGTACAGTGCTGTAAACATTACACGACCTTTATGAGTATCATACGTACAGTGCTGTAAACATTACACGACCTTTATGAGTATCATACGTACAGTGCTGTAAACATTACACGACCTTTATGAGTATCATACTCAAAGCGCTGTAAACATTACACGACCTTTATGAGTATCATACGTACAGTGCTGTAAACATTACACGACCTTTATGAGTATCATACGTACAGTGCTGTAAACATTACACGACCTTTATGAGTATCATACGTACAGTGCTGTAAACATTACACGACCTTTATGAGTATCATACGTACAGTGCTGTAAACATTACACGACCTTTATGAGTATCATACGTACAGTGCTGTAAACATTACACGACCTTTATGAGTATCATACGTACAGTGCTGTAAACATTACACGACCTTAATGAGTATCATACGTACAGTGCTGTAAACATTACACGACCTTTATGAGTATCATACGTACAGTGCTGTAAACATTACACGACCTTTATGAGTATCATACGTACAGTGCTGTAAACATTACACGACCTTTATGAGTATCATACGTACAGTGCTGTAAACATTACACGACCTTTATGAGTATCATACGTACAGTGCTGTAAACATTACACGACCTTTATGAGTATCATACGTACAGTGCTGTAAACATTACACGACCTTTATGAGTATCATACGTACAGTGCTGTAAACATTACACGACCTTTATGAGTATCATACGTACAGTGCTGTAAACATTACACGACCTTTATGAGTATCATACGTACAGTGTTGTAAACATTACACGACCTTTATGAGTATCATACGTACAGTGCTGTAAACATTACACGACCTTTATGAGTATCATACGTACAGTGCTGTAAACATTACACGACCTTTATGAGTATCATACGTACAGTGCTGTAAACATTACACGACCTTTATGAGTATCATACGTACAGTGCTGTAAACATTACACGACCTTTATGAGTATCATACGTACAGTGTTGTAAACATTACATAACCTTTATAAGTATTATACATACAGTGTTATAAACATTATACAAGGTTTTCATTAATAGGCATGTTGACCAGCAGCAGCTGCTCCCCCTGCAGGTCACTGTTAGTTACTACAACAACTCTGCACTGACACTGTTTGTCCTGCAGAGGGAGACAGAGCTCCAGCTGTACTGTATACTATTACTACTGTTAGTACTGTTAGTACTGTTAGTACTATTAGTACTATTAGTACTGTTACCCTTCTCCATCATCTCCACTCCATTCAATTATCTGAGACATTTCAGTCTGGATTCTCCACCATCACAGCATTAAAACAACCTCCTGCTGGCTTCAGCCTCCTCCTCCTCCTCCTGCTCCTCCTCCTCCTCCTCCTCCTCAGCACTGCTTTTGACACAATAGACCACTCATCCTCCTCCACTGTTTACAAACAGGTACATCTCTCTCCTGGTTCTCATCCTACCTTACAACAGATTTCACTACATCTCCATAAAGAACTGCACATCCTGCTCCATCCCAGTAACACATGGTGTCCCTCAAGTCTCAATATTTGGTCCCCTCCTTTTCACCCTCTACATGCTACCCTTCAAAAACATTTCTTCAGTTTCATTGCTACACCAATGACACTCTACTTATCAACAAAAAAAAACTCCCCCCGCCACAATCTCCACCCTCACAACCTGCCTCTCCAAACATAGGTGACCACCAACGTCCTCAGACTCAACAGCAATAAATCTGAAATCATCATCATTGGTCCCAAAGCCCTCCTCCCGTCCACCCGGACTGCACCCTCTTCACTGATGGCCACTTCCTCTCCACAGACCAGAAACCTTGGATTCACTTTTGACCCCACCCTCCAGCAGCTCCACCCACAACAGCATCCACTTCCAGGTCCTGCTCATCACCTACAGATCCCTCAGTAAGCTAGTTTCTCCACCTCCGATCCTCTGAATCCAACCTCCTCCCTCCCATCCAAGCACCTTGGGGGACCTTCTCCACTTCCTGTCTCTGACTCACTGCCTTCATTCAAAAACAGTCAAACTGACCTCTTTAACCAGCCTTTAACCGCCATTAACTTAACGTAACCATCTCACCTTTTCCTCAGTCTGTCTGTGTTTTTATTGGTAAATAGTTGTTTTTTTTTATGAAAAGTGCTACAGAAAACTGATTTATTATTAGTAGTATTATTACTGCTACTATTGGTACTGTTAGTACTATTAGTACTGCTTCCAAACACATTCCTGAGTTGTTGACATTAGTCGACCAATCAGAAACAGTTTCAGAGTCCAGCTGTTTTCCATTTTAGGTCAGAGTCCAGAAAGAGAGAGTGTGTGTGTGTGTGTGTGTGTGTGTGTGTGTGTGCGTGCTACACACCAACAACAACACCACACTGTATTATATGTATGATATATTATATTTAATTATCAAATGTCCCCTCAGTGCTGCATGTTGAGGACAATCCTGCTGGACCTGGATCAGTTTTTCCTCTGGACGGGGGTCAGCTGGTCTCTGGAGCCAGTCATTCTGGGTCACATTAAACTGGTTTAAACTGGGATTAAATCCATCTGGTGGTCCAGCAGAGCTGAACCAGTTTAAATCTGGACCTGGACTCTGAACCAGGAACCTGGTCCTATTTAAATGATATTTGGATAAATTAGACAATAAAGCTGAGACATGAAGAACATCAGAGGAATGAAGAGCCTCTCCTCATCTTTTCTTTCCTCTCCTCTTTTCTCTCTCCTCTTCTTCCTCTCCTGCTCTTTTCTCTCATCTCCTCCTCTCCTCCTCTTTTCTCTCTCCTCTTCTTCCTCTCCTGCCCTTTTCTCTCATGTCCTCCTCTCCTCCTCTTTTCTCTCTCCTCTTCTTCCTCTCCTGCCCTTTTCTCTCATGTCCTCCTCTCCTCCTCTTTTCTCTCTCCTCTTCTTCCTCTCCTGCCTTTTTCTCTCATCTCCTCCTCTCCTCCTCTTTTCTCTCTCCTCTTCTTCCTCTCCTGATTTTTTCTCTCATCTCCTCCTCTCCTCCTCTTTTCTCTCTCCTCTTCTTCCTCTCCTGCCCTTTTCTCTCATGTCCTCCTCTCCTCCTCTTTTCTCTCTCCTCTTCTTCCTCTCCTGCTTTTTTCTCTCATCTCCTCCTGTCCTCCTCTTCTCTCTCCTGCCCTCCCCCTCTCTCTCTCCTCCTCCTCTCCTTCTCTTTTCTCTCCCCTCTGTCTCTTCCTCTCCTCCTCTTCCTTTTTAGGAGTGTCTGCTCTGGTGTGTGGTGATGCTCTCTCTGCTCCTTTTAAGGAGTTAGTTAAACTCCATCCTCTCACATTCCTCTGTCACTCTACTGTATCTAAGGACTACATTACCCACGAGCCTCAGTCACTCACCAGGCTTCTGCCACTGGACGTCTGTCAGTGAAATGCATCCTAGGAAATTGAGTTGATTTTTCTTTTTTCTTTTTATGGAAGCAGAAGCTCATCATTAGATGATTGAACAGCACAGTTTCCTGTTGGAGTACTATTGAGGTACTACTACTGAGATACTAGTACTGAGGTACTACTGCTGAGATACAACTACTGAGGTACTACTACTCAGGTACTACTACTGAGGTACTACTACTGAGGTACTAGTACTGAGGTACTACTGCTGAGATACAACTACTGAGGTACTACTACTCAGGTACTACTACTGAGGTACTACTACTGAGATACTAGTACTGAGGTACTACTGCTGAGATACAACTACTCAGGTACTACTACTCAGGTACTACTACTGAGGTACTACTACTGAGATACTAGTACTGAGGTACTACTGCTGAGATACAACTACTCAGGTACTACTACTCAGGTACTACTACTGAGGTACTACTACTGAGATACTAGTACTGAGGTACTACTGCTGAGATACAACTACTGAGGTACTAATACTGAGGTATTACAACTGAGACACTAGTACTGAGGTACTACTGCTGAGATACAACTACTCAGGTACTAATACTGAGGTACTACTACTGAGATACAACTACTGAGGTACTAATACTGAGGTATTACAACTGAGACACTAGTACTGAGGTACTACTGCTGAGATACAACTACTGAGGTACTAATACTGAGGTATTACAACTGAGACACTAGTACTGAGGTACTACTGCTGAGATACAACTACTGAGGTACTAATACTGAGGTACTACTACTGAGATACAACTACTGAGGTACTAATACTGAGGTATTACAACTGAGACACTAGTACTGAGGTACTACTGCTGAGATACAACTACTCAGGTACTAATACTGAGGTACTACTACTGAGATACAACTACTGAGGTACTAATACTGAGGTATTACAACCGAGACACTAGTACTGAGGTACTACTGCTGAGATACAACTACTGAGGTACTAATACTGAGGTATTACAACTGAGACACTAGTACTGAGGTACTACTGCTGAGATACAACTACTGAGGTACTAATACTGAGGTATTACAACTGAGACACTAGTACTGAGGTACTACTGCTGAGATACAACTACTCAGGTACTAATACTGAGGTACTACTACTGAGATACAACTACTGAGGTACTAATACTGAGGTATTACAACTGAGACACTAGTACTGAGGTACTACTGCTGAGATACAACTACTGAGGTACTAATACTGAGGTATTACAACTGAGATACTAGTACTGAGGTACTACTGCTGAGATACAACTACTCAGGTACTAATACTGAGGTACTACTACTGAGATACAACTACTGAGATGCTAGTACTGAGGTACTACTACTGAGATACTAGTACTGAGGTACTACTGCTGAGATACAACTACTGAGGTACTAATACTGAGGTATTACAACTGAGATACTAGTACTGAGGTACTACTGCTGAGATACAACTACTCAGGTACTAATACTGAGGTACTACTACTGAGATACAACTACTGAGATGCTAGTACTGAGGTACTACTACTGAGATACTAGTACTGAAGTACTACTACTGAGATACAACTACTGAGGTACAACTACTGAGGTACTAATACTGAGGTACTACTACTGAGGTACTAATACTGAGGTACTACTACTGAGATACAACTACTGAGGTACTAATACTGAGGTATTACAACTGAGACACTAGTACTGAGGTACTACTGCTGAGATACAACTACTGAGGTACTAATACTGAGGTATTACAACTGAGACACTAGTACTGAGGTACTACTGCTGAGATACAACTACTCAGGTACTAATACTGAGGTACTACTGCTGAGATACAACTACTGAGGTACTAATACTGAGGTACTACTACTCAGGTACTAATACTGAGGTACTACTACTGAGATACAACTACTGAGGTACTACTACTGAGGTACTAATACTGAGGTACTACTACTGAGATACTAGTACTGAAGTACTACTACTGAGATGCTAGTACTGAGGTACTACTACTGAGATACTAGTACTGAGGTACTACTACTGAGATACAACTACTGAGGTACTACTACTGAGGTACTAATACTGAGGTACTACTACTGAGATACAACTACTGAGGTACTACTACTGAGGTACTAATACTGAGGTACTACTACTGAGATGCTAGTACTGAGGTACTACTACTGAGATACAACTACTGAGGTACTACTACTGAGGTACTAATACCTAGGTACTACTACTGAGATACAACTACTGAGGTACTACTACTGGGGTACTACTACTGAGATACAACTACTGAGGTACTACTACTGAGGTACTAATACTGAGGTACAACCCTGAGATACTACTACTGAAGTACTAATACTGAGGTACTAATACTGAGGTACTACAACTGAGATACAACTACTGAGGTACTAATACTGAGGTACTACTACTGAGATACAACTACTGAGGTGCTACTACTGAGGTACTAATACTGAGGTACAACCCTGAGATACTACTACTGAAGTACTAATACTGAGGTACTAATACTGAGGTACTACAACTGAGATACAACTACTGAGGTACTTATACTGAGGTACTACTACTGAGATACAACTACTGAGGTACTACTACTGAGGTACTAATACTGAGGTACAACCCTGAGATACTACTACTGAAGTACTAATACTGAGGTACTAATACTGAGGTACAACTACTGAGGTACTAATACTGAGGTACTACTACTGAGGTACTACTACTGAGATACAACTACTGAGGTACTACTACTGAGGTACTAATACTGAGGTACTATGACTGAGAAGCTAATACTGAGGTACTACTATTGTGGTACTAATTCTTAAGTACTCCCACTGAGGTACTGTTGCAGTACTTCTGTTGCAGTAAAAGTATGCCTATTACTGTAGTACTTCTGTTGCAGTAAAAGTACTTATATTACTATAGTATTTCTGCTGCAGTAAAAAAGCACTCGTGTAATACTTCTCCTGCAGTAAAAGTACTCTTGCAGTACTTCTGCTGCGGTAAAAGTACTCCTGTTACTGCAATACTGTAAACTCTGGAGGAATGCACTGAATGATGGGAGAAAGTCTGGTGGCACAGCGAGCCGTCTGATTGGCTGCTTCCCTCAGGGCCTGCCCTATAAGGACTCAAGTCAGAGAGAAGTGGGGGGGAGGGAGGGAGGAGGAGGATCAGGGAGGAGGCCCAGGCCATGTTTGGGATAGAGGGATGGATGGAGGAGGTGGAGGGTTGATAAACAGCTGCAGCAGCTCTGACCCTCACTTCTGTCTGCCCCCCCCACGACCCAGCAGGCCCTGCTCTGTCACGGTAAGACCTCAGCACCTCCTCAGCACCTCCTCACCTCCTCCTCACCTCCTCCACTCCTCTCTGTCTAGCTTTGGTAAAAACTTGGATCACCCTTTCTTTCATCTCTTGAAATCTCTCCTCCTCTCCTCCTCCTCACCTCCTCTCCTCCTTTTTTCCTCACCTCCTGTTTCACCTCCTCTCCTCCTCATGGTAGAAACTTATTCTTTATTTCATCTGTTAAACCTGTCACCTCCTTCTCTCCTCTCCTCTTCACTTTCTTTTTCATCTCCTCTTGCATCCCTCCTACTCTGCTCCTCTTCTTTCAGTTTTGAGAAAAAAATCTTTCCCCTCCTCCTTCACCTCTTCACCTCCTTTTGATGTGTAACTAATCAATAAAACCTCTTCCATATCTGATCTTCTCCTTCACCTCCTCTCTGTTTAACTGTAGTTCTCCTTCATCTTCTTCCCTTTCACCTCCTCATGTCTGTTCCTCCTTTCACCTCCTCTGCATTACTGCTGCTCCTTCAGCTCCTCTCCTCATGTCCCACCAGACTCCATTCATGTTTTGGCTGTTTTAGTGTTTCTGTTTACTTGTTGTTGTTTTGCACAGAGTGACTTCTTGTCTATGAGCTGCTGGTGCTTTAGTGTTTTACTTTGTGTTCTGGCAGTGAGCCTTAAATGTGTCTTTTTTTGAATGAGGTTTGGTTGAGTCTGGCAGGTGTTGAAGTGTGTTTGATTTCACTCTCTTCTCTTGCCATCTGCTTGACTTTTCTTCCCTGAGTCTTGACTGACAGACTGTCACTCTGCCCAGAGGAGCACTTTGATTTTCACGGGTCCACTATCAGATAAAAATCTTAGTTTTTGGGTGCTCATATTTAATAATTTGAAAAATAATCCCGAATCACGATTTAATTATTTTAACACGAATGACTTTTTGATTAGACATGGTGGTTTGTTATTGATAACTACTCCTGTATTCTGATCAATGACTCCTGGTGTTACTGAACAGGATCAATAACCCTGTCATTAAAAGATAATCCACCTTTGATTACTCTCTAAATATTATCAGAGCTAAACTGAACTGAACACAAAACTAAAACGAAAATTTTAGTTAATTAGTAATAAAAAATAGTAAAGAGATGCGATGAGATGAAATTCAGATTTGAGTCTTTGAATCTTTGAATCTTGTTAATATTTCTGTCTTATTGTTGATAAAAACATCAGCGAGCCAAACAAATTCTCCAGTTCTGGACAGGAAGTAAGACAATAAGTAAGACTTTAAGAGTTAACAGAGAGGTAAAGTTAACATTGGAGAGAGAGAGAGAGGTAGAGTTAACATTAGAGGGAGAGAGAGAGAGAGAGAGGTAGAGTTAACATTAGAGAGAGAGAGAGAGAGAGAGAGTTAGAGTTAACATTAGAGAGAGAGAGAGAGAGAGAGAGTTAACATTAGAGAGAGAGAGAGAGAGGTAGAGTTAACATTAGAGAGAGAGAGAGAGAGGGGTAGAGTTAACATTAGAGAGAGAGAGAGAGGGGTAACGTTAACATTAGAGAGAGAGAGAGAAAGGTAGAGTTAACATTAGAGAGAGAGAGGTAGAGTTAACATTAGAGAGAGAGAGAGAGAGGTAGCGTTAACGTTAGAGGGAGAGAGGAAGAGAGGTAGAGTTAACATTAGAGAGAGAGAGAGAGAGGGGTAGAGTTAACATTAGAGAGAGAGAGAGAGAGGTTAAGTTAACATTAGAGAGAGAGAGAGGTAGAATTAACATTAGCGAGAGAGAGGTAGAGTTAACATTAGAGAGAGAGGTAGAGTTAACAGAGAGAGAGGTAGAGAGAGGTAAAGTTAACATTATAGAGAGAGAAAGAGGTAAAGTTAACATTAGAGAGAGAGAAAGAGGTAAAGTTAACATTAGAGAGAGAGAGGTAAAGTTAACTTTAGAGAAAGAGAGAGAGAGGTAGAGTTAATATTAGAGAGAGAGAGAGAGGGGAAGGTAAAGTTAACAGAGAGAGAGAGGTAGATTTAACAGAGACAGAGGTAGAGAGAGGTAAAGTTAACGTTAGAGAGAGAGAGGTAAAGTTAACATTAGAGAGAGAGAGGTAAAGTTAACATAAGAGAGAGAGAGAGAGAAAGAGAGAGGTAAAGTTAACATTAGAGAGAGAGAGGTAGAGTTAACATTAGAGAGAGAGAGAGAGAGGTAGAGTTAACATTAGAGGGAGAGAGAGAGAGGTGAGTTAACATTAGAGGGAGAGAGAGAGAGGTAGAGTTAATATTAGAGGAAGAGAGAGAGAGAGAGAGAGAGAGAGGTAGAGTTAACATTAGAGAGAGAGAGAGGTAGAGTTAACATTAGAGAGAGAGAGCGAGAGAGAGAGGTAGAGTTAACATTAGAGGGAGAAAGAGAGAGTTAATATTAGAGGAAGAGAGAGAGAGAGGTAGAGTTAACAGTAGAGAGAGAGAGAGGTAGAGTTAACATTAGAGGGAGAGAGAGAGAGTTAATATTAGAGGAAGAGAGAGAGAGAGGTAGAGTTAACAGTAGAGAGAGAGGAGGTAGAGTTAACATTAGAGAGAGAGAGAGAGAGAGAGAGGTAGAGTTAACATTAGAGAGAGAGAGAGAGTTAATATTAGAGGAAGAGAGAGAGAGGTAGAGTTAACAGTAGAGAGAGGAGGTAGAGTTAACATTAGAGAGAGAGAGAGAGAGAGAGAGAGAGAGAGAGGTAGAGTTAACATTAGAGAGAGAGAGAGAGAGAGAGAGAGGTAGAGTTAACATTAGAGAGAGAGAGAGAGAGAGAGAGAGAGGTAGAGTTAACATTAGAGAGAGAGAGAGAGAAAGAGAGAGGTAGAGTTAACATTAGAGAGAGAGAGAGAGAGAGAGGTAGAGTTAACATTAGAGAGAGAGAGGTAGAGTTAACGTTAGAGAGAGAGAGAGGTAGAGTTGACGTTAGAGAGAGAGAGAGAGAGAGAGGTAGAGTTAACATTAGAGAGAGAGAGAGAGAGAGAGAGAGAGAGAGGTAGAGTTAACAGAGAGAGAGAGAGTTAATATTAGAGGAAGAGAGAGAGAGAGGTAGAGTTAACAGTAGAGAGAGAGAGAGAGAGAGAGAGGTAGAGTTAACATTAGAGAGAGAGAGAGGTAGAGTTAACGTTAGAGAGAGAGAGAGAGAGAGGTAGAGTTAACATTAGAGAGAGAGAGAGAGAGAGAGGTAGAGTTAACATTAGAGAGAGAGAGTTAATATTAGAGGAAGAGAGAGAGAGAGGTAGAGTTAACATTAGAGAGAGAGAGAGAGAGAGAGGTAGAGTTAACATTAGAGAGAGAGAGAGGTAGAGTTAACATTAGAGAGAGAGAGAGGTAGAGTTAACGTTAGAGAGAGAGAGAGGTAGAGTTAACGTTAGAGAGAGAGAGAGGTAGAGTTAACATTAGAGAGAGAGAGAGGTAGAGTTAACGTTAGAGAGAGAGAGAGGTAGAGTTAACATTAGAGAGAGAGAGAGGTAGAGTTAACGTTAGAGAGAGAGAGAGAGAGAGAGAGAGGTAGAGTTAACATTAGAGAGAGAGAGAGGTAGAGTTAACGTTAGAGAGAAAAGTTAGTTTTATGCCCACATTAGGAATTTGGGGAGGAGTTCACACTGTGAAGAAAGGGTCTTCATCAATAATCAATAACTAGTGGTCATTGATCAGTGATCAGTGTCCTCTCTCCACAGCGCCCCCTGCAGTCATGTGTGATGAAGAGGAGAGCACCGCTCTGGTCTGTGATAATGGATCAGGTCTCTGTAAGGCCGGCTTCGCCGGAGACGATGCCCCCAGAGCCGTCTTCCCCTCCATCGTGGGCAGGCCCCGCCACCAGGTGACCCCCGAGCTAATGCTAATGCTAACAGTGCTTTATTGTGCCTGTGATGAGCTCTGACCAGCCTGTCTTCTGTCCTCCTCTCTGTCCTCCCCCCTGTCCTCTTCTCTGTCCTTCTGTCTGTCCTCCTCTCTCTCCTCCTCTCTGTCCTCCTCCTCTTTGTCCTCCTGTCTGTCCTCCTCCAGGGAGTGATGGTGGGTATGGGACAGAAGGACAGCTACGTCGGCGATGAGGCTCAGAGTAAAAGAGGAATCCTGACCCTGAAATATCCCATCGAACATGGAATCATCACCAACTGGGACGACATGGAGAAGGTCTCTGACGTCCATTTATCAGTCACTATGACCTGATTATTGATCCGATCCTGGTCACTGATCCTGATGACATCTGCTCTCTGATTGATCAGATCTGGCATCACTCGTTCTACAACGAGCTGCGAGTTGCTCCAGAGGAACATCCCACCCTGCTGACCGAAGCTCCTCTGAACCCTAAAGCCAACAGGGAGAAGATGACACAGGTACTGCTGAGAGTACTGCTACTGAGAGTACTGCTACTGAGTGTACCGAGAGTACTACCTAATACTATATTTTACTACATTAAACCACAGTACATTATACTCCCTAACGTGTCAGCACAGGTAAGCGTACCTGCAGGGCACTGCTGCAGGCTCGTCAGCCAGGAGCCACCCCTCATGTTTCAGCCCTTTAATCCAGGAACACCTCAGGAGGCGGGGCAGTGACAGGGACGTCAGCTGGCTCATGGCTCCTCCCCTCACTCTGTCCTTGTGGATGTGGAATAAGCCTCATGGGACTATGCATGGCAGGGACGTCCATCTCTCTGAGTCCAGCATAGGCCTGACTGCACACCAAACCATCTTGGGAGTCCTAAGCTCCTGGCTTCCCCATGCTCTGTCAGAGCCCAGAGCTGCCTTGCTCTGCCTGCTCCTTCAGGTCCTTGAGAGCCTTCCTCAGCTTGGATCCAGTGATTCTGAGAGACACCATGAGCTGCTGGCAGCTGCCAGGTTGATGTATTTTTCCTTCTTTCTCTCTGAGGCAGAATCCATTCCCTCTTCCCAAAGGACTGTCAGCTCAGAGGTCGACCAGAGGACAGTGTCTGGCTGGAGGCTGGTAGGTGTGATGCCCTGAGGGAACAAGGCCAGCTCTCATGATCCATTGACCTCCGGATCTGAGCTGTTTTATGCTGCTGCTCCGGCTTTCGCTCTGTTGCTGGATGAATTGGATCCGTCGCCGTGATGTTAGCGGGCTGGCGTTATTAGCGTCCAGCTAACATACCTCCAGGATTTCTAACTTGCATAGCGCTCTGTTATGGTACCATCTGTACCGGCCCTGTGTCAGTCCACCCTGAGAGGATAAGCTGTAGTGCTGCACAGTTGGCATGTTTCCTCTGTACCGTACCACAGGTGCAGGTTCTGGGGACTGGGAAGAATATCGTACGAGGCCCTGAAGCTCAGCCTTGCTTGGGGATCCTCCACATGTCACATGATGGGTCTGTTGATGGCTCGTCCATCTCCCTTGTGGTTGCTGGCTGACAGCTTTGATTTTACAATCTTGATGACTTATACTATATTTTACAATGTTTTATTACATTAAACCACAGTACTTCATTTTAAATTATACTATATTTTACAGTTTTTTACTATATTAAACCACATTATACCACAATACATAATAGGAAAACAAGTACTACTACTAACACCAATAATTTGAGCAAATGGTTGCAACACTGAAGCAATGTTTGAATGTGCTGTTCTGATATATTTCCATCTAATCATGTTGATTAGATGGAAATATATCAAAACATAAAACATTCAACACAAAACATTACTTTTATATATATATATATATATATATATATATATATATATACATACACACACGTATATAACGTGTATATATGTTTTCAGATCATGTTTGAGACCTTCAATGTTCCAGCGATGTATGTGGCCATCCAGGCTGTCCTGTCCCTGTACGCCTCAGGACGCACCACAGGTTGGACCACTTCATTCCCCTTCTGTCTTCATCCATCTGCATTCACATGACCTGTCTGTCCCTCTGTCTGTTCACCTGTCCTCCACCTTTCCAGGTATTGTCCTAGATTCTGGGGACGGCGTCACCCACAATGTGCCGATCTATGAGGGCTACGCTCTGCCTCACGCCATCATGAGGTTGGACCTGGCAGGCCGTGACCTCACTGACTACCTCATGAAGATCCTGACGGAGCGTGGCTACAGCTTTGTTACTACGGGTTAGCTAACGCCACGGGCAGATTTGTGTCGTCACAGTAACGCAGCGCTTGTCTGACCCGGTGTGTGGTGTCTCTGCAGCGGAGAGAGAGATCGTCCGGGACATCAAGGAGAAGCTGTGCTACGTGGCGCTGGACTTTGAGAACGAAATGGGGACGGCGGCGACCTCGTCCTCCCTGGAGAAGAGCTACGAGCTGCCAGATGGACAGGTCATCACCATCGGCAACGAGCGGTTCCGCTGCCCAGAGACGCTGTTCCAGCCCTCCTTCATCGGTCAGACTATCCTCCGTCCACCTGTCCGTCCGCCTGTCCGTCCGCCTGTCAGATATTTTGTCTCAGTTGTTGTGTCCCTGTCTGTCCTGCAGGTATGGAGTCAGCAGGAATCCACGAGACGACCTACAACAGCATCATGAAGTGTGACATCGACATTCGTAAAGACCTGTATGCCAACAACGTGCTGTCTGGAGGAACCACCATGTACCCCGGCATCGCTGACCGCATGCAGAAGGAGATCACTGCCCTGGCCCCCAGCACCATGAAGATCAAGGTCAGAGACACCTGTCCTCACCTGTCCTCTGAGAGAGACACGTCCTCTGAGGCAGGGAAACACCTGTCCTCTTTATGTCAGACACACTTGTCCTCTGAGAGACACAACAGGACAGGTGTCTGAGACAGAGACAAGTGTCTTCTAGAGACTACAGACATGTCTTCTTATTGAGACAAAAGACGCATGTCCTCTCACTGAGACTACAGACGCGTCCTCTGGCAGTGGTCAGACTCCAGAGACATTAATATGTCCTATCTGTCCCCTGTCCTGCAGATCATCGCCCCCCCAGAAAGGAAGTACTCAGTCTGGATTGGCGGCTCCATCCTGGCCTCCCTGTCCACCTTCCAACAGATGTGGATCAGTAAGCAGGAGTACGATGAAGCCGGACCGTCCATCGTCCACCGCAAGTGCTTCTAGAATGATTCCCCTGTCTTATCTTAACCCTCACTGCACCCCAGCTAACAGGTCCCAGATCAGATCGACAAGAACATCACACAGGGAGGACGGCAGCAGGAGATCCATGGTGCTTTTTGGTATTCAGGACGATGCTTAAATAAAGGCTTCATTGCAATGGCTGTAAACAGGAAGTGATGTCATCTTTGGCAGATGTTTTTGGTGAACTGACTTTAACTATTCAGCTTCTTGACCCAAACATTCTCCGTCTCTGCTCACTGTAAAACTGTGAATGTGGCGCATGTCCTCTAACTTTAAACACCCCCCCACCTGTGGCCCCGCCCCCTCCCGTCCTCCTTGTTGATACTGTTTGTTGTCCAAAAATGTGTTTTTATTTTTGATGAATAAAGCTTGAATGTTGCCCGACGGTGTTATCTTCCACTGTTAAAATGATGTCACACAGTGCAGAGATGGTATCACCATGAGTAGTGATGTCACAGCTGTAGGGGACAGGAGGCGTGGCCTAATGGCGCTGTCTGTAAAGAAAGGTGACGTCAACAGGAAGACAATAAAGAGCTCTCATACCAGACCAGCCAGCTCCCTCTTTATTTCACTTCTATCCTGCTGAAGAACAACAGATTTTTATGATGATAAAATGAAACAAAAGACTAGAGCATACCATTACCAAAAAATAAAATAATAATAATAATAAAAATAAGAACGATAATAGATAACAATAATAATAATAAAAAAAATCAGGGTTACCATAGCTCCTGGTCTTCAGGCGGGACTGATGTGCATCTACCTGCACAGGTAGAGTTGGTGAAATACTGGGAATAAATTAGTCGGTGGCTAGCAGCTAATAGTTTGTATCTATCAGAGAGTCCGTAGCTAGCAGTGTTAGCATGAATGGCAGGATCACCACCAGGGGGGGATCTAGGGATCCCCAGGGGTCCTTGAAGGAAATAGTCTCAACCTGATGTGCTGTTATAAAACCAGTGAGTGATCAGAGAGGAAAACTATTTAAAAACAGCTCACAGATACATAAAGTAAATATAGAACAGTATTTTAACTTGAAGCCTAAACAGAACAAAAAGTCCTGAGGGGTGAATCCATGAATCAAGAATCAGATTTCAAAACTTTTCTTTAAATGTTGCAATGAGACCGAATAAAAACTCTTAGATCAACAGGCAGGGTTTTATTACCAAAAAGCAGCAACTGGTTTGAAAAACAACAAAAACATTGAAACAGCTGCTGAACTGTGCAGCGTCAAATCCAACAAAAACTCCACTAGTCCACTTCATAAAATAGATTTTGTCTCATATTTCCCTTAAAAATATTTTATTTCAGTGAGTTAGAATCAGAGCAAGACAAAAGGTCTTTATCAGAAATTCTCCTTCCTGTTTCTGCAACTGAAGGTCACAGCCCTACGACCCGACCTGCTGAAGAACGCCATCAGGAAACCAAAATATACAGACTAAGATTTCCAGTTTTCAGAGCAGAAACAGGCACAGCATCACATCAGCTGTTCCACATGAACACAACAAAACAGTGAACACACACACACGCACACACGCACACACACACACACACACACACACACACACACAGAGGCTTTTTTTTTTACAGTTTCTTCTTCAGAGCTTAACAACAAACAGTAAACAGTGGCTCCTCCTCTCTGTCACCTGAGGTCCAGCAGAAGAACCTTAGAGTCCCTCACTACCACATGTTTACACACCTGAGAGGACAAGAGACAGAGAAGAGAGTTAAAGTTCAACGTTTAGATAAAATTAATTAGTTCTTGGAGGTCAGCTTCCTGTGTGTGCTCAATCCTTAGCTTAGCTTAGCACAAACACTTGAATCAGAGAGAAACTGCTAGCCTAGTAACAGTCATACTGTTTTGGTGACACTGATTAGTCTGATTAGTCCAACATTCAGTCACATCTCTGAACCATTTAGAGACAAAAGGACAGAAAGTGTCTCACGCTGAAGAGAGGAGGGTCCTTGGAGTGAGGATGGAAACCTTTGAGTCTGCAGCCAGAAACCTCCGACATCCCTTGACCGCTCAGCCTGAAAACCCCGGAGCTGAAAGACAAGAGGCACTACATAGACCAGAATGCACTGCAACAGAACCCATCTTCTGGAACAAATCATCTCCTGTCCACTCACTCATTGTGTTTGGGAGCACAGACGATGGCGATGGCCTCCGGCAGCATCAGCTGGTAAGAACAGTGGGTGTGGAGGTCAACGCTGGACAGGAAGGCCGTCTGAGTGGGATGAGTCTGAGGACAGAGGGGTCAAAGGTCACTGAGGACCACATGTGATCAAATATAAAAGCATTACAGCAGAGTGAGACCTCCGTCTGTGTGTTCCTATCTCAGGTCCATCATCACTGTTATCATCTGGCTCTGGTTGCTTGACCTTGACGTCTGGCCCTCTCTGCTCTCTCTGACCTTGTCACACATGACTCAGCCCTCGGCATACCTTTAGCATGTGTTTAGTGTGTCTTTAGTATGTCTCTAGCATCATTAGCTTGTGTTTAACCTGTCTTGAGTGTGTAGTCATACATGTATCCAGCCGAGCGTCAGCAGGTTCTGTTGGTCCTGGAAACTGAACAGCTCTTCCACATTCTCCATGTCGCAGAAGTCTGGACCGCCTGACTGTTTGGGGATGACCAGGTGAGTCAGCAGGAACTCATTGTGTGTCTGGGGGGGAGACGGACGGTTAGCGAGGAGCTCAGGTGTGACTGCTTACCTGAGAACAGCTGCCAGCCTCACCAGTCGCCCACAGAGGACGCCGCAGGTCTCGATCCCTCTGGCTGTGTTGGAGTCGGCCAGCAGGAGGAAGCGGTACGTCAGATCTCTGGGAATCACCACCCGCCTCAAACCCTCCACCCTCTGAGCTGCAGCAAAACAAACACACCTTTATACACACCTTTGTACACACACTGTCAGGTGTATGTGTGTGTGTGTGTGTGTGTGTGTGTGTGTGTGTGTGTGCATGTGTACTCACTGTGTACTCCAGCCAGCGTGGCAGCTGATTGGCTGATGGCAGCCGGCGGTCTGTTCCTGTTAGGATCCACCCCCTGGGATCGTATGCTGCCTCTGATTGGCTGCTGAGACAAACAGGAGCCGTCCGACACCTCAGGCACTTTGGCCTCCATCTGAAGGAGAAGAAATACGACTAGTACCAGTGATACTACACACGGCTGTACTATAGTGTACTAACGGTATCATCGGCTGGACTACACTACCCGTACCTGTATGGTCACCCTTTGCTCCGCCTCCTCTCCTCTCCTATTGGCTAGCTCCTGACGCCTCAGCTGGTCCTCGAAGTAGCGGAACTGCTCGGATTCGACCTGCAGCCGTCGCAGGGCGGCGACTCGCTGCCTCTCCTCCTCCAGTAATAGGCCCCGCCTCCTGTCCTCGGCCAATAGGGAGAGTCGCTGCAGCTGCTGGCCACACCCATCCACCGCCACCTGGCTCTGAGGAAACAGGAAGTCACATGACCAGGTCTGCTGGGTGCGTACCTGTCCTTCTAGTT
This sequence comes from Synanceia verrucosa, assembly GCA_029721515.1. Taxonomy (NCBI): domain Eukaryota; kingdom Metazoa; phylum Chordata; class Actinopteri; order Perciformes; family Synanceiidae; genus Synanceia; species Synanceia verrucosa. Next base: position 15,435,880 of record CM056550.1, on the reverse strand, counting down.
GCCAGGTGCCCACATCAGTGATCTGATTGGATGGCGCACACACACCTGGGCTCTGAGGTACTCTGTGTGTTCGCTGCTGTATTTCTCCTGGAGACGTTTCTTCAACTCGTCTTTACGAGGAAATGCCACTTCCTGAAGTTTCTACGACAGGAATTTCAAGACAAAGAGAGTGCAGAGGTATTAATACTATGACACGTACCTGGAGGTGGAACTGGGAACGTCAGAAGAACAGAGAGCTGAACTTCAGTGGTGTTACCCTCATGATGAGCTGCTTCTCCTGCAGGCTGCACTGCTGGTAATCTCTGTGGCCCGGCAGCTTCTCTACAAACAGACTGAACGAACATTTTCTTCTGTCAGTAAACAACAACATGAAAGACGTCATGACGGCGGCGTGCTGTGACGCTCACGTGATGAACTTGGTATAGAGGACGTAGGCGTTCTCCAGGCTTCCCTCCTCCAGGTAAACAGCTGCCATGCGCTCCATCTCCACGCCGGACCGCAGGTAGCGTCGCGGCTCGACGTCCTCGTTGATCTCCACGCTGCTTCCCATCTTCCCCAGCGCTCTCACACGCTCTGCCGCCGTCAGCGACACATCGGTGTAGTCGGGTTCTGCCGCCAGCTTCTTCTGCACAAAACCAACAGAGACGAATGAGCATCAGTGCTGCTGGCGCCCCCTACAGGCTGAACACCCCATAATAAGAACAGGCTGATGACTTAAATGGACAGGTCACTAACATGTCACTGAAGGTCAGTGTGCTGCTGAGTCCTCATATTAAAGACATTACTATTAACAGCACATTAACATGCAGCTGAGCTGAACTGTGTTCTCTCAGGCAGGAAACTGAGATTTACCGTCCCTGTCCGGAGCCTGAATGCAGCGTTTGTTACGCAGCTCATTAATATGAGAGGAAGACAAACAGTAGACTGTTCACTGAGAGCTGGATTCAGGAGAGACGACAGGAAGGAAAAACCACAGGCCGGACACAGACTCATCGATACATAGATGATTAAATATATGAAATTAAAAAAATAAATAAATAATAAATGTGTAAATATGTACATAAATAAATTATCAATAGACAGAAAAATAAATAAAATACATTAAAGCTTTACTTTAACACTGAAATATTTAATATAAATTTCCTCGTGAAACTCATTATTACTATTATTTTTAATTAATATTATAATACCATTATCATAATTAGTAGTAAAAAGAGTTCTAGTTTACTCTTACCCTGGGTGTCATTGTTTTTCTTTCTTATTACTGATTCACAGGAAATGATGGGCAAAACCACCAAAATAAGTGTTTGAGGATGATATGGGCAGATATATTTAATTTTAGCTTGTTTCATCTGAACCAGAAATGTTTGAATGAGGTTGGTGCTCCAGACTGCAGGGCTTTTAATTTGAAGGACTCACATTTCCCTGTTCATCAGTCTCTCTCTAACTCTCTGACACACACACACACTCGCACTCCGACACACACACACACACACTCGCACTCCGACACACACACACACACACACACACACACACACACACACACACTCACCAGTGTATTTAAGCTGAAGCCTTGTTCCATGGTGTGTGTGGGTGTGTGTGTGTGTGTCACAGGATCTGATTGGTCCATCTGCCGCCTCCCATCATGCTTCACTGCAAGGGAAACAAAGAAACAAGACATCAGCGATCAGTTTGGGTGAACTGTTCCTTTAAGAGCTCGTGGAGGAGCTAGCTTCGTGGCTAAAGCTAACAGACAATCATCACACCCTACTTCAGTTTGGCCCTGTGGTTACCGTGACAACCAGTGACCAACCATCCAGTGAGTCACCCACTTTAAACAACTGAGCGAACGGAGACGACCTCCCACTCCTCATGGTATTCCAGCTACTAAAAAACAACAAACAGCTTTGATTTGTCATCAGTGCCGTCTGCTGCACACTGTGTGAAGGATGTAGCCATGGCAACAAGTGCATCCAGACTGGAAACCATGACAACAGAAAGAGAGAGGAAAGAGGTAGAGTGAGAGGATAGAGACTGATTACAGTTTATTTATTACTGATCAGCTAGTTACTGTTAGTTAATGTTAGGACATAAAGAACTGTTTTTGTTTTTGGACATATTTATATTTCCCATGTGGAGCAGAGTGAGCTCTCTGTCAGGCTGAGGATCTTTGGCTCCTGCAGGTCACATGTTATTTCAGGTGAGTCAGGTGTGTTCACTCAAACATCTGGCCCATCCACATTCACTCTGCTGAACGACCTTTGACCTCCTTCCGCTGGCTGAGGCACTTATTAATATTAATTAACATATATTAAAAATGTCTTTTCTCAACAGTTTAAAGGGTTTTAAAGAGGCATCATTAATTATGAGCATCCATTAATTAATACCTGAAAACACTTGAAGGTGATTTTAATGTTGGCACTTCTTGAAATTATTATTATTATTTTACATATTTCTATTTTCCAATGAAACTAAATTAAGGAGGCTCTCCTTTATCCCTTAATAACATCTTAAACTGACAGGAAACTTTCATTCAGTGGACCAACATGGCGGTTAAACAACGTAACATAAGTGCTTTTGAAATTAAGGTGTTTTCAGTCGATTAAGCTCTTAAAGGTTAAATGATCATCATCAATGTAAACCCCTTAAACAGAGGCACCCTTTAACAGCATTTCACGATATAATCCATTAATATTTCATTAGTCTGATGTTAATATCATGTCCCCTTAAAATCTGTTCACCTTTTAAGATCACCTTAAACTGACAAGTAAAGGATTTTATTTCACTTTCCGCACAGTGAGGGGAAAGTAAATCCCGCTTTTCAAAATAAAATGGATCGGAACTGAACCGGTTGAGATGAAGGGTTAAACTAGCCTAAATGAATCAAATTAATACATTTACTTCATTTCAATTAAATTGAATGATTGATAAAAAGTCAATCGGCGCACGCGCACACACAGAAGAAGAAGAAGGAGGGTTTTTACCGGTGCGTTGTCGGTCCTGTGAACGCGAGCTGCCGGCATCACCTGTCACAGGTGGAGCTCAGAGAGGTGGAGGCTGACCCGGGTCACACCTGCACTCAGACCCAGACCGAACACAAAGCCGGTGTGAACGGGTCCAGAACCGGGAGGAACCTGAAGAACCGGTAGGAAATGACAAGAACCGAGAGGAACCAAGAGGAACTCTGAAGAACCTGAAGGAACCGAGATGAAACGACAAGAACCGTGACGACGCGGCTCCCGCTGCTACAAACACCGACTGACTGCTGTCAGGGAGAGAGATCAAAGATCGTCTCTGCCATGATGACTCACTTACACGTTCCGGTTTCTCAGGAGTGGATGGTGAGTTTGCGCATGCGCTCTGTTGCCACCAAAGAGACGAATGAACCAGTAAAGATACGTCACTCTGACATATTTTCCTGGAACCAAACTGAGGAGTGACCCAGAGCCACAGCTCCAGTCATGATCCTGAACACTGTAAGTACTACTACTACTACTACTATAACTGCTAGGAGTAGCAACACAGGAAGTAGAGGATTTTTTTTTTTTTACATTGTAGCACACAATCTTCACAATGGTCTATTTTACAGAACAGGTGTATTAAGTAATAAAAAATATGAAAAATACATATCTATCAGACGACTCATCACATAACATAAACTGCAAACTGAAAAAGAACAAAAAAAACAACACACAAGGCTTTCTATGCAGGTCATAGTTTTCATAATTTTAAGGGCTTTGGTGAAGGAGAGAAACTCTTTAAGAAACAGAAAATCTAGGATTGACCTTCTATATATATATATATATATATATATATATATATATATATATATATATATATATATATATATATATATATGTATGTATACACATGTATGTATACATGTATACATACATGTGTATATGTATGTTATATAGGGAGTTGAGAAAGATTTTAAACATAAGAGCAGAAAGTGTTTTATTGTGAAAGTGCACTTTCTTGTTTGTTTTGTTCTGAAGAGACAGGAAGAATGCACTACAATGTAAAAGCAGACATTCTCTCATATCCTATCCTTGAGAATAATTATTGTCATCATTAAAGAACATGCTTGAGTTCAACATATTTCATAATGTCATAATATAGTGTAATATTTATAGTTTTATTGAATGACAGATTTTACATATATATAACATATTGAAAGTATTACCTATAAATGTTTAAAACTAACAATTAAATTGAATAATTTTTTTAATCGTATGTTTGATTGTGTGTTTTGATTGATATTGGGCATTATATTATTATATTATAGATAATAACGATAATAATAATAATAATACAAATCACGTGAAAAAGTGAAGCGATCAAAAAGGCCTTTATGTTGAAATGTGTAACCGGAAGTGGTGCTGCTGCCGGGTGTCGGCTGCTGACGCTTTCTAGGTGTTTCTGCAGGCAGACATGGGGCTGGTTTACTCTGAGGTGAGAACAAACTGACACTTTTCTGATTTAATCTCTAGGTTTTACTTATTTTAATCTGATGAGTCTGTCGATTTCACTTCCGGTCTGTGCTGCAGTCCAGCTGGCAGGTGAGACGGTTTACCTGCTGACGACATCAGACCCCGAGACTGAGCCCTTCAGCTGGCAGACTTAAAGTACTTAATCACACAGGAGGGGCGTATATTTACAAAGAAGTACTAGAGTAGTAATACCATAGTTAGAAGTACTACAGTAGTAGTAAAGGATTTCTGCATTAATGTGTTCATCTCTTGTACATAGCAGCTGGTAAAGGTGGAGCAACGTTAAATGACTTTATATTCTGATACAGTCTGATAGTTAGTTGAAAGAGCCACTATTGTTCTTTATTGATTCAAATTCCAACTTTCAACTTTTTGTTTTATCTTCTAAATGCTATTTTCCCTTCAGGCCACTCTAGAAACGTGACCTGACAGGTTTCTGCCTGACGCTGCTACATGTGCAGTAAAAGTCCATCCTTATACTCAGTACAAACATTGTGGAGTCTGGTGAGAGGAGAGCTTAAATTACAGCTTTAGTGAATGGAGTCTGGTGTGAGGAGAGCTTAAATTACTGTTTTAGTGAATGGAGTCTGGTGAGAGGAGAGCTTAAATTACAGCTTTAGCGAATGGAGTCTGGTGTGAGGAGAGCTTAAATTACTGTTTTAGTGAATGGAGTCTGGTGAGAGGAGAGCTTAAATTACAGCTTTAGCGAATGGAGTCTGGTGTGAGGAGAGCTTAAATTACTGTTTTAGCGAATGGAGTCTGGTGAGAGGAGAGCTTAAATTACAGCTTTAGTGAATGGAGTCTGGTGAGAGGAGAGCTTAAATTACTGTTTTAGTGAATGGAGTCTGGTGAGAGGAGAGCTTAAATTACAGCTTTAGTGAATGGGGTCTGGTGAGAGGAGAGCTTAAATTACTGTTTTAGCGAATGGAGTCTGGTGAGAGGAGAGCTTAAATTACTGTTTTAGTGAATGGAGTCTGGTGAGAGGAGAGCTTAAATTACTGTTTTAGCGAATGGGGTCTGGTGAGAGGAGAGCTTAAATTACTGTTTTAGCGAATGGAGTCTGGTGAGAGGAGAGCTTAAATTACAGCTTTAGTGAATGGAGTCTGGTGAGAGGAGAGCTTAAATTACTGTTTTAGCGAATGGGGTCTGGTGAGAGGAGAGCTTAAATTACTGTTTTAGCGAATGGGGTCTGGTGAGAGGAGAGCTTAAATTACAGCTTTAGCGAATGGAGTCTGGTGAGAGGAGAGCTTAAATTACTGTTTTAGCGAATGGAGTCTGGTGTGAGGAGAGCTTAAATTACTGTTTTAGCGAATGGAGTCTGGTGAGAGGAGAGCTTAAATTACAGCTTTAGCAAATGGAGTCTGGTGAGAGGAGAGCTTAAATTACAGCTTTAGCAAATGGAGTTTGGTGAGAGGAGAGCTTAAATTACTGCTTTAGCGAATGGAGTCTGGTGAGAAGAGAGCTTAAATTACTGCTTTAGCGAATGGAGTCTGGTGAGAGGAGAGCTTAAATTACTGCTTTAGCGAATGGAGTCTGGTGAGAGGAGAGCTTAAATTACAGCTTTAGCGAACGGAGTCTGGTGAGAGGAGAGCTTAAATTACAGCTTTAGCGAACGGAGTCTGGTGAGAGGAGAGCTTAAATTACAGCTTTAGCGAACGGAGTCTGGTGAGAGGAGAGCTTAAATTACAGCTTTAGCGAACGGAGTCTGGTGAGAGGAGAGCTTAAATTACAGCTTTAGTGAACGGAGTCTGGTGAGAGGAGAGCTTGAATGGAGTCTGGTGAGAGGAGAGCTTAAATTACTGCTGTAGTGAATGGAGTCTGGTGATAGGAGAGCTTAAATTACTGCTTTAGTGAACGGAGTCTGGTGAGAGGAGAGCTTAAATTACAGCTTTAGTGAATGGAGTCTGGTGAGAGGAGAGCTTAAATTACAGCTTTAGTGAACGGAGTCTGGTGAGAGGAGAGCTTAAATTACAGCTTTAGTGAACGGAGTCTGGTGAGAGGAGAGCTTAAATTACTGCTTTAGCGAATGGAGTCTGGTGAGAGGAGAGCTTAAATTACTGCTTTAGCGAATGGAGTCTGGTGAGAGGAGAGCTTAAATTACAGCTTTAGCGAACGGAGTCTGGTGAGAGGAGAGCTTAAATTACAGCTTTAGCGAACGGAGTCTGGTGAGAGGAGAGCTTAAATTACAGCTTTAGCGAACGGAGTCTGGTGAGAGGAGAGCTTAAATTACAGCTTTAGCGAACGGAGTCTGGTGAGAGGAGAGCTTGAATGGAGTCTGGTGAGAGGAGAGCTTAAATTACTGCTTTAGTGAATGGAGTCTGGTGAGAGGAGAGCTTAAATTACTGCTTTAGTGAATGGAGTCTGGTGAGAGGAGAGCTTGAATGGAGTCTGGTGAGAGGAGAGCTTAAATTACTGCTTTAGTGAATGGAGTCTGGTGAATAACCTGTGTTATAGTCTTTGCTCAGCAGTCGGGCTGCAGTTGGAAAAGTGGAAAGGTGGAGAGAAACAGATCCAGATGTTGAACAATATGAAGAATCTGGACTCTGAGGGATTGGCAGAGACCTGCTCAGGCTAGTCTAGTCATGTTACTACACACAGTAGTAGTAATACTGTTACTGCTTCCTCATAGTATTACATAAAGTATCATGATAATACTACAGCAGGTCAGAGGCCTGATGTGATGGCCGAGTTAATCTACACCTTCAGGAAAGACGGTGGGCAAAGATACCTACAGCTTCAGTTAAGACTGAGGACGGAGTTCACTCTTGCTGCTTTTCCACAGGCGTAGTATGGTACGGTATGGCATGGCTCTACAGGGTTGTGGCGCTTTTCCACAACTAGCTGATACCTGGTACGAGGTACTTCTTCACACCTCCTCAACCCTGGTTCCAAGCGAGCTGAAGCGATATTAAAATGTGATCTCAGCCGACTGCCTTCCACTGATTGGCCAACAGTTGTCGTCATTGGATGCATGACGTCCGACGAGAATGTAAAAAGCAAACACAACTCGACCCTGCCATTTTTAAAACTAGCAACTGCTCCGCTATTGTTACACGAGAAAATGGTATCACAGAAAACAATGCCATGGTTGGTCGAGGACAGAAAGCCACAGAGCGAGCAACAAATACATGATTGCTTCAGTGTCCTCCATTGTTTGTGTTGTTCTTCTTCCCGCCCACACCGAGGAGGTACTATGAGGTACTCAGCTGTAATGGAAAAGCCCCAAAACTGAGCCGTACCGTACCGTACTTTCCAGTACCGTTACTGTGTCGTGGAAAAGCGCCATTTGATGTTCCCAGTCAGAGAACTGAACTGGTCTGACTGGTTTCTGTTTGAAAAAGAGATAAGAGAGGAGATCATGTGACACATTACTCCTCCTCTTTTCTACATCCTGTCTCCTTGCTTTCTGTTTTCTTTCCTCACTGTTTATCGTATTTCTGTTTAGATTTGTGCTTGTCGTTAGTGCAGCTGTATGCTGTGTGGCTGTTAGGGTTAGGGCTGGTTTCATAGCAGGGACAGCGTCCTCTGAGAGGCCCTGCATCTATTACTAACGAGGCTCCGGACACGGAGTCTGGGTTGTGAGGACACCAATCTGAAGCATGTCTCTGAGGACAAGTCAAGTCAATTTTATTTGTATATCATTTTCCTCCTGAGGTCATCTGAGGCCGACCTGACTGGACTCACATCCTTCTGTCAATCAGTGGTTGATGCCTGGCAGACCCTGAAGGTCACATGGAGTTTTTACCCTAGACCTGGGACGTGGATTTTTGAGGAGCTGCTCTTTTACAATGACATTTTTTAAAAACACTGTGTTTTCCTCCACCACTCTATGGACCAAGTTCATTGAGGCTAGCTTTGTAAAACTGGGCCACCTCACTGGAGCATCTCTGAAGACCCTTGGTGAGAAAACAAACATCAGGTCCTCCAGAGTGCTGAGGAAGGTTGTGGAGGTCTGTCAGTCTCTGTGAAGAGTGGTGCTCTAGCTGATCAAAGGAATGATGACAATGAGGACGTCTTTCCGTCCCTCACTTTCAGTCCTGCTGCTGCTGGGTGGACAGAGTGAAAAAGCCAATGCTGGGGAACTTCAGCACCTGGGGGAAGAAGCAGCTCTATCACAGCAGAAGTCAAGGAGTCTGGGTGGAACCAGGTTTTTGGTGCAGACTGGACCCCTGAAGGCAGGTGGAGGGTCCTGTATAAGCTGACCTCCAGTGGAGGATCATACATATACTGTAGATATAGATCCAACATATAGCTGGTGCTGCTTCTGTTAAAGGTCCCAGAAGGTAACTGATCATGTATAACACAGTGTTTTCCCCTCTTTACTCTTCTGGTTTCTTTTCTGCTCCTCCTCTCCAACTTTTCTATGACTGAAGTTCACACCTTCCATCATGACCAATTACTTATTGGAGGAGGTTTTAACTGCACACTGGATTTGACTGTGGACCGGACAAGTGGGGACCGCCATCCACTGTCAGCCCAGAACTTGAACAGTGTCATCACACACCTGCACTTTTTAGACACCTGGAGGGTCAAACATCCACACACTAGACAGTACACTTGGGTGAGGGTCACTAACAACTGGGTCAGTGCAGCGAGGTTAGACAGGATTTACATTTCAAAAACACTCAGCACTAGATTAACACAGAGCACCATTTATCCAGTAGGTTTCACTGATCACCATTTTGTCACGATAGAGTTAGTCATCACACCAGGTGAAAGGGTCAAGTCATACTGGCTTTTTAACAACAGACTCCTGCAGGACAGAATTTTCTGCCAGTACTTTGATGTTTTCTGGCAGCAGTGGAGGGCCAGAAAAAATGATTTTAATTCTTTAAAGCTGTGGTGGGATCTAGGGAAGGTCACCTCCCACTCCACAGCTAGAATCAGGACAGCTGTGCAGGAGCCAGAGGTTAGCATCAGGCACATTGAGGAGGGGTTACATGGGCGCTCAGATCCTGCTAGGAGTCACCAGCTGCAGGAGAAGAGGCTGGAACTGAGCTCCTTCCTGCAGGAGAGAGTAAAGGGAGCTTTGGTCAGGTCTCACTTCCTCCAGCCGAAGGACATGGACGCCCCCAGCTCCTTCTTTTTCAACTTGGAGAGGACGGCGGCCCAGAGGAAGCAGATGACCTGTCTTCAGCTCCCTGGAGGCAGAGTGACCACCAACCCAGAGGAGATGAGGAACCATGCTGTGGAGTTCTACGCTGGCCTCTTCAAGGCAGAACCATGCAGCATGGAGGGTCTCCAGGAGCTCCTGGAGGGGCTTCCTCAGCTCAGCCAGGAGGAGAAAGCTGCTCTGGATGAGGAGCTGACTCTGGAGGAGCTGACGGCTGCTGTCCACCAGATGGCAGCAGGACAGGCCCTTGGGATAGATGGGCTCCCTGTTGACTTTTTTAAAACCCTTGGACCTGACCTTCATGGTGTTTGGACTGAAAGGAAACTTGGTCCTGCTCAGGAACTGGACAACATTGTTATTGATGTGTGTCGGGCTGGGCCACCTGATGAAGACGACAGGAACATCTGTGGACATCTTGAGAGACACCATCACCATCAGGCAGATCAACAGGGAGTTGGAGGAGGTCTGTACTGCCCTGCCACAACACCTCAGATCCTTCTGAGGACCAGACTCTGTGTGAGCAGTGGAGTGAGGCTGAGTTCAGCTTCCCCTCTCTGGTCATCACACCAGGAGGGAGAAGGCCAGCTGCTGTCCTTCACCACACCACATCTGGACAAGTTTCAGACCACAGGGAAGAAGGAGCTCTACCAGACCTGCATCAAGGTTCTGAACCTGAGCTCTTTGGAGAACACCAGGGGATTGAGTTCTTTGGTCCAGGTTCTTCCTCTAAAGACAGCTGGTGGTCCCGTACAAGCTGAGAAGAGGACAGCAGACCTCCAGTGGAGGATTGTACATGGTGCAATAGCTACCAACAGGTACAGGGCACACCTTGATGTGGAGCTGGGGGAGGGGTGTATTTCTGTGCTCAGGTAGAAACTTTGGAGCATTTGTTAGTCCAGTGTACCAGACTGTCTGCACTGTTTGAGCTCCTGAAAGGATGGTTCCAGGGTCTGGGGGAGGGGTTTTCTTTTCAGTTGTTCATTTTGTCTGGTTGCTGACCAGCAGGAACCAGGTCCAGGGTAGCAGCAGTGTGGAGGTGGTTCTGGTTCTGCTGGGACTGTTAAAGTCCAGGCTGAGGGTGGAGCACACCTACCATCACATGATGGACACTGATCAGACCTTCAGCCACAGGTGGACTGTTGGGAGGTTCTGAGCTCAGTGGAGGAGCAGAGAAACTCTGATCTGAGGTCTGTTTGTTTGTTTGTTTGTTTACCACAAGGAGAAAATATGACAGGCAATAAAGGGATTTTGAAAACCAAACAAAACCTCTCTCTCTCCTCTCTCCTTTCTCTCCTCCTCTCTCCTCCTGCTCCTCCTCTCTTCTCTCTCTCTCCTCTCTCCTCTCTCCTCCTGCTCCTCCTCTCTTCTCTCTCTTCTCTCTCTCCTCCTGCTCCTCCTCTCTTCTCTTTCTCTCCTCTCTCCTCCTGCTCCTCCTCTCTTCACTCTCTCTCCTCTCTCCTCCTGCTCCTCCTCTCTTCTCTCTCCTTTCTCTTCTCCTCTCTACTCCTGCTCCTCCTCAGCCGGCCTGTCAGTCAGCTTATGACGGAGATGTCGATCAGCTTTATCACCTCCTTAGGGAGGACTCCAAGCAGCTAAATGTTCAGGAGGAGCACAACGGGGACACGCCCCTCATCGCAGCTTGTCGCCGTGGCAACCTGAAGGTGGTTCAGTACCTGCTGGACAACGGGGCGGATGTCAACCTGACCAACCAGGTTTGTTGAGGAGATGAGCAGAACTTCCTTCCTGTTCTTCTTCTGTGGTCTCTGATGTGAAGTGTCTCTGTGTCTCAGAAGCAGAGGACATGTATCCATTATGTGTCCAGGAGGAGTCTGTCTCTGCTGGACTTTCTCATGATCTCCATCCTGATGCCCATCCTGCTGCTAGGCTACTTCCTCATGGTCAGTATTTACTGTATAAATGAAGTATTGCCGTCCTCCAGTCTGATTGCTGTGGTACTGTAGTACTGTAGTAGTACTGTAATAGTACTGTAGTAGTACTGTAGTTCTACTTTCTAGAAGACATTCACAGCATGTTGTTGCAGCTCCAGAAGCAGAGGCAGAGTGTCTCTCTGATGGCAGCGGTGCTGAGAAGCAACGCTAACGTCAATGCTGTCGACTGTGTGAGTGGAACAACTTCCTGCTAACAGATTTAGCTTCATGCTAGCTGACTTAGCTTCATCCTCATCATCTATCTGATGTGTTTTATTTCCTGTACAGAAGGGAAACACAGCCCTTCATTATGTCTGTCAGAGCAAGAGTCAACATCTGGTTCCTCTACTGCTGGAGAGAAACGCTGACATCAAAATCCAAAATAACGTACGTACCTGAACACACCATGACTCAGTCACAGTAATCAGAAAAAAATAGGACTAAGTTTTGTGCTAGACTCAGTATTAATTGACAAATTGACTATGACTGTGCATGTTTTCCTTTCTCTCCGTAGATGGGTTTATATATAATGAACTTTTAATAAGGAAACAATCTTTAGTTTTGCTTAAACATTGAATGTGGAGCGAACCTCAATATTATGAACACTAGAAATCAAATTTGTCAGGCATCTCTTCTTAGATGTTAGTTCATCTTTGAGCTGAGAAGAGCCTCTGGATTGAGTGAAGGTGTTCATCTTCATCACAGACAATAGCTGTTCACATACAGTTGAGAGCTACACTGGAGCTCCATCAGCTCCACGTGGAGGCTGGTTGGTGATCTTTTCACATCAACAGCAAACGATTACTAAGCTGTCCAAACCGACATTTCTGCCTTTGAATAATCACTGGGTAAACTCAGCGCTCATTCGCTATATGCATAGGAAAAGTACAGCGCCAACATAGCTGGACTTTCGGTCGCTCTCAAAGTAAGCCTTCAGAATAAAAGCATATTGGGGATATAACATAGCCTGGCCATAGCCCTCCGTAATCTTCCACTCAATTATCATTTCCCCTGCAGATTACATCTGGGTTTGATCCCCATAGACTCGATTTCTCAGGACGATTTCCATCCTGGCCAATCAGTGAATGGTGGGGGACGGGGGGAGGCGGGTGTTAACGATGACGTTGACCATATGCGCAGCATTTGCGTTGTAGTCTGGCTGGTTGTAGTTTAGCAATGGCGGTGGAGACGGAAGTGAACGAAGCCATTCAATCCGTTTTGGCTAGGCTCCCAAATATTCAGCAAATGAAGTTGTAGCAAGAGGAATGTTTAACCAGTTTTACTGCTGGCAAAGATGTTGTGGCTTTACTCCCCTCGGGGTTCAGGAAAAGTCTTATTTTTCAGTTAGCTCCGTTAGTGGTGAAGGAGTTGACATTTTTCAGGAGAGGTGGCTTACATTTTCTTGAGGTGACTGGTAACATGAGGCTGCTAATAAATGTCAACAAAAGGAGGAAGGGATGTTTGCCTGCCTTCATAGCAGAGCATTATGGGATTTGTAGTATTAGTGGTTCATAGATACCAGCAGGGTTAGCGCTAATGGATGTTTGATACCTGCAGTAGCTGAAGACATCATGACTCAAGTCAGCTAACTGATGACACATCTGACTTCTTCAGGACGGAGAGACGCCACTAGACATCGCCACCAGACTGAAGTTCAAGAAGATCGTCCACCTGCTGAAGAAAACACAGTGACAGAGAGACAGGATGACGTACGAGAGGACGAACAGGTGGACAGAGTGGAGGACATTTGTGGTCGTTGCAGAAAGATTTAATGTTGTTTCCAAAACAAATCATCTACTATTATTCTCATATTTAAACACATATATCTAATTATATTTATAATACATTTATATAGAAATATTTTGGTAAGAAACAGACTTAGCCTCCTGCTAACAGACTTAACCTTCTGCTAACAGACTTAACCTTCTGCTAACAGACTTAACCTCCTGCTAACAGACTTAACCTCCTGCTAACAGACTTAACCTCCTGCTAACAGACTTAGCATTCTGCTAACAGACTTAACCTCCTGCTAACAGACTTAGCATTCTGCTGACAGACTTAGCCTCCTGCTAACAGACTTAGCCTTCTGCTAACAGACTTAACCTCCTGCTAACAGACTTAACATTCTGCTAACAGACTTAACCTCCTGGTAGCAGACTTAACCTCCTGCTAACAGACTTAACCTCCTGCTAACAGACTTAGCCTTCTGCTAACAGACTTAGCCTCCTGCTAACAGACTTAGCCTTCTGCTGACAGACTTAACCTTCTGCTAACAGACTTAACCTCCTGCTAACAGACTTAACCTCCTGCTAACAGACTTAGCATTCTGCTAACAGACTTAATCTCCTGCTAACAGACTTAGCCTCCTGCTAACAGACTTAGCCTTCTGCTAACAGACTTAACCTCCTGCTAACAGACTTAACCTTCTGCTAACAGACTTAACCTCCTGGTAGCAGACTTAACCTTCTGCTAACAGACTTAACCTCCTGCTAACAGACTTAGCCTTCTGCTAACAGACTTAGCCTCCTGCTAACAGACTTAACCTCCTGCTAACAGACTTAGCCTTCTGCTAACAGACTTAGCATTCTGCTAACAGACTCAGCATTCTGCTAACAGACTTAACCTCCTGCTAACAGACTTAGCCTCCTGCTAACAGACTTAGCCTCCTGCTAACAGACTTAACCTCCTGGTAGCAGACTTAACCTTCTGCTAACAGACTTAACCTCCTGCTAACAGACTTAGCCTTCTGCTAACAGACTTAGCCTCCTTTTAACAGACTTAACCTTCTGCTAACAGACTTAGCCTTCTGCTAACAGACTTAGCCTCCTTTTAACAGACTTAACCTTCTGCTAACAGACTTAACCTCCTGCTAACAGACTTAGCCTTCTGCTAACAGACTTAACCTCCTGCTAACAGACTTAACCTCCTGCTAACAGACTTAGCCTTCCGCTAACAGACTTAACCTCCTGCTAACAGACTTAGCCTTCTTCTAACAGACTTAGCCTCCTGCTAACAGACTTAGCCTTCTGCTAACAGACCCACAAGTTTAATAAATGCTGTTCTTCAATAAAGTTTTGTGGAAAAGGAAAGCTGCTGTGAGCCTCAGAGCCGTTCACACTGATTAACATAAAGACTTGATTATTGGAGAGATGGCTGGCAAATGAAAATATCCATTTTTCCATTTTCCATTTGTGAACAAAATCGGAAAAAAGATTCATTGTCCGTTTTTTTTAAATTTTTTTGGAACAAATACTGAGAATTTTTTTATTTTGGTTTTGAAAAACAAATAAAGAAATGATGCATATTGCCATGACACATTTCGAATTAAACTTGTTTATTAATAAAACATCACAATTTCATACGATTTATTAAAATGTTTCTTGTCATTTCTTTTTATTTACTTATTTCTTTTTTTTATCATGCCTCAGCTCTTATAATGAGTTTCTAATAAACTGAAGATAAGCTAAAATGGAAACCAGTAAAACCACAGTGTTACTCTACAGGAAATAATACACCACAACATTTAACAAAATAATATAACAATTAATCACATATGTAGAAACACATAAAAACAACCAGCTTCACCTTCACCCTACTGCTACAGTAAAGTTACCAGGTCACTTCTTGTTACTCTGGTTGGAATAGAAACACTTTCACCAAAACAACACAGAAGAGGCCTTAAGAGGCCTAAAAACCATCTGTGGTCACAGCAGAGGCCTTCAGAGGAGATCTGAAGGAGCTTCATGGATCACAGCAGCTCCTCCAGTGTCTATCCTCACCTTCAGATGGATCAACAGTGAAACGAGCTGGAAACTGATGCTGCTCCACTTCATAGCTGACGTACGCCTGGTTCTGATGCTTTTGGACCAAGTTTCAAAGTAAAAGTTTCTTTTAATGAACACCAGGTGCAGTGACAATGACAAAAGGGACACAGAGTCTTGAATGGAAAAAATGGCTAAATTATAGGCCACTCAAAAGGAGGCTCAAAAACACTAAATAATAACTACCAACAGAAAACACTTGCAAAGAGATTAGTGTGTATATATATATATATATATATATATATAAATATAAGGCTATATAACATCAGTAATAATAAGACTATATATAAGGCTATATAACATCAGTAATAATAAGACTATATATAAGGCTATATAACATCAGTCATAATAAGACTATATATAAGGCTGTATAACATCAGTAATAATAAGACTATATATAAGGCTATATAACATCAGTAATAATAAGACTATATATAAGGCTATATAACATCAGTAATAATAAGACTATATATAAGGCTATATAACATCAGTAAATATAAGACTATATATATAAGACTTAACCTTCTGCTAACAGACTTAACCTTCTGCTAACAGACTTAACCTCCTGCTAACAGACTCAGCATTCTGCTAACAGACTTAACCTCCTGCTAACAGACTTAGCCTTCTGCTAACAGACTTAACCTCCTGCTAACAGACTTAGCCTTCTGCTAACAGACTTAACCTCCTGGTAGCAGACTTAACCTTCTGCTAACAGACTTAACCTCCTGGTAGCAGACTTAACCTCCTGCTAACAGACTTAGCCTCCTGCTAACAGACTTAGCATTCTGCTAACAGACTTAGCATTCTGCTAACAGACTTAACCTTCTGCTAACAGACTTAACCTCCTGCTAACAGACTTCGCATTCTGCTAACAGACTTAACCTCCTGCTAACAGACTTAACCTCCTGCTAACAGACTTAGCCTTCCGCTAACAGACTTAACCTTCTGCTAACAGACTTAACCTCCTGGTAGCAGACTTAACCTTCTGCTAACAGACTTAACCTCCTGGTAGCAGACTTGACCTCCTGCTAACAGACTTAGCCTCCTGCTAACAGACTTAGCATTCTGCTAACAGACTTAGCATTCTGCTAACAGACTTAACCTTCTGCTAACAGACTTAACCTCCTGCTAACAGACTTAGCATTCTGCTAACAGACTTAACCTCCTGCTAACAGACTTAACCTCCTGCTAACAGACTTAGCCTTCCGCTAACAGACTTAACCTCCTGCTAACAGACTTAGCCTCCTGCTAACAGACCCACAAGTTTAATAAATGCTGTTCTTCAATAAAGTATAAGGCTATATAACATCAGTAGTAATAAGACTATATATCAGGCTATACAACATCAGCAATTAGAATACAACACCAGTATTACCGGTAAACTTTGCACTAATTTGCACAGCAAATTTGCAATGTTTTTATTTTATGTCTATTTTTAAACTTCATATCCATAGTCTTAATAGCAACAGTACATTTTAATTTATTTCATTTGTCATTTAAACATCGGTTTTCTTTCTTTAGTACATTCTGTTTATTATGTTTATTAATTATTTTATCATTTCATTAGGGTTGTTTCTTCATATAACTTGTTTATGCTGCTGTAGCAGATGGATTTCCCTCAGTGGGGCATGGATAAAAAACTATTCTATTCTAACCATAGCTAGTATTATATAACTATAACTAATGTTACATAAATATAAGTGCAACTAATATTATATAACTGTAACTATCACTAATATTGTGGGATGACGTTTAATATGGCGGGGGAGGGGAGGGGGCCTTTCTTCTTTTTGGATTCTCGCTGATTGGCTTAAAGAGTGAACGGCTGGCGGATCTGAGCGCTGATTGGCTGCTCTCTCTGTTGGGGGCGTGTCCCAGTGCGGACGTGCAGCAGGTTAAAATGGCTGAAAGATTTAACGGAAAGGGTTCAAATTAGAAACAAATAGAAACAGAACGCTGTCGGGGCCGCTGCTGTGGTTGGATTGTGTTAGATTCTGCTGAATTCTACTGGATTCTACTGGATTCTAGTGAGACAGGAACTTTTCAATGAACTGCAGGTGAGGTTTGTGAAACTGCGTCACAGCAGCTTCATGTTTATGTTTCCACTGAGTTCTACTGGATCATCTGTTCAGGCTGCTGAATGTCTGCTGATAAAGCAGAAGGAGCTTTATTCATACTGGACCACTCTACTCTACCTTATAAGCTGTACTGTATTTATTTGTTGTCATAAGTATGGTTTTATAAATTCTCATATTTAATGTCGTCTTTATTGTCATGCATAATGTACCACATTTACCTGATACACACCCAAAAATGTGAAAAATATGTAATTGTAATTTAGTGAAGGAAGTGAAGTTCTGGGTAGAACCAACAGAACCTGTTCTTGTCTCTCTGCAGGATTCTCCCCTTCCTGGACCCTCACTCTGGGGGTCCATCTCCCATCATGCCCGTCGACATGGCGATGAGAATCTGTCTGGCCAGCTCTCCTCCTCTGCACTCGTTCCTCAGTAACTATGACAACTGCTGTTCCTCATCATCATCATCATCATCAGCTGTTCTGCTAAAGCGCTACCAACCGTTGCGACCTTGCCTGTCTTTAAGCAACGATGTTGCCGCCACAGCAACCATGGCAACAGCGGCCGTGGAGATGAGCAGCAGCAGTCTGGCGTGGCTGAGGAGGAAGAAGAAGAGCGTGGTGTTTGCAGACTCTCGAGGACTGGCGCTCACAACCATCCACGTCTTCAACGAAGACGAGGATGACCCAATGACTGAGCTGCAGTTCCACCTGACGGAGATCGAGGGCGCCGCCGCCAGAGCACACCTGGGAGATCAAGGTGAGCGGCCAGATGCTGCTGATTCTGGTCCAGGTTTGGTTCTGGACTTCACCCAGCCGGCGGCGGACTATCTGGACTTGAGGAATCGGCTCAAAGCCCAGCAGGTTTGCTTGGAGACCTGTTCTGTCCAGGACCGTCTGATCTCCGGT
This sequence comes from Synanceia verrucosa, assembly GCA_029721515.1. Classification (NCBI taxonomy): domain Eukaryota; kingdom Metazoa; phylum Chordata; class Actinopteri; order Perciformes; family Synanceiidae; genus Synanceia; species Synanceia verrucosa. The sequence continues at coordinate 15,417,542 of CM056550.1, read as the reverse complement.
ACCGTTCAGGTTCGAAACCTCTGCTTTGACAAGTCCGTCTCAGTCCGGATCACCTTCGACTCGTGGCAGTCTTTCCAGGACATTCCATGTCTTTACCTGAATAAAGTTTATGGCTGCCAGGACACTGACACCTTCTCTTTCTCAGTCTCAGTACCAGAGCTCCTCCAGCCCCCCAGCAGGGTGGAGTTCTGCATTTGCTATCAAACCCAGGACTGCACCTTCTGGGACAACAACCACGGGAACAACTACCAGCTGGTGGATCCAACTGGCAGCCGGACCTGGTGCTCCAAGGGATCCAGACTGGAGATCCAGAGACAACATGGCCCAGAAAGGAGGCAGCAGATGGAGTTTGATCCCTTTGGGAGTCCCAGGACATCAGCAGGGGTCTTCACCGAGTGGCAGAGCAGGGGCCAAACCAGCGCCCCCTACTGGTGAGAGAGCAGGACAGGTTTTAACGTTGCACTGATTGACACTGACACCTAGTCTGCCGTCTGGAGGTTCACTGGAGTCACTTAAACCCCAACATGAACTGGTGTAGTCTAGACAGAGTCTAATCTGGTCTAGTCTAGTCTAGGTAGTCACAGTGTCCTGGCCCAACAGAGTCATCAGTCTGAGTCATTCAGGTTTCCCAGAATCCTGCTGCCCTTTAAGAATTAGACCTGGGTTCACTTCTGGTCCTCATGGGAAACCTCTAAATGTTACAAAGTGGACCACTGAAGAACAGATCCAGTACAGAATCAGGAGACGTAAGGGCTCAATCAAAGCATCCAAAGGACCTCTAAACCTGTGAGGATTTTTCTCCAGCAGCTCAAGAACATGAGAGATGAGACCAGTTCCTCACCTCAGGCCTCCAGTTCAGGGAAAACCAGCAACACGGCTTTAAGTTCTGAAAGACCAACTGAACTGCTCTAAAGACTTCAGGCATCTGGAACCAGATTCACCATTTAAAAACCCAGGAAGAGGAACCCCTTCTGGTTTCTTCACAGTGATTCAAACATCTTTAACACCCAGACCACTAACATCTAGAAGGGCCCAGACTTAATTTGTAAGTGGACTCAGTCCAGAGATGGATTATAGGGTCCAGATCTCAGCTTTAGTCCTGTCCATGGCCTCGATTGTGACCGAAGGGATTGACCCAAGTCCAGAGGGTTCAGTCCCACCTGAAAAGGACTTTTGGGGTCTTTTTTGTGTTTTTGTTTTCCTAAATTTAATTTTCCAATTATTTAAGAATCCAAATAATCTGAACTGAGTCTCAAAGTGACCCTGAACCAGGACCAGTTCAGACCAAAAGCTGCACTTTAGGTCATATTAGAAAAAAAAACAAACAGACAATCTTTTAACTTTGGTGTAAAATGTTGTTGTTATAAATGATAGTATGATGAGAGCATTTAGAGTCCCTTCAGAAAACCAGACCTTGATCTCTAGACCTGCACTAAAGAGGTCCAGACTCTAGCCTCTAGAAATGTTTAAGGGATCCACTGAACTAGCTGCTTTTGTTTTATTGTTGCAAGCTAGCTCTGTTAGCTTCAGTAGCTCATCCACAGCTGTGAATCATGGGTAAGGGTTAAAGACGTCATCCTCTACCAGCAGAAGTGAAACTAAATCTGTTTATATGATAAAAACTATTTTCTTATTAGCCTGAGCTTGCTCTCATTAGCATGAGCTAACCGATTGACCTCACTTGTTGCTATGCACTTTAGTCACACACTGTAGCCGTAGTCATGGTAACCTCTGTATATAGAGAAGTAAAGATAATCCTGCACTTCCTGTAGCCTTACCAGATAAAACTAAGCTGTGTGTGTTTTGTGGACACACTGTGTTCCAGATTTGTTTTATTTTTTTAAGGATTTCAGTAAAGTGTGTTGAAAGTGAACGTCATGTTGTCCAGATGTTTGAACGGCTGCTGGTGCTGCGTTCAAGTCACATCAGATTTATTTATAACTGATGAAACACGTGGTGCCTTGTTGTTCCTCCTCTCAGTTTTTATTTAGGAGTGTAAACACAGTATAGATGTTTTTTTTTTTTAATATTCATATTAAAGTATGTAAAAGGCAGCAGTTTCAGACTAATTTTAAAACAAACAGTTTTCTTTACTCTGATGTGACCTGAACACAGCATGTTAGCTAGCCATGCTAACAGACCACTTAATGCTATTCAACTGGGTAGCTAGCGAGCTAACGGGCTGCTAGCATTAACAGCTGTACTGTGCTGGAGGTGTAAAGTCACCATTGTACTGAAACAGGAAGTGATGTAAGTAGGGAGTTCCTTTTGTGTGTGTCATTTCAGAATAAAAGTCTTGTTTATAGTGTTAAACCTGCTCACTCTCTTTCTGTGTTCGCAGGAAATGAGTTTCAAAATAAAATACGAGATCACCTTTTAATGTAGTGTGCAGCTTAAGGTAATGTCAACTGATTGAGACTTTTATCTGCATGTTTATTGTGTTAAAAGAATATTTTAATATGTACGTTAACATACCTTAAAGTGTGTAAATAGTAAAACTAAACAAAGTGACAGTTTCCATCAGATTGTTTACTTGTTTACAGCTTGTTGTTTACAGCTCTAACAGTTATTTCCACTGCCAGTGAACGTCACAGTGTTGATCCGCTCAAACTGATCTCTATAATCAATAATCAGGTATCAGATAATGATAAACAGACTGTCTGTGCTTCAGGTCCAGCTGATCATAGTCCAGACAGCTGGCTTTATTATGACATCATCGATTTAACAGCTTTGTTGAATCATATCTCAGCATAATCAATTGCATGAAGGCTGACATCAGACCACAAGCTGTGACATTACACACAATGATTTGATTCTGAAGGACTGTATTATTATTATTATTATTATTATCATTATTACAGTGAATCCTTGACTTCTCATTTTTTTCAGGGAAAAAAATCTTCAGGTTTTCGCCAGTTTGTCCACTAGATGGAGACAAATCACAGCAGGTTTGGTGCAGTTAAATAAATGATATTACATTTACTTTATTACTGTATTTTCATGTTTTAACGTGTGAATGATATTATTTATTTACTCTATAACGAGTTCCCTGTTTTTCTGTGCTCAATTATCTTTTATTATTAACTGCCATTATAAGGACAGCTCTCTTCATGGGACACAGAAAGCCTCAGCATTCAAATTCATGTCACCTTTATTCCGAATATTATTATTGTTTCCTTTTATTAATCTGTCTCATTTAAAGAGTAACTTTTGTATGAAAGCAAACATAACAATAATAATAATAAAAAAAGACAGTTCAAAGGGATAAATAGTGAAACTGAAGTAGAAAAGCATTTTAAAATCAGATGAATCAATAAATTTTAATCATGTAATAGCCACAGATGATGAATTATCTTTAATTAATAATTTTTTTGTGTCTGTTAAAGGATTAAAATTACTTATTTCATGTCAGTGTTTGTGCAGAAACTACTTCCCAACTGATAAATCTTTACTAATTTATTTAATATTTTCCATGAATTCTTAATCTGAGATGTTTTGCCTTCACAATAAAAGTCATGTGATGAAGAGTCAAACCTGAACTCATTAACCTCCTCCCTTAATTAATTAGAGGAGTGTCAGCTTCAATTAGAGCTTCAGGTGAAACTGAGCCTCAGCGGACATGAAGACATGAACATTCATCCCTTCACCGGTCTGAAGGGTTCTCTGTGTTAACGAGCCTTCAGACTGGTTCTGCAGAGTCTGGTCCAGTTCTGCGGGGTCTGATGTGGTTCTGTAGGGTCTGATGTGGTTCTGTAGGGTTTGGTCTGGTTCTTCAGGGTCTGATGTGGTTCTGTAGGGTCTGGTCTGGTTCTGCAGGGTCTGATGTGGCTCTGTAGGGTCTGGTCTAGTTCTGCAGGGTCTGGTCTAGTTCTGAAGGGTCTGGTCTAGTTCTGTAGGGTCTGGTCTGTTTCTGAAGGGTCTGATGTGGTTCTGCAGGGTCTGGTCTGGTTCTGCAGGGTCTGATGTGGTTCTGTAGGGTCTGCTCTGTTTCTGCAGGGTCTGATGTGGTTCTGTAGGGTCTGCTCTGTTTCTGCAGGGTCTGATGTGGTTCTGTAGGGTCTGGTCTTGTTCTGCAGGGTCTGGTCTGGTTCTGTAGGTTCTGGTCTGTTTCTGCAGGGTCTGATGTGGTTCTGTAGGGTCTGGTCTGTTTCTGCAGGGTCTGATGTGGTTCTGTAGGGTCTGGTCTGTTTCTGCAGGGTCTGATGTGGTTCTGTAGGGTCTGGTCTGGTTCTGCAGGGTCTGATGTGATTCTGAAGGGTCTGGTCTAGTTCTGAAGGGTCTGGTCTGGTTCTGTAGGGTCTGGTCTGTTTCTGAAGGGTCTGATGTGATTCTGTAGGGTCTGGTCTGGTTCTGCAGGGTCTGATGTGATTCTGTAGGGTCTGGTCTGGTTCTGCAGGGTCTGATGTGGTTCTGTAGGGTCTGGTCTGGTTCTGCAGGGTCTGGTCTAGTTCTGTAGGGTCTGGTCTGTTTCTGAAGGGTCTGATGTGGTTCTGCAGGGTCTGGTCTGGTTCTGCAGGGTCTGATGTGGTTCTGTAGGGTGTGGTCTAGTTCTGAAGGGTCTGGTCTGGTTCTGCAGGGTCTGATGTGGTTCTGTAGGGTCTGGTCTTGTTCTGCAGGGTCTGATGTGGTTCTGTAGGGTCTGCTCTGTTTCTGCAGGGTCTGATGTGGTTCTGTAGGGTCTGGTCTGGTTCTGCAGGGTCTGTTGTGGTTCTGTAGGGTCTGGTCTTGTTCTGCAGGGTCTGATGTGGTTCTGTAGGGTCTGGTCTAGTTCTGAAGGGTCTGGTCTGGTTCTGTAGGTTCTGGTCTGTTTCTGCAGGGTCTGATGTGGTTCTGTAGGGTCTGGCCTGGTTCTGCAGGGTCTGATGTGATTCTGAAGGGTCTGATGTGGTTCTGTAGGGTCTGGTCTAGTTCTGAAGGGTCTGGTCTGGTTCTGCAGGGTCTGATGTGGTTCTGTAGGGTGTGGTCTAGTTCTGAAGGGTCTGGTCTGGTTCTGCAGGGTCTGATGTGGTTCTGTAGGGTGTGGTCTACTTCTGAAGGGTCTGATGTGGTTCTGTAGGGTCTGGTCTTGTTCTGCAGGGTCTGGTCTGGTTCTGAACTCCTTCAGATGATGGAGACCACTGAGCTCATTGGACCTTCTAAGCTGCAGAAACTTTTCTGGACCCTTGTCCAGACTTGTTCCTGGAGGTCTACAGACTCTCTCTGTCCAGCAGGCCTTATATTATTTTATAGACAGATGAGCCTTTCCAGATCTGTCCAATCAGCTGAATCTACCACAGGTGTTCACCTGTGCTGCAGGAACATCTGAAGGATGATCAGTGGAAACAGGAAACACTTGAGTTCAGTTTAGAGCTTCATGACAAAGACTGAACATTGATGGACATGTGAGTTTTACTCTGTGTGGCGTTTTGAGTGAAAAAATGAATTCATTTTTGGAAAAAGGCTGTAACGTTTTCTGGGTGCTCTGATTATTCAAAATTAAATTAATTTAATGGGTCCTTTAAAATGTGAACTTTTAGTTATGTTGTTTTTGAGATATTTACATTTTAAAGGGTTATTCTGTTTTCATCTCATGTTTAGTTTCATTAATGAACTTTTTAAAGTTCAGGTTTATCATTTATTTTCTTCATGAACAGAAGAAAGTATTTAAATAAATCTGAATAATCTGAAATCCAACAAATACTCTTTCTTATAAAAATATTTTGTTGCTTTAATGACTGATTAATTTACAAACTAAAGATTAAAGATAATTATTGATCATCTCTCTCTCTGTTGCCACTTGGTGTCGCTCTCTTCTCGCTCGCCTCTCTCTCTGTTGGGATGAAGGGAATTCCCCGAACTGGGAGGACTGGAAATCCCTCTGCAACACATACAAACACACACACTCTCTCTCTCTCTCTCACACACACACACACACACACACGCTCGCTCAGTGTTTCTGAAGGTCGGCTGCTTTGTTTCCTCTCATTTTGTTTTTCCAGTTTTCTGCAGTAGAGTCCAGTAGAATAAAAGCCAGGAGACGAGTAGAAACCAGAATAGAATCCCGCTGACAAATGTTTTTAACATTTTATTTTTTCTCATGTTATGCTGCCTTCATACACTGTCATGTATTCTATTGTTTTCTATCATGGTTTCTATTCTTGTGCTAACATTAGAATATGATAACCTGCCAGAGCTAATGCTAACACCTTAGCACTAAAACAAACAGATTCAATAGAATCAGGTAAATAGAATGACATGATAGAAAACAATAGAAACATGCAGAACAAAATGAAAAGTAAAAAAGTCAGTAGAGTGACAGTAGAAACCAATAGAGTGACAGTAAAGTCAGTAGAGTGACAGTAAAATAGCAGATGAGTGCTAGTTTTTCTTCACCTGAAAATGGTAAACAGCAGGTGAGTGGATGTCATCATGATGTCATTGTGACATCACTGTTGTTAAAGTGAGAAGGAATTAAGCAGAGTGTATAATCAATGACACACACACACACACACACTTACTGTGTGTGTGTGTGACAGCTGGTCCATCTGACTTTGTGGTGACATCTGGGAAACCCTCCGGTGTGCCGCCATGAGCGCTGGTTGATGTCGCTATTTAAATGCAAATGTGTGTGTGTGTGTGTGTGAGAGAGAGAGTGAGTGTGTGTGTGTGTGTGTGAGAGAGAGAGAGAGTGTGTGTGTGTGTGTGAGAGAGAGAGAGAGTGTGTGTGTGTGTGTGTGTGTGTGTGAGAGAGAGAGTGTGTGTGAGAGAGAGAGAGAGAGTGTGTGTGTGTGTGTGTGTGTGTGTGTTGAACCCACTCGTCTCTCTTGTGTGTGAAGTGTTTCCTTTTGTGTGACGGCGCTGCAGCTCGTCTGTAAATCAGATCATAAACTGCAGAAAAAAGACACTCATTCATTTTCCTCATTTGTTCTTTTGTTTTTGAATATTTATATTTTTTATTTTATTATTTTATAATTCGATGTCTTTGGTTCCGTTAATTTTACAGGTTAAAGATGATAAATTCAGAGATGAAGTAAAACAGAAAATAGAAAGATCTGAATTTTCTGATGTATAATTTAAATCTAAATCAAAGAAACATAGAATAATTAGATAACTAAACACATTTAGATGTTACTTCAAATTTAATCCATAAAATGTTTTAATATGATTTTTTATTTTACTGAAGCTGATAAAATTGTGTGAATTCCAATTCAATAATTTTAATAATCTCCTACAAAATGTCACAGAGAAAACGGAGGATTTTAAGGCCACAGAGGACAAAAGTCAAAGCAGGTAAAGAGAGAATAATGTAAAAATAAAAGTGTCATGTTGATGGATGGAGGTCTGAATCAACTGAGTTAGTCGTCATGTAGATGAGATCAAAGAGCAGCCCAGAAATAACATTCAGTAAAAAAGAACAAAAACAGGAATTCATCAGATTTCTGAGTTCCGTGACGGCAACGTTATTGGTATTATTATGCTGATATGAAGTCAGTCTGAAGACCAGCTTTTTATTTACTGCGTCTTTAAACTAGTTTATTGAATGACAGAAATAGGGTGGGATTATTTAGTGCAAATTACCAAAATAAAAACCAAAAACCAAAATAAAAGAGTAAAACATCTGGAGATACAAGGATTCAGAGACATGAAATGTAAAGATAAATAAAAAAAAACTGTTAGATGTTATCATATATATATATATATATATATATATATATATATATATATATATATATATATATCTCCCCTCCTCCAGTGCCTCCATCACACCTCCTCCTCCTCTCCCCCAGCTCATTTTTCCTTCCATTTAAATTGAATAATCAGCTTTTTATTACAGAAAAACAGCAGCAGTAGTTTCCTTTTTCCATTCCTATTTTTCCTCTTGTTCTCATTTTTATTACTTGAATTTCTATTCTGATTCTTATTTTCTCATTTTTATTCGGTCGGTAGATCAAATGATCAGCAGCTGTGAAAGTGATTTTTTTCTTAGATTTTAAAAATGAAAATGAGGAGAATGAAATTATCTGGAGGACGTTCACTCACCACATCTTCATCCAGGACTTTTCCTCTCCTCCTGTTCTTTTCCTCCTCCTCTCCTCATCCTCCCCCCTCCTCCTGTTCTCCTCCTCCTCTTTCTCCATTCCTTTCATTGCTGTAACAAAATGACTCTTTTCTTTTGTCTCCTCCTCTCTCCTCTCTTCTCCTCCTCCTCTCTCCTCTCTTCTCCTCCTCCTTTTTCCCCTCTCTCTTCTCCTCCTCCTCCTCCTCTCTCTCTTCTCCACCCCTCGGAGCCTCGGAGGCCTTCGGCCCCAGCAGACAGGAGCGCCGGTCTTACTTCCTGTCTGTCAGTTTTATCGATAGATTATAGATTATATAAATTAATTAATCAAAATGAATGTGTTAACACGCTAATTTGTGGGACGGTAACTCAGACAAACTGCCTGAAAATCATCTCCAGAGTTTCAGGATGATGAACAGTGGCGAGGAGGAGGCTCATGTCCTCTTTCCATAGACACTTCAGCCAGTTTGTCCAAGTAGAGTTACCTTTAGATAGTAACAAATTATCGCGTTAATGCGTTTAATCGGACAGCCCTGATATATTTCTCTAATATTTAAATGTTTTTCATTCTTCAGTCTTCTGACCTGAGACAACACCTGGATGACTGGACAGAAATTGATGTCATCAAAGATGCTGCAGCAACAAGAGGGACGAGATCCCTCACTGGCTTCCCACCAGCATGGCAAGTACTGCACCTTTAAAGGAGAGAGAGAGAGAGAGAGAGAGAGAGACAGGTAGACAGACAGGTGCAGAGTAAATGACTGCACAGGGTCTGTCTCTGGTTGGTTGGTTGAACTGCCTCCCCCCCCTCCTCCTCTCCTCCCTCCCCCCTCGCACCTCTGCCATCCTTATATGGTCATGCCCCACCCCGGCTGTGATGTCACCGACAGGAGGAAGACCCGTGGGGTTTTTGGGTTTTGCCGTCCAGTCCTGTGGGGCCACAGGGCTGAGAGTTTCTCCTCCATCAGCTCTGTCCTCCTCCTCTCTTTGGGGAAAAGAAAAAAGACTTTGTTTTCCATCCGTTTTTCGCTCTTTCTCTCATTTTCTCATCCTCTGAGGATTTTATCTTTCTTTTTTCCTTCCTTCTTTCTTTATTTTGCCTGGTTTCAAAATGATGGCCAAAAGAAGTCCTTTAAAAAAGAAGTAAAAAATAAAATGTAATGTGAAAAACAAGGAAAGTTGAGCTCTTGAATAAAACCTCTTCCTGTTCCCACGGCACCAACTGCTTTCGGACTTCGAAGTGTTTCGAATCCCGTTCGTCCCGTACAGCTTTTTTTCTTTGTTCTTTCAGCTGGACTTTGTATTTTTTCCAGTTTATTTTTCCAGTCTTTTGTCCAGTGTATTTATCCTTTTTTCTCAGTCGTGCGGCGGTCCGGAGATGTTCGGGATCCAGGACAACCTTCCCCGCGGGGCCACGGCCGGCATGAAGGAGGAGCCGCTAGCCGTTCGCTCCTGGATGCACTCAGCCGGCGTGGTGGACGCCAACACAGCCGCTCAGAGGTAAACGCACGGCGGCTCAGCGCCTCCCCAGAGGGATTCTGGGAGCTGTAGTCCCAGCGGAGCCACGGCGGCTCTCAGATCAGGAGGAAAGCTGCTGCAGCTCAGCCAGACTTTTCAGATTATTTCTAATGTTTGACAAGAACAGACGCTTCTGAAAATCCATTCGTTACATTTTATTAGAAACGTGATTTTGTTTATTTAAATTTTTTTACTGATCACCAATTATTATGATGAATCAGAAGTTATTCAGCACAAAGTGAGCATTTATTGCAGGAAAAGATAAAATCACTTAATAAAGTGATTTTATTTTAATAAAACAGATCAAATCCTCCTTTGTTCCCTTTTCTGAATCATATTTCTCAGTTTTTCATATTATCTTCTGGTGGCAGAAGATAAAAAATAAAATTCTATGAAAAATATAAATGATGGAGAAACAGAATTTATTGCTTCAATAATAATAATAATAATATATGATAATATATAATAATAATAATAATAATAATTAGTTACAATAATAAAGTAATAACAATTTTACAGGGTTTATTTTAGTGAAGGTCAATCTGCAGCGAATGAAGGATGTTAGTCTTAAAAATGTGTGTTTATATAAATGAGTATATTTAACAAAATTATTTCATAATTATGTCTAATTCAACAAACACGTCACGTGATTATTAACTTCATTATTTGAAACATCATTATAAGAAAGCAGTTTTTCAGAAAGAGTTTGGTTCTTGGAGCTGCAGGTAAATATCCTCTTTAAAGATTTAATCATTTCCATAAAAGCATCAGTTTGTGTTGTGAATTTAAATAGTGAGGAGATCAGATGAAACTTAATTTTAAAATTGTGTAACATTGCTTTTAGAAAGATTTAACATGAACATTTTAAGAAAGCATGTGTTAAAAAGCTGAACTACATCTGCTCATATCAGGATGTAAAATAGTTATTTTTTTATTTTCATGTACAAATATCAAACACAGAGTTATAAAATCACATCCATGATCAGAAACATCTCCTTAATTGAACAGTTCAACAAATTAACATTTAAGAAGATTTCATTTCAAATATTTACTTTAATCTGAATATTCTCATAAAGTTTGGCCAAGAGTTCATCAATAATAAAAATAATTAATAACTGAGATAATAAAAAGTTTCTCAGTTCTTTGTCACAAAGCAGCTGCATGGAGGCAGAATATTTATAGTTTATGATGTAAATCATCAGCTCAACATTCAGATGGAGATTAAGGTTTCTTTTGTGTGAAATTGTTATTAACAGTTTTAATGAGAAGATATGAAATGATGTGGAAGCCGAGCTCAGAGTCCGTCCAGCTCCGTCGATTCACATTAAACCTGTTTCTGAGTTTCCTGCAGCAGAACATTTTTTTAATTTAACATTCAGTGTTTCTGCTCCACGGCTTCTCTTCTTAAATATTAGATATTTATATTAAATATTAGAAAGGCTTTCGTTGTATTCTGATGAGTCGGGTCAAAGCTGCAGTTTGACTTCTTTATTCTGCATATTTATATGAAGTTTGAACACGGTGTTAACATGATTCATTCATGTGATGGTTAAAGCCTACCGCTATTTTATACATATATATCATTTATTAAATATCAGGTTTCCTTTACTTCCTCTTTCTATCCTTAACATTCGTGCTGTTTTATGTCTTGGTTGATATTTTAATTTCCAGTTTCATTTAGTCTCTATTTCACTTTATATTAATGTAATTATGTCTTTTAGTTATTTAATCCTTAATGAATTAATAACATGTTTGATGTCTGCAGCCAGTCGGTTTAAACTCTGAATCATGAAGGGTTTGAAACGTGTTCATGTGTTTGTTCATTAACTGTAAATCAGATCACATTTAAATTGTTAACATATTAATAATTTAAAACCCTTTAAAATAATATTTAAATGATTAATATGCAAATATTGCTGCTGTCAGGTGGAAACCTTGTATCCCCAGCGTCCTTCTGAAGTGAAATATTGGCAGGTCTTCACTTATTAAAATTACAGCTATTAAATGTTTCACAAATAGAGAGCAAAGATATTTATAATTTCAGGTTTTAACGCCTCCTATATGAATTATTTTCTCCTCTGTTGCTTTAAGATGAATTAACATCACTGATGTCTTTGAATCAAATTTAGATGCAAACAACTGATGATAATTAAAGCTTTTATTATTAATAACAGGTTTTAACAGTTTAATAATTTTATTGTTGCTTGATTTAAAAGCTGCTTCAGTCTTTTTATTCTAATTTTTATTATTATTATAAATATTTTTTCATCATTTCTTCATTAAACTCCCTCCTGTGTGTCCCTGTCTCCCAGTGGGGTGGGGTTAGCTCGTGCTCACTTTGAGAAGCAGCCTCCGTCCAACCTGAGGAAGTCCAACTTCTTCCACTTCGTTCTGGCGCTGTACGACCGGCAGGGCCAGCCGGTAGAGATCGAACGCACCGCCTACGTCGACTTTGTGGAGAAAGAGAAGGTGAGGAAACAAAAACCAGTCAGTGACAGAGAGAAGCTGACGATAAGGTTGAATCCCATGACACCCCTTTCCTCTTCCCTCCGTTTTGAGTGTTCCTGTGTCGGGGTAGGGGAAAGTGGTAGGGCTATATACCCTCTAAACGAAGGTTTTTCAGAGGCACGCTCCAAACAGAGGGGTATGAGCAATTTCTCAGAATGCCTTGTGAATCACCGGCAAGGTGCCTGCTGCCGCCACCACAGAGACCAAAGAAGTTCACAAATGTAGGCCTGAGTATTTTCTCCATTACTTACCGTTTAAAATTTGCGATAACCGCTGTATTGTTGCAAGTTTAACGTTGCTCCAACGCATAATGGTCATTTTCTTCCTAATATACACACAAAAAATGGCTAGTGCTACGTTGAGTAGTGTAACGTTATTTGACGGTTGGGACCACCACAGCTGTAGACGGCATGTTGAATTAATGGCAAAAGCTCGTCATGTCTGCTAATGTAAAAGTCAGCGGAGACTACTGAAGATGTGTGTGATTGTTGAAGGGGTGTCCCATTTCAACCCCTACCCCTAGTTGCTCAGTTTCAAGGAGCAAGGGGCATAAATTTGAAATGGGATTGGCCCTAAATCAAACACACCCAGGGTACAGCTTGCTTAACCCCACCCCTGTGGAGTGCCCCCATATAATTTTATCAGTCCTCCTTCATTCAGTTGGTGGAGACAGTCCACCCTGGTCTGAACAACAGAGTCTGTTCTGATGGAAAGCAAACGCACCCTCATATGCTAATATTTCCCCACCCGGGTGGAGTTAATCCAGCACCATCACAGGTTACATGTAGGGATAGAAAAGAAACACACCTGTCAGCTTGAGTTGATAATATTTTGTGTTCAGGAGCCGAGCGGAGAGAAAACCAACAACGGGATCCATTACAAGCTGCAGCTGCTCTACAGTAACGGTGGGTGTGCTTGATTTACTCACTGAGATGACGCAGACAGTTTATAACAACAATAATAATGACTGACGATGTGTTCAGGGGTGAGAACGGAGCAGGATCTCTACGTCCGACTGATCGACTCCATGACCAAACAGGCAAGAAACTGATTATTGCTTCTTAATTATTGATTCAAATGTTTCATGAGAGCTATTGATCCAGTCTGATCACGTCGCTCAACAACAAGAAGAAATTACGGGAATATTTAAAATCCACAGAGAATTCACTTATTTTACATATTTAGACGACATACTCAGTTTATAGAGTCCTGACCTTTACAACAGGTCCACATCCAGGTCCACATAAAGGTCTACATCCAGGTCCACATAAAGGTCCACATCCGGGTCCACATAAAGGTCCACATCCGGGTCCACATAAAGGTCCACATATAGGTCCACATCCGGGTCCACATCCAGGTCCACATAAAGGTCCACATCCAGGTCCACATAAAGGTCCACATAAAGGTCCACATCCGGGTCCACATAAAGGTCCACATCCAGGTCCACATAAAGGTCCACATAAAGGTCCACATCCAGGTCCACATAAAGGTCCACATCCAGGTCCACATAAAGGTCCACATCCAGGTCCACATCCAGGTCCACATCCAGGTCCACATAAAGGTCCACATCCGGGTCCACATAAAGGTCCACATCCGGGTCCACATAAAGGTCCACATCCAGGTCCACATAAAGGTCCACATAAAGGTCCACATCCAGGTCCACATAAAGGTCCACATAAAGGTCCACATCCAGGTCCACATAAAGGTCCACATCCAGGGCCACATAAAGGTCCACATCCAAGTCCACATCCAAGTCCACATCCAGGTCCACATAAAGGTTTACATCCAGGTCTACATCCAGGTCCACATTCAGCATTCAGATCCACATCCAGGATGTCACTAACAGAATATTTTTTTTTTCAGGCCATCATCTATGAAGGTCAGGATAAGAATCCAGAGATGTGTCGAGTTCTGCTGACTCATGAAATCATGTGCAGGTAAGGACTGAGCATCCTGAAGCTACTGTATTACCTGTGCTACGCCACCTGTACTACCTGTACTACGCTACCTGTACTACCCGTACTACGCTACCCGTACTACACTACCTGTACTACCTGTGCTACACTACCTGCACTACGCTACCTGTACTACCCGTACTACACTACCTGTACTACGCTACCTGTACTACGCTACCTGTACTACCCGTACTACGCTACCTGTGCTACACTACCTGTACTACCCGTACTACACTACCTCTACTACACTACCTGTACTACCCGTACTACGCTACCTGTACTACACTACCTGTACTACACTACCTGTACTACCCGTACGACACTACCTGTACTACCTGTACTACCCGTACTACGCTACCTGTACTACCTGTGCTACCTTTACTACGCTACTTGTACTACCTGTACTACACTACCTGTACTACCCGTACTACGCTACCTGTACTACCTGTGCTACCTTTACTAAGCTACCTGTACTACGCTACCTGTACTACGCTACCTGTACTACCCGTACTACGCTACCTGTACTACCCGTACTACGCTACCTGTGCTACCTTTACTACGCTACCTGTACTACCTGTACTACGCTACCTGTACTACCTGTGCTACCTTTACTACGCTACCTGTACTACCTGTACTACGCTACCTGTACTACCTGTACTACCCGTACTACGCTACCTGTACTACCCGTACTACCTGAACTACCTGGACTATGCTACCTGTGCTACCTTTACTACGCTACCTGTATTACCTGTACTACACTACCTGTACTACCCGTACTACACTACCTGTACTACACTATCTGTACTACCCGTACTACACTACCTGTACTACGCTACCTGTACTACCCGTACTACACTACCTGTACTACACTACCTGTACTACCCATACTACACTACCTGTACTACACTACCTGTACTACCCGTACTACACTACCTGTACTACGCTACCTGTACTACCCGTACTACGCTACCTGTACTACACTATCTGTACTACCCGTACTACACTACCCGTACTACGCTACCTGTACTACCCGTACTATGCTACCTGTACTACCTGTGCTACCTTTACTACGCTACCTGTATTACCTGTACTACACTACCTGTACTACCCGTACTACACTACCTGTACTATGCTACTTGTACTACCTTTACTACACTACCTGTACTACGCTACCTGTACTACCCGTACTACACTACCTGTACTACCTGTGCTACCTTTACTAAGCTACCTGTACTACCTGTACTACGCTACCTGTACTACCCGTACTACGCTACCTGTACTACCTGTACTACGCTACCTGTGCTACCTGTGCTACCTTTACTACGCTACCTGTACTACGTTACCTGTACTACCCGTACTACCTGCACTACCTGGACTATGCTACCTGTACTACGCTACCTGTACTACCTGTACTACGTTACCTCTACCACCTGTGCTACCTTTACTACGCTACCTGTACTACCCGTACTACCTGCACTACCTGGACTATGCTACCTGTACTACCTGTACTACGCTACCTGTGCTACCTTAACTACGCTACCTGTACTACCTGTACTACGCTACCTGTACTATGCTACCTGTACTACCTGTACTACGTTACCTCTACTACCTGTGCTACCTGTGCTACCTGTACTACGCTACATGTACTACGCTACATGTACTATGCTACCTGTACTACCTGTACTACGTTACCTCTACTACCTGTGCTACCTTTACTACGCTACCTGTACTACCTGTACTACGCTACCTGTACTACGCTACGTGTACTACCTGTGCTACCTTTACTACGCTACCTGTGCTACCTTTACTACGCTACCTGTACTACCCGTACTACCTGGACTATGCTACCTGTACTACGCTACCTGTACTACCTGTATTACGTAACCTCTACTACCTGTGCTACCTTTACTACGCTATCTGTACTACCTGTACTACGCTACCTGTACTACCTGTACTACCTGTGCTACCTTTACTACGCTACCTGTACTGCCTGTGCTACCTTTACTACGCTATCTGTACTACGCTACCTGTACTACCTGTACTACCCATACTACGCTACCTGTACTACCCGTACTACCTGAACTACCTGGATTATGCTACCTGTACTATGCTACCTGTACTACCTGTACTATGTTACCTCTACTACCCCTGTGCTACCTTTACTACACTACCTGTACTACAATACCTGTACTACCTGTACTACGCCACCTGTACTACCTGTACTAGCCGTACTACGCTACCTGTACTACCCGTACTACCTGTACTACCTGGACTATGCTACCTGTACTACTTACCTCTACTACCTGTGCTACCTTTACTACGCTACCTGTACTACCTATACTACGATACCTGTACTATCTGTACTACGCTACCTGTACTACGCTACCTGTACTACCTGCACTACCTGGACTATGCTACCTGTACTACGCTACCTGTACTACCCGTACTGCCTGCACTACCTGGACTATGCTACCTGTACTACCTGTACTACGCTACCTGTACTACCTGGACTATGTTACCTGTACTACCTGTACTATGCTACCTGTACTATGCTACCTGTACTACCTGTACTACGTTACCTGTGCTACCTGTACTACGCTACCTGTACTATCTGCACTACCTGGACTATGCTACCTGTACTACCTGTACTATGCTACCTGTACTATGCTACCTGTACTACCTGTACTACGTTACCTGTGCTACCTGTACTACGCTACCTGTACTACCTGCACTACCTGGACTATGTTACCTGTACTACCTGTACTATGCTACCTGTACTATGCTACCTGTACTACCTGTACTACGTTACCTGTGCTACCTGTACTACGCTACCTGTACTATCTGCACTACCTGGACTATGCTACCTGTACTACCTGTACTATGCTACTTGTACTACCTGTACTACGCTACCTGCACTACCTGGACTATGCTACCTGTACTACCTGTATTACGTAACCTCTACTACCTGTGCTACCTTCACTACGCTACCTGTACTACCTGTATTGCGTAACCTCTACTACCTGTGCTACCTTTACTACGCTACCTGTACTACCCGTACTACCTGCACTACCTGGACTATGCTACCTGTACTACGCTACCTGTACTACCCGTACTACCTGCACTACCTGGACTATGCTACCTGTACTACCTGAACTACGCTACCTGTACTACCTGTACTACAGAGGTGATTTACAGACTGCACCGAGCTCCATGTCCACAGTGTCCTCTGGCCCGCCAGTATGTTTCACTTGCCCTGGGCATTCGGACAACCGTTAATGTCGGACTCTGGTATTCAACATTATAATTGAATCGGCTTTTTTGTTGCTGCGATGTTTGAACAAATCCGACACACTGGCTCGTCCTTGTTAACAGGATCACCTTGATCATTCGGATTAAATTTATTGTGGCATCGGCTCTTTCATTAATGCTATTAATTACTCCTCTTACCTGGCTCTCTACTCCTCACTGGGCTAATGGCCCCTCCCCTTCCCACTGAGACAGAGATTGGATGACTGACAGGAGGGCTCACTCTGTTCCTTCTCTATGGAACCAGGTGTTCAGAAAGATGCTCAGAGTGAACCCTCCTGTTATCAGCCTCTTTCGAGAGAGACCAGGAAAACAAACACACATGGTGATATATGGAGTTTGTTTTTATTTATCCTGCGATTAATTAATTTTTGATTATTGTGACAGACCTACCTGTACTACCTATACTACCTGTACTTTACTATCACAATTACCTATACTGTACTACCTCTACTCCTTGTACTGTAGTAGTGTATTACCTCTAGTACTGTAGTACTGTCTCTGACTCATGTGTCGTTGTTATTCTGTCAGTCGCTGCTGTGATAAGAAGAGCTGTGGAAACAGAAACGAGACGCCGTCAGACCCTGTGATCATTGACAGGTACACACACACACACACACACACACACACACACTGTGCGTTAGCTGTTGTTATGATTCAAACCTGAATCTGTTTAATCTGTTTATTAAACAACAGAGAGTGTTTCTGCACTGATAATGTCACTATATATACATATATGCATATATATATATATATATATATATATATATGTATATATGTATATGTACAGTATATATGTATGTGTGTAAATGTATGTACGGTTGTACACTCCAAGCATGTCTCAGGCTTTTAGCTTTTAGCGTTGTGTCTGAAAACATCTCCACAGAATAGATTTCTATCTCTTCAGACAGTTTTCATTCATATTTCATGACTTTATTATTTTTTATCTGAGAGCAGCTTCCGTGGTCTTCATCTTGAGGAGAACATTTATCTACTTATCCTCCTCTCCTCTCCTCCTCCTCTCTCTTCTGAAGAGATGGAGGTACATATAGACGAGTGAACAGAGGAATGTATGGATGGACAACAGTCTCCTGTGTTTTGGTCTGTCCAGTAAAACAGGAAATGACATCAGGTCAGTGAGGTCAGGTGAACATTTTTCAGAGCGGTGTTTCATCTGCAGACTTGATGACTCTAACGTGACCCAGTGCAGATATTATAATATTCATAATATAATAATATCCTTTATAGATTAAATACGTCTTTTAGCTGAGCTTTGTTTCTCACTAGTTTCAGATTAATGATGTTTGGCTGCTGTGACTTCCTGTCTGTGGCCTTTTGAGGGGTCACGGCCCGCAGGTTGAGCCTCAGTGTTTCAGGCTCTTTGTTGTTGGTGAAGACAGATGAGACGATGAGACCTGTGAGAAAGTTTTAACGTGATGATCCTGTCAGATTAATGTCTCTCAGGCGATCCTCCTGTTAGCTGAAGGTGATGAAGATGAAGGTGGTGATGATGATGATGAAGGTGGTGATGATGATGGTGGCGACCAGCGCTCATCTTTTCATGCTCTCGCTCTGAATACCAGATGTGAGATTTTGGGGTACAGCTTCCTGTCTGCCGGCGTCTCTGGTGTGTGCAGTGTGGGATTATGGGAGGACGCTGTGCTGTCAATCACTGGGCGTCCAAGGTGTGATTCTCCTCTCAGGTTGGTTCTGGACGGAATCTCATTACCGGACGTGTTTCAGGCTGACTGACAGCAGAATAATGTCCGGGGCCCCTGGGGGCCTCTGGCCGGCTAAATGTTAAATGTATGAACGCACTGGAGTCAATGGAGAGATGAAGTGTAGCTGAATATAGGAAACAGAGTGAGAGGGTGACCCTGAATGCACCATCTGCTGCTACAAACATGTTTATTATAATATATTCTACTGAAACGCAGCACGATTTAATGATTATGATTTTATTATTATTATTGTCCTCAGAATTAATATTTATGGAGCATGGTTGCATAAACAAGGAAGAAAAGGATCAAGGGTTAATTACGACTTCCTGTGTTTATCACCTCAGTTTCTGTGTCGTTAGTATTGTTGTTGTTTACATTAATGAGCTCATTGAACAGTTGAACCTCCTGATCATGTCACTGATGACCTCACCTGCAGCTCAGGTGTGGAGCTGCAGTAGTACTATTGAAGTCATACCATCAGAGTAGTAGTAATAGATTAATAGTAGTATCAGTATCAGTAGTAGTAGTAGTATCAGTACTAGTAGTAGTAGTATCAGTCGTAGTAGTAGTAGTAGTATCCGTATCAGTAGTAGTAGTAGTATCAGTCGTAGTAGTAGTAGTATCAGTAGTAGCAGTGGTAGTAGTAGTATCAGTATCAGTCGTAGTAGTAGTATCCGTATCAGTAGTAGTAGTAGTATCAGTCGTAGTAGTAGTATCAGTAGTAGTAGTATCAGTACTAGTAGTAGTAGTATCAGTAGTAGTAGTATCAGTTGTAGTAGTATCAGTCGTAGTAGTAGTATCCGTATCAGTAGTAGTAGTAGTATCAGTCGTAGTATCATTAGTAGTAGTAGTAGTAGTAGTATCAGTAGTAGTAGTAGTATCAGTAGTAGTAGTATCAGTTGTAGTAGTATCAGTCGTAGTAGTATCAGTATCAGTAGTAGTAGTAGTAGTATCAGTTGTAGTAGTAGTAGTATCAGTATCAGTAGTAGTAGTATCAGTCGTAGTAGTATCAGTATCAGTAGTAGTATCAGTACTAGTAGTAGTATCACTAGTAGTAGTATCAGTAGTAGCAGTAATGGTGTCGGTAGTGGTAGTGGTAATCCGTAATCGGTAGTAGTGGTGGTATCGGTCGTGGTAGTGGTGGTATCGGTGGTAGCGGTGGTGGTGGTGGTATCGGTATCGGTCGTGGTAGGTGGTATCCGTGTCGGTGGTAGTGGTGGTATCGGTCGTGGTATCATTGGTGGTGGTGGTAGGTGGTATCGGTGGTAGTAGTGGTATCGGTAGTAGTGGTATCGGTTGTAGTGGTATCGGTCGTAGTGGTATCGGTAATCGGTGGTAGTGGTAGTGGTGGTATCGGTTGTGGTGGTAGTGGTATCGGTATCGGTGGTAGTGGTATCGGTCGTGGTGGTATCGGTATCGGTGGTGGTATCGGTACTGGTAGTGGTATCACTAGTAGTGGTATCGGTGGTAGCGGTAATGGTGTCGGTGGTGGTAGTGGTAGTGGTATCGGTGGTGGTATCGTTGGTGGTAGTGGTGGTGGTGGTATCGGTGGTAGTGGTGGTATCGGTGCTAGTGGTAGTGGTGGTATCGGTTATTGGTATTGGTGGTAGTGGTAGGTGGTATCGGTAATGGTAATATCGGTACTAGTGGTAGTGGTATTAGTGGTGGTAATCGGAGATCGGTAGTGGTGGTGGTAGTGGTATCGGTGGTGGTATCGGTGCTAGTAGTGGTATCGCTGGTAGTAGTAGTGGTATCGGCGGTGGTATCGGTGGTGGTATCGGTGGTGGCGGTAGTGGTATCGGTCGTGTAGTGGTAGTGGTATCGGTGGTGGTAGTAATGGTATCGGTATCGGTGGTAGTGGTATCGGTGCTAGTGGCGCTGGTGGTATCGGTGCTGGTGGTGGTGGTAGTGGTATCGGTGCTGGTGGTGGTGGTGGTATGAAGTGCTGGTGGTGGTAGTGGTATCGCTGGTAGTGGTAGTGGTGGTATCACTGGTTGTGGTGGTATCGGCGGTGGTATCGGTGGTAGTGGTGGTGGTATCGTTGGTGGTAATCGGTGGTGGTGTCGGTGGTAGTGGTGGTATCGGTGGTAGTGGTGGTATCGGTGGTGGTAGTGGTAGTGGTAGTGGCACTGGTTGTGGTGGTAGTGGCGGTGGTATCGGTGGTGGTGGTGGTATCGGTGGTAGTGGTATCGGTGGTGGTGGTAGTGGTGGTATCGGTGGTTGTGGTAGTAGCGGTATCGGTGGTGGTGGTATCGGTGCTGGTGGTAGTAGTGGTATCAGTGGTACTGGTATCGGTGGTAGTGGTATCGGTACTAGTGGTGGTGGTATCACTAGTGGTTGTGGTGGTATCGGCGGTGGTAATCGGTCGTGGTAGTAGTAGTAGTATCATTAGTAGTATCAGTAGTAGTAGTAGTATCAGTAGTAGTAGTAGTAGTATCACTAGTAGTAGTAGTAGTAGTATCAGTCGTAGTGGTAGTAGTAGTAGTAATAGTAGTAGTATCAGTGGTAGTAGTAGTAGTATCAGTGGTAGTAGTATTAGTAGTAGTATCAGTAGTAGTACTATCAGTTCTAGTAATAGTAGTAGTAGTAGTATCAGTGGTAGTAGTAGTAGTAATAGTATCAGTAGTGTTATCAGTAGTAGTAGTATCAGTACTAGTAGTATCAGTACTAGTAGTAGTAGTAGTTGCAGTATCAGTAGTAGTAGTAGTAGTAGCAGTAGTATCAGTAGCAGTATTAACAGTAGTAGTAGTAGTAGTATCAGTAGTAGTAGTAGTCGTAGTAGTAGTATTAATAGTAGTATCAGTAGTATTAGTAGTATCAGTAGCAGTAGTATCAGTAGTAGTATTAGTAGTAGTAGTATCACTAGTAGTAGTATCAGTAGTATCAGTAATAGTAGCAATATCAGTAGTAGTATCAGTAGTAGTAGTAGGGGTATCAGTAGTAGTACTACTATCAGTAGTGGTAGTAGTAGTAGTAACAGTAGTAGTAGGAATAGTATCAGTAGTAGTAGTAGCAGTAGTATCAGTGGTAGTAATAATAGTAGTAGTATCAGTAGTTGTAGTAGTAGCAGTAGTAGTAGTAGTATCAGTAGTAGTAATAGTAGTAGTATCAGTAGTAGTAGTAGTAGTATCAGTTGTAGTAATAGTAGTAGTATCAGTGGTAGTAGTAGTAGTAGTAATAGTATCAGTAGTATTATCAGTAGCAGTAGTATCAGTAGTAGTAGTAGTAGTAGTATCAGTAGTGGCAGTAGTAGTATCAGCAGTACTAGTACATGGCAGCTGATGCCGCTGGTTCTACTTTAAATTGTCTTAATATCTTTGGGTCTTCAGCAAATTAAACTTTGACATTTTTTAAATTTTCTTTTCATCTCACTTCCTGTTTCTGTCCATCAGCTGAGTTTTAACGAGAACAGACTTAATGAGATTCTGTCTTAATGAGAACAGGGAGGACTTAACGAGAATCAGCTGGGAAGGAACTTTGACAGAATAAGAGGTAGCTGATCTGTGATTGGTTGACACAGAGGGCTGGCCTGTGATTGGTCCAGCGCCTTAGGCTGAAACATCCAGCTCAGCAGGATGAGGAGCACTTAATTACAAATGCTAATTTAGTTAATTAAATATGCAAATGAGCTCCTTCATCCAAAGAGCAGACATGAGGATGCAGCAAAAAACAACACCTTCCTCATTTCCTGTCTGTCAGCTAAAAGGCAGGTGATTGGTTCTACAGTAACGGCCCCTTAACGAGTTCTTAACGAGCTGGAGGAAGCAGTCAGATGTCACTGATTCTCAGACCTTCAGTCATTGGTCCATCATGTTTATTTACAACTGACAAGTCAACAATAAGTTGGTGGCACGGTGGTGTAGTGGTTAGCACTGTCGCCTCACAGCAAGAAGGTACCGGGTTCGAATCCCGGCCCGGGGTCTTTCTGTGTGGAGTTTGCATGTTCTCCTCATGTCTGTGTGGGTTCTCTCTGGTACTCCGGCTTCCTCCCACCATCCAAAAACATGCATGGGGATTAGGTTAACTGGTTAATTTAAATTGACCGTAGGTGTGAATGTGAGTGTGAGTGGTTGTCTGTCTCTATGTGTCCTGTGATGAACTGGACACTTGTCCAGGGTGTACCCTGTCTTTCACCCTAAGACAGCTGGGATAGGCTCCAGCCCCCCTGACCCTATGAGAGGATAAGAGGGAGAGGATGGATGGATGGAAGTCAACAATAAACCAACAACACGTCAGTCCGTCTCTTAATACTGTACCCTGCCTGTCTGTCCACTTCCTGTCTGTTCCCTCTTTCCATTACGCAGTTTGGAGAAATGAAAATGTGTGTATTAGTGTGTACTACAGAGTGTGTATTGGTGTGTACTACAGTGTGTACTACAGAGTGTGTATTGGTGTGTACTACAGAGTGTACTACAGTGTGTATTGGTGTGTACTACAGAGTGTGTATCGATGTGTACTACAGTGTGTACTACAGTGTGTATTGGTGTGTACTACAGAGTGTGTATCGATGTGTACTACAGTGTGTACTACAGTGTGTATTGGTGTGTACTACAGTGTGTACTACAGAGTGTGTATTGGTGTGTACTACAGTGTGTACTACAGAGTGTGTATTGGTGTGTACTACAGAGTGTACTACAGTGTGTATTGGTGTGTACTACGGAGTGTGTATCGATGTGTACTACAGTGTGTACTACAGTGTGTATTGGTGTGTACTACAGTGTGTACTACAGAGTGTGTATTGGTGTGTACTACAGAGTGTACTACAGTGTGTATTGGTGTGTACTACAGAGTGTGTATCGGTGTGTACTACAGTGTGTATCGGTGTGTACTACAGTGTGCACTACAGAGTGTATTGGTGTGTACTACAGAGTGTGTATCGATGTGTACTACAGTGTGTATCGGTGTGTACTACAGTGTGCACTACAGTGTGTATTGGTGTGTACTACAGAGTGTGTATCGATGTGTACTACAGTGTATATCGGTGTGTACTACAGTGTGCACTACAGTGTGTATTGGTGTGTACTACAGAGTGTACGACAGAGTGTGTATTGGTTTGTACTACAGTGTGCACTACAGTGTGTATTGGTGTGTACTACAGTGTGTATTGGTGTGTACTACAGTGTGTACTACAGAGTGTGTATTGGTGTGTACTACAGAGTGTACTACAGTGTGTATTGGTGTGTACTACAGAGTGTGTATCGATGTGTACTACAGTGTGTATCGGTGTGTACTACAGTGTGCACTACAGTGTGTATTGGTGTGTACTACAGAGTGTACTACAGAGTGTACTACAGAGTGTGTACTACAGAGTGTACTACAGAGTGTATTGTGTGTACTACAGAGTGTACTACAGTGTGTATTGGTGTATACTACAGTGTGTGTACTACAGTGTGTACTACAGAGTGTGTACTACACTGTGTACTACAGTGTCTGTACTACAGTGTGTACTACAGAGTGTGTACTACAGTGTGTATTACTGTGTACTACAGAGTGTGTACTACAGTGTGTATTAGTGTGTACTACAGTGTGTATTAGTGTGTACTACAGTGTGTACTACAGAGTGTGTACTACAGTGTGTGTTAGTGTGTACTACAGTGTGTACTACAGTGTGTTAGTGTGTACTACAGTGTGTACTACAGTGTGTGTTAGTGTGTACTACAGAGTCTGTACTACAGAGTGTGTACTACAGTGTGTACTACAGAGTGTGTACTACAGTGTGTACTACAGAGTGTGTACTACAGTACTACTACACTGTAGTGTACTACTACAGTGTGTACTACAGAGTGTGTACTACAGTGTGTACTACAGAGTACTACTACAGTACTACTACACTGTAGTGTACTACTACAGTGTGTACTACAGAGTGTGTACTACAGTGTGTACTACAGAGTGTATTAGTGCGTACTACAGAGTGTGTACTACAATGTGTATTAGTGTGTACTACAGAGTGTGTACTACAGAGTGTGTACTACAGAGTGTACTACAGAGTCTGTACTACAGTGTGTATTAGTGTGTACTACAGAGTGTATTAGTGCGTACTACAGAGTGTGTACTACAATGTGTATTAGTGTGTACTACAGAGTGTGTACTACAGTGTGTACTACAGTGTGTACTAGTGTGTACTACAGTGTGTACTACAGTGTGTGTTAGTGTGTACTACAGTGTGTGGACTACAGTGTGTACTACAGTGTGTATTAGTGTGTACTACAGTGTGTACGACAGAGTGTGTACTACAGTGTGTATTAGTGTGCACTACAGTGTGTGTACTACAGTGTGTACTACAGAGTGTGTACTACAGAGTGTATTAGTGTGTACTACAGAGTGTGTACTACAGTGTGTATTAGTCTGTACTACAGAGTGTGTACTACAGTGTGTATTAGTCTGTACTACAGAGTGTGTACTACAGTGTGTGTACTACAGAGTGTGTACTACAGTGTGTACTTCAGTATGTACGACAGAGTGTGTACTACAGTGTGTACTACAGTGTGTATTAGTGCGTACTACAGTGTGTGTACTACAGTGTGTACTACAGAGTGTGTACTACAGAATGTGTACTACAGTGTGTGTACTACAGAGTGTATTAGTGTGTACTACAGAGTGTGTACTACAGTGTGTATTAGTCTGTACTACAGAATGTGTACTACAGTGTGTGTACTACAGAGTGTGTACTACAGTGTGTACTTCAGTATGTACGACAGAGTGTGTACTACAGTGTGTACTACAGTGTGTATTAATGCGTACTACAGTGTGTGTACTACAGTGTGTACTACAGAGTGTGTACTACAGAATGTGTACTACAGTGTGTGTACTACAGAGTGTACTAGTGTGTACTACAGAGTGTGTACTAGTGTGTACTACAGAGTGTGTACTACAGAGTGTACTACAGTGTGTATACTACAGTGTGTACTACAGAGTGTGTACTACAGTGTGTACTACAGTGTGTGTACTACAGTGTGTGTATTAGTGTGTACTACAGAGTGTGTACTACAGTGTGTATTAGTATGTACTACAGAGTGTGTACTACAGTGTGTGTACTACAGTGTGTACTACAGAGTGTGTACTACAGTGTGTATTAGTGTGTACTACAGTGTGTGTACTACAGAGTGTACTTCAGTATGTACGACAGAGTGTGTACTACAGTGTGTATTAGTGTGCACTACTGTGTGTGTACTACAGAGTGTGTATTAGTGGGTACTACAGAGTGTACTACAGTGTGTATTAGTGTGTACTACAGAGTGTGTACTACAGTGTGTGTACTACAGAGTGTGTGCTGCAGTGTGTGTACTACAGTGTGTATTAGTGTGTACTACAGAGTGTGTACTACAGTGTGTATTAGTGTGTACTACAGTGTGTATTAGTGTGTACTACAGTGTGTATTAGTGTGTACTACAGTGTGTGTACTACAGTGTGTATTAGTGTGTACTACAGTGTGTATTAGTGTGTACTACAGTGTGTATTAGTGTGTACTACAGAGTGTGTACTACAGTGTGTATTAGTGTGTACTACAGTGTGTATTAGTGTGTACTACAGTGTGTATTAGTGTGTACTACAGTGTGTGTACTACAGTGTGTATTAGTGTGTACTACAGTGTGTATTAGTGTGTACTACAGTGTGTGTACTACAGTGTGTATTAGTGTGTACTACAGAGTGTGTATTAGTGGGTACTACAGAGTGTACTACAGTGTGTATTAGTGTGTACTACAGAGTGTGTACTACAGTGTGTATTAGTGTGTACTACAGTGTGTATTAGTGTGTACTACAGAGTGTGTATTAGTGGGTACTACAGAGTGTACTACAGTGTGTATTAGTGTGTACTACAGAGTGTGTACTACAGTGTGTGTACTACAGAGTGTGTGCTACAGAGTGTGTACTACAGTGTGTATTAGTGTGTACTACAGAGTGTGTACTACAGTGTGTATTAGTGTGTACTACAGTGTGTATTAGTGTGTACTACAGTGTGTATTAGTGTGTACTACAGTGTGTGTACTACAGTGTGTATTAGTGTGTACTACAGTGTGTATTAGTGTGTACTACAGTGTGTATTAGTGTGTGTACTACAGTGTGTGTACTACAGTGTGTATTAGTGTGTACTACAGTGTGTATTAGTGTGTACTACAGTGTGTGTACTACAGTGTGTATTAGTGTGTACTACAGTGTGTATTAGTGTGTACTACAGAGTGATTGACAGCTGACATTCAGCCGTTCATCAGTTAAATGTCAGATTCAGTTTTTATTCCTCTGCAGCTTTTTAATCTGAAACATGTCAACAACTCGCCAATCACTCAGAGCAATGTCAAGAAGTTAAGGTTAAAATAATAATAATGATAATAACGCTGTCAAAAGATTCAAATTTTTAATCAGATTGATGACAGGTTTGTTGTGGATTAAATTTGATAAACTATTTCATACTATAAACTAGTTTTGGTTGTTTTTGCTTCCTGTCGCTACTTTTAATCAGATGTATTGTGATGATGGATTAATCTGTGTCAACTTGTTAATTTTGACAGCCCTAAATAACAATAAATGATTGTGATGATAACTATAAAACTTTACATACTGAAACAAACAGTTTAAAGTTAAAAAAGTAAAAGTCTAGCGTCATTAAATAAAGGATGCTATAATAAAGACATCACTGTGTACTGTTACAGATATTATTCGTATTATTTTAGTTTCAATAAAACTGCAGCATGTGACACGAACTTAATAATATGATAAATATCTTGTAATAATATATATCTGCTGCTGTAGAAACACCTGAGAGACTCACCTGTCAGAATTGTGACAACTTCCTGTCAGTTTCACATCACTGAAGAGGAGACAGGCAGCTGCTGTCCCAGTGCATTATGGGAAATGCAGGACCCGGTGTGTGTGCGTGTGTGCGTGTGTGTGTGTGCGTGTGTGCGTGTGTGTGTGTGTGTGTATGCGTGTGTGTGTGCGTGTTACAGTGTGGTCAGATGTGTTTGGGCCTGTCGCTCTAATTAACACCAAAATGTTGGACAGGTGTTCTAATTAGTGTCAGCTGGTTTAAACATGGTGCTAATTAACAGCTATTATGACTCACACACTAAAACACACACACACAAACACACACACTAAAACACACACACACACTAAAACACATGCGCACACACACACACACACACACACACACACAAAAACATGCTAAAACACACACACACTAAAACACACACACACACCAAAACACACACACACACACACACTAAAACACATGCGCACACACACACACACACTAAAACACACACACAAAAACATGCTAAAACACACACACACTAAAACACACACACACACACACACACACACTAAAACACACACAAACACTAAAACACACACACAAAAACATGCTAAAACACACACACACTAAAACACGCACACACTAAAACACGCACACACACTAAAACACACACACACACACACACAGAGGCAGTACATTAACTCTCTTCTACCTGATGGAGCGAATCATCTTCATCTTTACTGACTTCCTGCTACGAGTTTGAACTTCCTGCTCATAAATTTAGCAGTAATAGAGTGTGTGTGTGTGTGTGTGTTTCTGCGTATCACATCACAGAGTGAAAGCTTAATCTGTCCTGGTGTAGATTTATGTCCTCCATCACAAAGAGGAGAGAGGTTTTTATTGCTCCACCACAGGGAACAGCCTCACTGCATCAGTTTCTCACCTTGTGTTAAAACAAACAGACCTCAGATCAGAGTTTCTCTGCTCCTCCACTGAGCTCAGAACCTCCCAACAGTCCACCTGTGGCTGAAGGTCTGATCAGTGTCCATCATGTGATGGTGGGTGTGCTCCACCCTCAGCCTGGACTTTAACAGTCCCAGCAGAACCAGAACCACCTCCACACTGCTGCTACCCTGGACCTGGTTCCTGCTGGTCAGCAACCAGACAAAATGAACAACTGAAAAGAAAACCCCTCCCCCAGACCCTGGAACCATCCTTTCAGGAGCTCAAACAGTGCAGACAGTCTGGTACACTGGACTAACAAATGCTCCAAAGTTTCTACCTGAGCACAGAAATACACCCCTCCCCCAGCTGTCCCTCACCCCCTCATACACCCCCCTCCAGAGGTAAACAAGGCCACAAAGACAATAATAACATGGCCTGAGGACGTTGTCTCTGTCTCTGCTTCAGGACTGTTTTTTTTCCTACTGTATGGGAATTATTTGAACACCACAGGAAAGAACAGATGCTGTACTTTCCCACATCAAAAACAGTATGGACACCATTACAGTCAATAAACAAATCAGTTTTTTTTTTCCCCAAATCTTAAACCCTGGATGACCATGAGACTAAGGCACTCCTTAAGTGCTCAGATGACAGTCCCAGTTCTTCTTAACTTCAGGTCAGCCAGAGATGAGGTGTTTTTTTTAGTTCATTTTCAACTGAGCTGAAAACTGCATCCCTGTCTCTCCCAAACACAGTGACCTCTATTTGTGTCCTCCTTTGGACAGAACAGAGGCGTTCTCCTGCTCCTCCTGCTCTGAAGTTCGTCCCATGGCTGAGGACATGTCTCCGTCCTCCATAGAGTCCACTCTGCTTCCTCTGATGTTTTTTTTCTGAGCTCATTCTTCAGCTATCAGAGCACTTTCCTGTCTGTTTAATGATGCTGCTGCATGGAGAGGTCAGAGAGGAGGAGGAGCGGAGCAGAGCAGAGAGGAGGAGCAGAGCAGAGAGGAGCAGAGCAGAGAGGAGGAGGAGAGCATAGAGGAGAAGAGCAGAGCATAGAGGAGAAGAGCAGAGCAGAGAGGAGGAGGAGCAGAGAGGAGCAGAGCAGAGAGGAGGAGCAAAGGAGAGAGGAGGAGGAGCAGAGCAGAGAGGAGGACCAGAGAGGAGAAGGAGAGAGGAGGAGCAGAGCAGAGAGGAGGACCAGAGAGGAGGAGAAGAGAGGAGGACCAGAGAAGAGAGGAGGAGCAGAGAAGAGAGGAGGAGCAGAGCAGAGAGGAGGAGGAGGAAAGCAGAGAGGAGCAGAGCAGAGAGGAGCAGAGCAGAGAGAAGGAGGAGCAGAGCAGAGAGGAGGAGCAGAGCCGAGAGGAGGAGCAGAGAGGAGCAGAGCAGAGAGGAGGAACAGAGGAGAGAGGAGGAGCAGAGAGGAGGGCCAGAGGAGAGAGGAGGAGCAGAGAGGAGCAGAGCAGAGAGCAGAAAGGAGGAGCAGAGAGGAGGAGCAGAGCAGAGAGGAGGAGCAGAGGAGAGAGGAAGAGCAGAGGAGAGAGGAGGAGCAGAGGAGAGAGGAGGAGCAGAGAGGAGGAGGAGAGAGGAGCAGAGCAGAGAGGAGGAGCAGAGGAGAGAGGAGGAGCAGAGTAGAGAGGAGGAGGAGAGAGGAGGAGCAGAGTAGAGAGGAGGAGGACCAGAGAGGAGGGGGAGAGAGGAGGAGCAGAGCAGAGAGGAGGAGCAGAGAGGAGGAGCAGAGGAGAGAGGAGGAGCAGAGAGGAGGAGCAGAGGAGAGAGGAGGAGCAGAGGAGAGAGGAGGAGGAGAGAGGAGGAGGAGAGTAGAGAGGAGGAGGACCAGAGAGGAGGAGGAGAGAGGAGGAGCAGAGTAGAGAGGAGGAGGAGAGAGGAGGAGCAGAGGAGAGAGGACCAGAGAGGAGGAGCAGAGAGGATCATTGTTCTTCTTAGTTTAATGAGAGCAGAAGGAGATCCAGGACTGAACCCTTCACGCCACATACTGGTACTACTGCAGTACTACAAGCACTCTGATTATTTATGTTGCTGCCTTCAGAACCAGAACAGTTGGATCTCATGTTTTAATCTTCTAGTGTTTCTTTTCTTATTTTCCATCCTGTCTGGTTATGAAGAGGTGAAATGTATTATTCTCATAGTCTCTAAAATATTAATACTTCCCCCTGATAGTACTACTGTGATGATGTCACACTTTGTCACCTCCTCATGATGTCATCATCTGGTTCTGTTCAGGTTCTTCCTCAAGTTCTTCCTGAAGTGTAACCAGAACTGTCTGAAGAATGCTGGGAACCCCCGAGACATGAGGAGGTTCCAGGTAACACACACTATGTGTGTGTGTGTCTATGCATCTATCCAGCTATAGATCAGTGATAAAACAGATTCTGTATTATATCTATATTATCTATTCTTCACCCAGGAGCACATTTCTTTTGTACTGTTTGGTTGTCACTGTCGAAGAGTGATATCACTTTATTTTATTGTAGAAATATAAATATGAAGACACTAACTGAGAGTTTATGTTTCAAACTGATGTTTCATGTTTCTAGCAGGAACATTCTGTTTGTCTGTTATAGATAAAGTTTTTTTTCCTGTTTGCAGGTGGTGGTTTCCACCACTGTGAACGTGGATGGACACGTCCTTGCCGTCTCTGACAACATGTTCGTACACAACAACTCCAAACATGGCCGCCGAGCCCGGAGACTGGACCCATCTGAAGGTTAATATATACCAGCTATATACACCAACTCTATGTACCAACTATATATACCAGCTGTATATACCAAGTATATCTACCACATATACAGGGGTTGGACAATGAAACTGAAACACTGGCCAATTTAGTGTTGGCGGTTTCATGGCTAAATTTGACCAGTCTGGTGGCCAAACTTCATTGATTGCACATTGCACCAGTAAGAGCAGAGTGTGAAGGTTCAATTAGCAGAATAATGGCACAGTTTGGCTTAAAATATTTCAATGTACACAACATTATGGGAGACATATCAGAGTTCAAAAGAGGACAAAGTGTTGGTGCACATCTGTGACCAAGACAGCAAGTCTTTGTGATGTATCAAAAGCCACGGTATCCAGGGTGATGTCAGCATACCACCAAGAAGGACGAACCACATCCAACAGGAGGAACTGTGGACGCAAGAGGAAGCTGTCTGAAAGGGATGTATCCAAAAAACATCAAACCACAGCTGCCCAACTCACTGCAGAATTAAATGTGCACCTCAACCCTCCTGTTTTCACCTCTGATGAGTCCACTTTTACTGTCTTTCACACATTCTGGAGAGTTCTGGTGTGGAGAAGCCCCAAAGAAGCGTACCACCCAGACTGTTGCATGTCTAGAGTGAAGCATGGGGGTCGAGCGGTGATGGTTTGGGCTGCAATATCATGGCATTCCCTAGGTCCAATACTTGTGCCATGTATCAGGATGATAATGCACCAATACACACAGCAAGCCTGGTGACAGAGTGGTTTGATGAACATCAAAGTGAAGCTGAACATCTCCCATGGCCTGCACAGTCACCACATCTAAATATTATTGAGACACTTCGGGGTGTTTTGGAGGAGCGAGTCAGGAAACGTTTTTTGCCACCACCATCACGTAGAAGAAGAATGGCTCAAAATCCCTCTGGTCACTGTGCAGGACTTGTAGCTGTCATTCCCAAGATGAACTGATGCTCTATTGGCTGCAAAAGGAGCCCTTACACCATACTAATGAATTACTGTGGTCTAAGACCAGGCGTTTCTGTAACAACGTGGCACAGACACGGCAAAGAATCCAAACACAAGACTCCAAAAAACAAAGTATCAACAAAAGATTTATTTAAGAAAAACAAGCAAACAGTACAGGGAGGAATTAACGCTCTAACCTGACCAGAAAAACACAAAATCACTTCTAAAGCAAAGGTAAACAAAAATAAACAAACAAACGGAAATGCTCAAGTGATAATGCGTGAGTAAAATAACAACTTGAAGAACTGACAGTACTAAAGGTAACTAAAGGCGCTCACAGGAAGGATACAAAAAGAAACTGAAAAGCCAAAAACCTATAACTAAAAACAATCACCAACGGTGACGGGAAAACTACTGGGAACATGCACTAGACTGGGAGGAATGATGCCAGACAATAGACTTCATGTGGTTAACAAACAAAGTGACAAAATAACCAAACAGCTCACAAAACAAGAGAAACCTGATGTGGATGGGATAGAGGACTTAGAAGATGGCTGGTCGCTTGGCGACATGGACATTATTTATTATTATTATTATATTTATATATTATATTTATACCAGCTGTATATACCAAATATATATACCCGCTCTATGTACCAGGTGGAGAGAGAGGTGGATAATTCTGTATTTGAAGATGAGTCGGCTACCAGTGGTCATATATGTCCCAGAGGAGATGCGTGTGTGTCGTTCAGCCTCTTTAATTGCCCTCCTAATTAAAGGCCGTAACCATGGAGACCCCCATCTGAGCAGTAGACTCACACTTTACTTTATTCTTCTTGAACCACGTAGTATTTATGCCTCTTAATGCACATATCCACAGTATTTATACCTCTTAATGCACAGATCCATAATATTTATACCTCTTAATGCACAGATCCATAGTATTTATACCTCTTAATGCACAGATCCATAGTATTTATACCTCTTAATGCACAGATCCATAGTATTTATACCTCTTAATGCACAGATCCATAGTATTTATACCTCTTAATACACATATCCATAATATTTATACCTCTTAATGCACATATCCATAGTATTTATACATCTTAATGCACAGATCCATAGTATTTATACATCTTAATACACAGATCCATAATATTTATACCTCTTAATGCACATATCCATAATATTTATACATCTTAATGCACAGATCCATAATAATTATACCTCTTAATACACAGATCCATAGTATTTATACCTCTTAATGCACAGATCCATAGTATTTATACCTCTTAATGCACAGATCCATAGTATTTATACCTCTTAATGCACAGATCCATAGTATTTATACCTCTTAATGCACAGATCCATAATATTTATACATCTTAATGCACAGATCCATAATAATTATACCTCTTAATACACAGATCCATAGTATTTATACCTCTTAATGCACAGATCCATAGTATTTATACCTCTTAATGCACAGATCCATAGTATTTATACCTCTTAATGCACAGATCCATAGTATTTATACCTCTTAATGCACAGATCCATAGTATTTATACCTCTTAATACACATATCCATAATATTTATACCTCTTAATGCACATATCCATAATATTTATACCTCTTAATGCACATATCCATAATATTTATACCTCTTAATACACAGATCCATAATATTTATACCTCTTAATACACAGATCCACAGTATTTATACCTCTTAATACACAGATCCACAGTATTTATACCTCTTAATACACAGATCCACAGTATTTATACCTCTTAATACACAGATCCACAGTATTTATACCTCTTAATACACAGATCCACAGTATTTATACCTCTTAATAAACAGATCCACAGTATTTATACCTCTTAATAAACAGATCCACAGTATTTATACCTCTTAATACACAGATCCACAGTATTTATACCTCTTAATACACATATCCACAGTATTTATACCTCTTAATGCACATATCCATAATATTTATACCTCTTAATACACAGATCCACAGTGTTTATACCTCTTAATACACAGATCCACAGTATTTATACCTCTTAATACACATATCCACAGTATTTATACCTCTTAATGCACATATCCATAATATTTATACCTCTTAATACACAGATCCACAGTATTTATACCTCTTAATACACATATCCACAGTATTTATACCTCTTAATGCACATATCCATAATATTTATACCTCTTAATACACAGATCCACAGTGTTTATACCTCTTAATACACAGATCCACAGTATTTATACCTTTTAATACAAATGTTCCTGTCATTACAATACAACAGCCTGCAGAGCTGAAGAGCAGAGGACAGGAGATGTAATGGCATCTTAATTCTTCACTGAAGAGATTGGCTACTCGGCCTCACACACACACACGTACACACACACACTCACACACACACTGTAATTAATCTGCTCTTGAAGAGCAGGAAGTAGTCATTACTGGCTGAGTGTATGAACGAAGCTGAAGAGGATAAAAGCCTGGAACCAATTAGTGTGTGTGTGTGTGTGTGTGCGTGTGTGTGTAAGACCTTCAGATGTGTGATCCAACCAGTGGGACGGGACCCTCAAATAAACCATCATGTTCTGAGATGCTAACATTTCTCTCTCTCTCTCTCTCTCTCTCTGTTTCGGTGTCTCTCGTCCAGCAGCCACTCCCTGTATTAAAGCCATCAGTCCCAGTGAGGGTTGGACAACAGGTGGAGCGACCGTCATCCTGATCGGAGACAACTTCTTTGACGGTCTCCAGGTGGTCTTTGGCACCATGCTGGTGTGGAGTGAGGTAGCACACCTGGAGTTCACACCTGTCTTAATCTAAAACTGTTTCTTTGCGCCTCACTCTGTTCCTACCTGTCTCTCCCTCCAGCTGATCACCCCTCATGCTATCCGGGTGCAGACCCCTCCCCGGCACATCCCCGGCGTTGTTGAGGTAACGCTGTCCTATAAGTCCAAACAGTTCTGCAAAGGAGCACCTGGACGATTCGTTTATACAGGTGATGATTCATTTATGCAGGTATCACAGTGATGATCCTTCCTGTGTCCTTCTTTTGTTTTGTCTTCCTGTCTCCGTCCTCCTCTTCGGACCATCGAAGGTGTTTCATTTCACACTGCCGTCAGAGTAATTACACACATTTAAATCCCATTAACCCTCACTCTGTGTCTGTGGACGTCCATGTTAATGACCTCTGAGTGCTATGAAGAATGCACACACACTCCTGTGCGTGTGATGTCATCAATCACATGACAGTTCACCTCCCAGCATGCTCTGAACCATCACCTCAGAGAAGAACCCATGTGGTTCTGGAGGGAGAATAAGTCCAACTTCACCCCAGCTTCAGACTGGCTTCAGTCCAATGTCAGACCAGCTTCAGTCCAGCTTCAGTCCAGCTTGAGAAGAACATTACAAAAGAACAGACAGCTGATAATAAACAGCCTCCAGCACAAGGTCACAGAGCTAACAGAGCTAATAGAGCTAACAGCACTATCAACACAAACAGTGCTAATAGAGTTAACAACGCTAACAGAGTTAACAGCGTTATCAGCGCTAACAGTGCTAACATAGCTAACGTAGCTCTATAACTGCTGCTTGTTCCGTCCTGCTAGCCCTCAAGGACTAAACAACCAGCTCTCTGTTTGGGATGAATAGCAGCACCAGCTGAAGCTTGTTAAACGCTGCTCAACCAAGACAGGATTATGATTCTCACACACACACACACACACACACTGCACTGCGCTTAAACTGTGAATGATGTTTGACAACAGACCAATCACAGACCAGACACACAAACTGTTGTGTAAATTAAAGAGGTTTTGATTGGTGGTTCTATTTGGTTCAGTCAGCAAGATGATGATCATGATAGAAATAATTTGTGCTTAATTTTTTAAGTTTTCAGTAATAAACAACCCCAGAGCCACAAAACCTCCCTTAGGACATCTAGAACATTTTAAAGGACCAGTAAAACCCCCTGAAGGCTCTCCTTTAGGTTCTTTAAATAATCGACAAATAAAACTTCAGATATGTTTTGCAGTCCTGTTCCACTTGAAGTTCCTGATGGAAATAAAGTGAATAAAGTCTGAATGTGAAAAGAAATGAATTAATGAATGAATGATTTTAATGTCCTCACAGTTAAAACTGATCAGTTCTTCTTCCTCAGCTTTAAATGAACCCACCATTGACTATGGCTTCCAGAGGTTACAGAAGGTCATCCCTCGTCACCCTGGAGACCCTGAGAGACTACCCAAGGTAACACACTGTAACACACTGTAACGCACTGTAACACTCTGTAACACACCGTAACTCACTGTAACACACTGTAACGCACTGTAACACTCTGTAACACACCGTAACTCACTGTAACACTCTGTAACACACCGTAACTCACTGTAACACACCGTAACGCACTGTAACACTCTGTAACACACCGTAACTCACTGTAACAGTCTGTAACACACTGTAACGCACTGTAACACTCTGTAACACTTTGTAACGCTCTGTAACATACTGTAACGCACTGTAACACACGTAACACCCTGTAACGCACCGTAACGCACTGTAACGCACCGTAACGCACCATAACGCACTGTAACACTCTGTAACACACCGTAACGCACTGTAACACTGCTACACACTGTAATGCACTGTAACACTCTGTAAACCACCGTAACGCACTGTAACACACTGTAACACACTGTAACACACGTAACGCACCGTTACGCACTGTAACACGTAACACTCTGTAACGCACCGTAACGCACTGTAACGCACCGTAACGCACCGTAACACTCTGTAACGCACTGTAACACTCTGTAGCACACCGTAACCCACTGTAACACACCGTAACGCATTGTAACACTCTGTAACACACCGTAACGCACTGTAATACTGTTACACACCATAATGCACTGTAACGCTTTGTAAAACACCGTAACGCACTGTAATACACCGTAACACACTGTAACACACCGTAACGCACTGTAACACACCGTAACACACTGTAACACTCTGTAACACACCGTAACACACTGTAAGACTCTGCAACACACCGTAACGCTCTGTAACACACCGTAACGCACTGTAACACACTGTAACATATTGTAACACACCGTAACACACAATAACACACCGTAACACTCCGTAACACACTGTAACTAAAGCTGTTTCTAGGGTGATGAACTAAAACTACATTCATCACTGTTAGCTAACAACACAGTGAGGAAAGAGCTTTAAATTCTACAAACAAGAAATGATTGGATAAATGTGAACCTGTGTGTGTGTGTAAAGCCGTTGGCAAACAGGAAGGTTGAAACAGTCAGATCAGGTAATCAGTGAGTGCAGCCATGTGGCAAGAAAGCAGATTGACCCTCCGTCACTTTATCACTGCGTCTCTTATCAGATTATAGAAGAAATCTTCTTTCTGTTTCTGTCACTCCACAACTAAAAACCATTGTTTCTCTTAGAGGCATTCTGCACAACCTTGAATACATAAATAAAGTATTAAAAGTTAAAACATAACTGGTGATCATCATGACGACCAGAAAACCGTGGACGGTGGCGTTTAGATCTTTCTGCTTTAGTCGCTGTTAGTGTTGTTCTGAATGATGATGTAATACCAACATTGTTATTTTAAGGGAGATTATTAGTTTAAAGGAATAATTGTTTGCTCATCAGTGCTGACATCCCAACCACCCAACCCACTATCACCATGGTAACCTTGATAATCTGTGCGTTTGAGAGAGATGTGTTTGTTTTTTCGCTGCACAACACTAATAATAATCATAATAGTAATCGGTAGTAACCATAATAGCAATATTAATGGTAATAATAGGAACAAAATGTATAATAATAATAATAATAATAAAACTCTCCTCACTGTGTGTGAATATTCATATGATCTCTTGAGAGGGTTAGGGTTAGGTGATGAAGGAACTGATGAGTGGATGAGGAAATGAATGGACAGAACAGAAGGTGGAGGAGAGAGGGATGACAGGATTAACTGATGGAGGGATGAATTCACGAAGGGATGAGTGGAGGGGAGTGAAGGGGCGGGGTTAATTGAAAGAACTTTGTAATGAAAAGCAGCAGATTAACTGAGAATGTTTAATTAAGATAAAGACTAAATGAAGCATTGTTCTGTTAGCGCCTGATTACACACTGTTTAACACACACTGTTTAACACATACACACACCCACACACTATCAGTGTTTGTTTGGCAGCAGTTTAACTCAATGTAGTGAAGTAGTTCACTGTTAAAGAGGGTTAGGAGTGTGTAAGTGTGTGTGTGTGTGTGTGTGTGTGTGTGTGTGTGTGTGCAGGTTCTGTGAAGTGTAACTGAGCTCTGACTCAAATAAAGTCTGTTTAACTGAGTTGCTTCCAGTCCACTTTCCATCCAAACTCAGTTCAGATTTTCATCACTTTTCAGTGGAAGCAGACTGACTGAGTTCACTCGTCATTTTCTCTCTGCCCTCCATTAAAACACTTTGAAAACATCCAGTAAACTGAAAATGTTTTGAAAGTATTCAGAATACGAAACTGATGTAACATTTTACCTGCAGGTGTATTTCTACACTTTACAGTATGAGAGTGTCCAGCTGATGTCTCCTGTGTTCACCTCCTCTCTGCTCCTGTTTCAGGAGGTGCTGCTGAAGAGGGCAGCTGACCTGGTGGAGGCGCTCTATGGAATGCCTCATAACAACCAGGTAACACCTGAACATCTGAATATATGAACACCTGAACACACCGTGGTGTTCCTCCACATCACTAAATATAAACTTAAATAAAACAGACCAAACAGACAACTACCAACTCATACACCAATCTAGTGTAATATAATATAATGTAGTATAATGTGGAATTTGAAAGGAAATGCTTGCAGGCTTGAATGAGGTCAGTCTACTCCGGACAGCCAACAAACAAAAAAACCTCACAAAAACACTTACTATGTCCTATTTACCTTCCCCACACTTCTTGTCCTCCCTCACCTTTTCCTCTGTGAAATTCCACTGGAAACTGGAAGTGGAAAAGAAAGAGCCAGCAGCTCTGTCAAATGTGCTTCCTCTCACTGTCATGGTTCCTGCGACGGGGTGCCAGCATTGCAACCTTGTTATCGCCAAAAGCCTGCAGCCTCTTGACCGTCCAGTCCATATCCACCCCTCAGTTCCTCTTACAGGGTAAAGGGAAAAGTGGCGTAGCCAGCCTTGGGGGCCAGAGGGGCTTGTTATACCGTAGGATACAATGAAGCCTCAGCATGTCAAACAGAACAAAAAGTTTTATGGATTCAGCTGCTTTTTTGTTGTATTCATTGTATTCTGCAGGTAATATACCTTTAGAAATTGAAGAAAACAAAGATGGCTTAAAAGCTCGAATAAGAGCTGTGTTCTTGAAAAGAATGTCTCTTACTCTTTTCCTTTTCATCCATTTCATGTTACAAATTAATATTTTAACGATGCTCTTCGGTGAATTGTTTGCTGAATTACAGGAGAAGCTTGGACAGATTCAGAAAAGATGTTTAATCTAATTTTATCAGCATGATTGATCATTCATTATGACTGTGCTGTTAGTTTTCTTGATGTTTGGATTGGAGTTCTGCTTCATGACCTGCAGCACGTCTCTGGAAACACATTTCAGGCAGTTTGTCCAAGTAGAGTTACTGTAACACAAATTAACAATTTTAAAAAAATTAATTGCATCAAGGTACAATTTCGACAGCCCTAAATAATATGATATATCTTTTTTAATACTATAATAATATGATCACATCCAGCTGAGTTGACTTAATTCTAATCTGAAGAGTTCTCCTGACTTTATGGATTAAATGTCCTTCAGATCAGGATCAGTTGCTTTAGACTGACTTTAATGATATAGTATAATATATAATATAGTATATAATATATAATGTATAATTTACAATATATAATAGAAAAGGGAGATTCAGCCGCTGTTGAAGCTTTTTTATTTTGCTGTAAAGAAGCACAAATTTCCCATGATGCTCAGCGAGCAGGACGTCCCTTCACCTGCAGGTTTATGAGTCAGAACCTGAAACACTTAAAATTCAGTCCGACACGCAACAATACACCGGTTAATCACACACACACACACACGCACACACACACACACACACTTATGCTGTTATTATTATTACTGCAGTTGGATTCGTTTACTACCTCAGTTCTCTGTTCAAGGTCTTTACTTCAATACGTGTGTGTGTGTGTTTAAGGTCATATGTTGTCTGTGTAACAACATTAAACAAATTTATATTTTAATGGAGAGTCAGAATAAATCCACCTATTAACATGTGTGCAGTTGGGTTAATGTAAAAGCAAATAATATAATATGATGCAATACAATGATGTACAGTAGATACATAGAAATGTAATAGTAATATAGTATAATCCATCCATCCATCTTCTCCCTCTTATCCTTTCATAGGGTCAGGGGGGCTGGAGTCTATCCCAGCTGTCTT
The DNA here is from genome assembly GCA_029721515.1 of Synanceia verrucosa. Lineage (NCBI taxonomy): Eukaryota > Metazoa > Chordata > Actinopteri > Perciformes > Synanceiidae > Synanceia > Synanceia verrucosa. The sequence continues at coordinate 15,376,615 of CM056550.1, read as the reverse complement.
AGGGTGAAAGACAGGGTACACCCTGGACAAGTGTCCAGTTCATCACAGGACACATAGAGACAGACAACCACTCACACTCACATTCACACCTACGGTCAATTTAAATTAACCAGTTAACCTAATCCCCATGCATGTTTTTGGATGGTGGGAGGAAGCCGGAGTACCAGAGAGAACCCACACAGACATGAGGAGAACATGCAAACTCCACACAGAAAGACCCCGGGCCGGGAAACGAACCCGGTACCTTCTTGCTGTGAGGTGAAACATTTTTATATATATATATATATACAGTCATGGAAAAAATTATTAGACCACCCTTGTTTTCTTCAATTTCTTGTTAGTTTTAATGCCTGGCTCAACTAAAGGTACATTTGTTTGGACAATTATAATGATAACAACAAAAATAGCTCATGAGAGTTTAATTTAAGAACTAAGGATTATTCATTTTCCATGGTTTTCTTGATAATAACCAAAATTACTTAAATTCTTACATCAATAGCTATGGCATTGTACCGCCAAAAACACTACTTTTAAGCATTCCATGTTTTCTTTTCTGTTTGCTTTAAACACATGATACACACAAGAGTTAATACTTGATTGCATAACCATTGTTTTTGATGACTGCAGCCATGCGTCTTGGCATGCTCTCCACCAGCTTCTGACATTGTTCTGCTGTCACAGCAGCCCATTCCTGTTGGACAAATTCAAACAAATTTTCTTTGTTTTTGGGCTTGTGGTTCTCCATTTTGAGTTTGATGATTTTCCACAGGTTTTCAATTGGATTAAGATCTGGTGATTGAGCAGGCCAAGGCATGGTGCGAATGTTGTGGTTCTCCATCCAGGCTTTAACTGACCTTGCCGTGTGGCAAGGGGCATTGTCTTGTTGGAAAATCCAGTCATTCGAGGCAGGAAAGAGTTTTCCAGCTGATGGAAGAAGACTGTTTTCAAGGGTAGTCCTGTACTTGACCTGGTTCATTCGGCCTTCACACAATTGCATTTGCCCTGTGCCACTCAGACTGAAACAGCCCCAGATCATGACTGATCCACCCCATGTTTTACTGTAGGGGCAAGACAGTCTGGGTTGTAAGCTTCTCCAGGCTTCCTCCTAACCAGTAAGTTGGCTGGAGTGGGCATCAATTCAAAATTGGATTCATCACTGAAGAGAACCTTAGCCCAATCATCAACAGTCCAATCCTTGTGGTCTCGAGCAAAGAGTAACCGGGCCTTCCTCTGCCTTTCATTGATGAAGGGCTTCTTGCGTGCTCTGTGTGACTTCAAACCAGCTTCAACAAGTCGGTTTCGAACTGTCCTTGCCGAGCAAGTCACATTTCTCGACAGTGCCCACTCATTTTTAAGGTCCCTGGAGGTCTGACGACGATTCCTGACACAGGAACGGATGAGTGCACGGTCATCTCGTGGGGTAGAAAGACGTTTCCTGCCACGGCCAGGTAGCAATTTGGTAGTGCCATGTTCAGCTTGTTTTTTGTTGTTCTAATGAATAGCTGTCTTGGAGATCTTCAGGTTTTTCGCGACGTGTCTCTCACTCATGCCAATTTCCAGCAGTGCCAAGATGGCTGCCTTTGTTGCTTCACATAATTCTTTTGTTTTAGGCATTATGTGAGAGCTGACAACTTCTGAGTTGTGCTACGGCTTGAATGTAAGCAGGAAACCACTCTAGGCCTTTGCATGTGCAGTGCTGCTTGTGACATGAAATGGCCTCTTATATACCCTGGGAATCAATTAAGCTTAAGAATGTCAAATAGGACATAAAGTATTATGTGACCAGCTGCATTTTTTGTTGTGTTCATTGTATTATACGTTTAGTGGTACCAGATATTAGAATGAACAAGAAATTGAAGAAAACAAGGGTGGTCTAATAATTTTTTCCATGACTGTATATATATATATATATATATATATATATATATATATATATATATATATATATATATATGCTATAGTAAAATATAAATGCTATACAAATGTAATATTAAACAATATTAGATCATTTCATATGATATTACAAATATAATATAATATAGTTTAATAGAAGAAATATTAACTATTATATGATAATTGTATATGGGATCATCAGGGACTACAGAGAACTAGTGAGTCCAGAATATAACTAACTCACTAGTAAAGGCAACAGTGATGGGAATTACAGCATTAAAAGAAGCAGTGTATTTTTTTTCTGTAACGGGTAATCTAACTAATTACTATTTCCATCTTTACAACGCTGCTGCCATTGTTGTTATAAACTGAAGCTACTGTTGGAGCTGCTGTCTTCAGGCTTCAGATGATTCTTTATGAAGAGCCGACTCCTGTTGGGGAGAGCCGAACCTTCGGTAGACTTTATTTTAATGGACACACCAAGCAGCCAATCACGTGCGAGGACAGACTAGGATCACACCATTATGTGAAAGAGGGAAGGGGGCAGAGAGTGTAGTGGAACATGCCAGGTTCAGTCAGACAGACAGAGCCTCAGATTTAAAAATTAACCTGCTGAAGAAAAAGTGAAAAGAAGCAGCATCTGGTTGCATTTCAGTAATACTGGAAACAAATTTGAGAGCAGAAAGTGTGACATGTAAATATCCATCAGACCAACAAACAACAGCAAATTAAAGACTTTTATCTAAAGAGTCATACTGTGTTTGTTTATTAGTCAGGTCTGTTATGTCATTAATTACTCAGAAGGAACACCCTGAGTTTAATCATAACAAGTTGATTATTTTCTGAATTGCTCATCTGAACGTTGTTTCATAACACACCATCCTTACCTTAACGTTTGTTCACTTCCTGTTTACTCAACATGTGACCTCTTCGTTCAATACATGACAAGGTCCAGAAAGACTCACTAGTTCTGTACTTCTGTACCAGACATGTTGGATAGTATTCCCACAGTACATAGTACTTGAATACTTCTGCTTCTCCTCCTGCAGGAAATCATCCTGAAGCGAGCGGCTGACATCGCCGAGGCTCTCTACAGCGTTCCCAGGAACCACAACCAGATCCCATCGCTAGGCAACACCACCACCCACAGCATGATGGGAGTGAACTCCTTCAGTGGCCAGCTAGCCGTTAACGTCTCTGACACAACACAAGGTACGAGCTGCAGGATGAGTACTACAGTACCAGTACTGCGGTACTGCGATACTAACAATTATCTTCCCTTCCAGTCGGTTACAGTCGAAATACCAGCAGTGTGTCGCCACGGGGATACGTACCAAGCTCCACCCCCCAACAGAGTAACTATGGCAACACCGTCAGCAACAGCATGAATGGCTACGGCAACACTGGCATGCCAAATTTAGGAGTTGCATCTTCCCCCGGCTTCCTAAATGGATCATCTGCCAACTCCCCCTATGGTAGTAAGTATCAAGGTAAATACTACTACGACTACTCCTACCACTACTACTCCTACTATTACTACTAGATAAATACTACCATTACTATCAAGAACAGCAAAAAGGAGTCAACTGGACTTGCTTGAGGTTCCCTAACCCTCCCATCATCCAAGAGGCTTATTCAGTACCTCCATTCATTCATTCAACAGACACTTTTAAACAAAATCTAAAAAAACTGCCTTTTTAAAAAGGCTTTTTGTTAAGTGTATTTTATCGGTCCTCTTTTTAAGTAGTTCTCTTACCCTGTAGCACTTTGAGATTTATAAAATATAAAGTATACTACCAATAAATTTTATTATTGTTATTGTTATTATTATTGTTATTGTTATTATCCTGACCTGGCTCCTGACTTAGTTCCTGGTCTGGTTCCTTATTTGTTTCCTGGTCTGGTTCCTGACCTGGTACCTGTCTCTGTCTCGTCCAGTTGTCCCATCCAGTCCCACCATGGCTGTCTCAAACTGTAACTCCTCTCATGGAGTTTTCTCCTTCTCTGCTGCTGTCAAACAGAAGAGCGCTTTCGCTCCTGTCGTCAGGCCGCCTGCTTCACCTCCTCCTCCCAACTGCTCCGGCAACTCCTCCAATGGACTACAAGGTGACACCGCACATTTTCTTTCAGCTCCTCCACCTTCTCACTCACCTCAACTTATGACGGTTTTACAGTCTGTACAGGATATGACTCCCTCTGTCCTTTATAAAGACACGGTATATACAGGATTCGAAATACAGTTTGTACTCTCACACAGTCTGTGAGTAATGCTGGGGCTTCTTGGAGATGTAGTCAGAGCATAAAGAGATGGTATACACCACAGAGATCAAAACAGGAAGTGGAGACGATGGAGATTAGAGAGCAAAACAAACAGAATGTGGAGAAAAAGTGGTGATTTTGGTGAAAGTGTCCTCTACTCGACCTCTGATAAAACAAGAATGGAACAAGGTTAAAAACAAACATTTTTTTTCATGATGAAATAGAGTCTTCTTTCATTTGAGCTATTCAGTGTTTTCAGAGTCATAGTACAAAATATTCTCTGGGTCTAGAAATATGACTCAAAATGGGCAATAATGTTGGAACAAGACACTTTCTGTTTGAAGAAAGGACTGGCACTCAATGAGCAAACTGACCGTTAATTAATAGTTGATTGATTAATTGACTGTTAATTAATTGTTGTATCTGCTGTCAACTGAAGAAATAAATTTAAGTTAAACTCAATATGAAGATGATTTCATATACTGTATTAACCCTCACAGTAATAAACGTTCAAACAATAATGTATGTGACAACAATAATAAACAAGAATACAATAATAATAAAAATAAATAATTGCAAACATGCATCTGAACAGACACCAGAATTTTATTTACACTGAAAAAGAAACATAAACATGAAAACAAAAGGAGGACAAACATAAACTATTTACTATTTACCTTTTATTAACTATTTAACTATCCACTAATAATCAGCTGCAGACTGCTGAGTTTAAATTTGGTTTATTATTATTATTTATAGTTTATTAATATTATCTCCACTTTATGTATTCTATGTGTATTGTGTACATTGTGTGTAATAGTATAAATATGCTTTAAATTGAAGCATTTTGTCATTAGCAGGAAGCTAATGAGGAGTGACATCCCACTGTTAATTTTTGTGTTTACAGCATCAACAAACTTCTTGAATACTTTTAGTAGTAGCTACAATTCAGTAGCTACAGTAGTTGTATTGTTTTGAATTGTATTGTTAAACATACTGTCATGTTATATTTACTGTTAGCCAGCTGTTCTCTGTGTTATTGATGTTTAATCTCTCTAGTTTACCCTTTACCGCATCATGTTAGCATACGTTAGCTCTCTGGCTATTTGAGCCACTGGCTTCTATTAGCGGAACGGACTAAAAATATCTGCTGTTGTTGCATCTAAGGTGAGTCTTATGTACGTGGGCACTGAACAATATCTCCATTACATCAGAATATGAGGTGGTAATGGTTTTTCCAGGTATTAGCCACGTCCAGTGCTACCAGGGAATTGTCCTCTTTACCAGTGTCTTTACGTCTGTCTCTGCAGGGATGACCGGCCTTGTTGTTCCTCCCATGTGAAACGCCTCCTCATCTCCTTGTCTCCTCGCCTACTTGTCTCTTTGCCTTGCTCCTTCCTTGCTTCCTAGTCTCCTCATCTCTCCTCCTCAGCTACCAGCACCAATCACCTCAGAGGAGACTCCGCCAGCAGCTGACCAATCAGGACAGAAACAGGAACAGAAGAACGTCCTCTATAGCCCTCTGGGTTTGGTCTGTTAGTGTAAACACTGATGTCACACTGTGATGTCACATTACAGTGTGACATTACTTCCTCTATTTGATCTGAACCTTTTCTGCAGATCTTGAGCATTAAGTGCCCCAAATTGCAAAACATTGAAACTGAATAGTCAACTGTGAAAGGAGGAGAAAGTGAAGGAGGACAGACAGGAAGTGAGACAGGAAGTGAGTCAAAAGTTGAGTTTGAAATATTGAACCTCCTCTTCTTCCTTCCACTCTTCTTCTGTATTTGCCTGACAACACAACTTTTGTGAGACATGCAACAGAAGGAAACTTTCAGCAACAGAAGGAGGAAGTACCATCCCTGCAGTTAGGGAGCAAGGAAGCAAGGGAGAAGGAAACCCTCTAGTGTGGAACAAGGGAACAAGGAAAGAGGAACCTTCATAATAGCAGAGAGGAAACTTTTTTTATGACATCACAGCTGAAGTTGATCCTGATTGGCTCCCCTGCACTGAGGAATCAGATCCAAGTTGAGTTTAACAAACATCATGAAGAAAGATTTCTGATTAAAAACATCTGAATAATTTGGGGCTTTATCATTTTCAGCACAAAGATGACGGAGGTTGATAAAAATAAACTCCTTTCCTTCCTTTAGTCCTGCATCTACCTGTCTGTGTTTTTATTCCTTGTTTTCTTGTTTATGCTTGCACTGTACAAAAACAAACCCTGCATCCTGATAGGCTACTGTTACTGTATTGTTCTTCCTACCCGAGCACTAAAGCCCGCCCAGTGGCTCCAGGCCACGCCCCTCTGTCTTCTGTGTGAGTTTTGTGATTTTTTTTTTGCCTGAATATTTCTACGTCACTGTATTTGATCACTGAGCTCACAGAGGGAAACTCTTTTTGTAACATAGATGTTATAAATAATGTATTTATATATCTCAGATGTTTTTGTATGAATGGATGTTGAGTCATGTCATCATCATGGTTTTAAATGTGTGTGTGGTGCCACAGAAAAACAAACCATTGTTTTGTATGACTAAAAGAAAACTGAACATTGATGTCTTCACACATTTATAGCGCTGTCAATCAAAGCTGATGTGTCCAATCAGCTCCACCTGTTTGGGATTCTGTTGTCTTGAATGTAAATCCTGTTTTAATGAAGTGAATAAAGTCAGCAGGTCGCTCTGACGGACTCTGTCTTTCTTTTAGGATTCAAAAATAAAAATGAAACAAGCAGCATGTCATAAAACCTATACATAATCTCTCTCTCTATATATATATATATATATAAATCTAGAAGATAGTAATAACCAAAGCTGACTCAACATATCCAGGATATTTCCTCTTTATCTGGTTCCACTAATATACCAGATTTTTACCCTGATTCTACATTTACAACCAATCACAGACATGTTATCAAGAGATGTTTAACATACAGTTTAACCCAGACTTAAGGTAACACAGGTAACAGCTGGCAGAAATTTACTGACTGAGAATGTAAAAATTATTAGATTAGGTATGAGGTTATAATTTCACATAATAATATCAGATTATAATGGCAGTGTTTTTTCATTATTAAATATTTAATAATGTTCAATGTTTGGTTTAGTATTTTCGTAAAACACCTTTGATTAGGAAAAAGAGCAGAGGACAGAAATGTTCTGCAGTTTAACTTTCAGGTGTTTTCTTTCTTCCATAGAGACTCTCTGTTGTTAACAGTGAATCCACTTATCATTTCACTTTCATATCTTCTCCTTTCCTTCATGCTGTTTCAAAGTGATGATTAAAATGTATTTCTGTTTCTGCTGAAGACAGAAATACATTAATGAACTTTTATTAAACATTCTGTTCCCTCAGTGGACACAAAAGCACAAACAGGATTTGATTAAGATGACTCGCTGATAACCTCAAAGCTCATTATTTATTTCTCTTTTATTATTAACAGCTCAGAGATTCAGTGGTATGTTTATTATTGCCTTCTTTTATATTTATGCCTTTTTCCTTCTGCTGTACAACTCCTCTGTTCAGGTTTAAGAAGTCCTCTATACCTGCCTTAACCACACGGTATCCTTTCAGCCTTTAACCAACCTTTAACAACCTCTAATCCAGTGTTTCCCAACCCTGGTCCTCGGGACCCACTGTCCTGCGTGTTTTAGATGTAACTGCTCCAGCACACCTGATTCAAATAATCAGCTTGTCATCAAGCTCTGCTAAAGCCTGATAATGACGCACTGCTTTTAATCAGGTGTGCTGTAGCAGGGTGACATCTAAAACATGCAGGATAATGGGTCCAGGGTTGGGAAACACTGCTCTAACCAACCTTTAACAATACCTTTATCCAACCTTGAAATTATCTTATCTTACTTTATCTTGTCTTTTGTCATGTCTCGTCTGTCAGGTTGGGTTAAGATCAACATTTTTGTCTCGTGCATTTCCTGTTTTATTTTGTAGTAAGCCTATCTCCCTCTCATGTCAGATTGTTTTACTTCCTGTCCTCCTGTCTGTGATTGTCTGCCCCGTCCTGATTGTTTCCGTGTCCCATTGCCTCTTGTATAAATAGCCTCGTCTCCCATTGTCCTGTGTGAATTTGTCTTGTCTGATGTCCCAGTCGTGCGATGAACCAGTCTCAAGCCTCAGCAGTGTTGCTGCAGGTTTTCATCTTCTCAGTGTTTTTTGTTTCTAGTTTTGTCTCAGCCCTCCTGTTTCATAATCCTTAGTGCAGTGAGCCTTTGGTTTCTGTTTTCTAGCCCTTAGTGCAGTGAGCCTTTGGTTTCTGTTTCATAATCCTTAGTGCGGTGAGCCTTTGGTTTCTGTTTTCTAGCCCTTAGTGCAGTGAGCCTTTGGTTTCTGTTTTCTAGCCCTTAGTGCAGTGAGCCTTTGGTTTCTGTTTCATAATCCTTAGTGCAGTGAGCCTTTGGTTTCTGTTTTCTAGCCCTTAGTGCAGTGAGCCTTTGGTTTCTGTTTCATAATCCTTAGTGCAGTGAGCCTTTGGTTTCTGTTTTCTAGCCCTTAGTGCAGTGAGCCTTTGGTTCCAGTTAATTTCTAGCCATTTGTGTAGTGAGTTCTTAATTATCTCCCAGCCCCTGGTGTAGAGAGTGGTTGAGCCTACAATTAGATTCCTCTAGTTTAGAGTGTTTTTTTTTTCCCTAATCGATAGCAGCTCTACTTTTGTTCTAGTTTTTTGCATTGAGTGTTTTAGTTTTGTAGTTCTTTGACTTTTTTGGTTTCTCTTTCTGCCCATTGGCTTAGTGTCAGAGCAGAGAAGGGTTTCTGTCAGTCCCTCTCCTTACAGTAAAGACTGAACTTTTGAACCTCCTGGTCTTCAGTAGTGATGTTGCTTTCTCACCTGAACATGAATCCATTACAATTTCATCATATTTTATCCATCGAGTGCGTGCCAGTTTTATGAGTTGAGGTCAATAGAAAGGCGTGAAAGTCCTCGGATCGGACAGAAAGTGGATCAGCTGCTCTCGTCTTTAATCCTCACGTCAGTTTACATCAGAAAACCACACTGTTTTGATCCTCCGCTGTCGTGGTTACAAGGACAGTGAGCCAGCTGTTTGCCCAAAACACACTGACATCCTGTAGGGTGAGAGACCTTTGACCTTTGAGAGAGAGAGACAGTCTTAAAGGACTCCTCTGGTAGAGTTACTATCTACTGTTAGCACACAGACCATAATAATCACAGTTTCTGTTCAATGTATCACACACACACTCAGGGTCTCTCTGAGGACCTGGTTGAGAGCACCGAGCACTGGTTACCGTGGCAGCAGCAGCTCCCCTCCTCCATCAACTCCTTTTCCTTTTTCACTCGTCTCCTTTGTTTCTCTCAGAGAGGAGTGTTTCACTTTCTGTTTTATTCTTTTAGTGATGAGGTTTATTGGTAGTGGTTTGCTTAAGTCAGTGGACTGTGCTGGCCTGGTTTAACTGGTTTCATTAGAAACACTATTTATCCTTTTAGCTATCATTGTTGAGGATCTTAACTTACTGTAGCATCGGCAGCGAAGGTCAAAAAGTGAATAAAAGTGAAGTCCTTACTGCTGGTGCCTCACAGTTTCCAGGTTCTCATCAAAACCTGCAGTGAACAAAAGGGAATTAAATATGTAGAAATGTTTTTGGGTGAAAATGAAGCACAGAAGAACAGGGAAAATAGTAATGGAGGCTCCCTAATGTCTCTTAAATAAAAATTTTGGTTTCAAACAACCAGACAGTACCTGGTCCACCTTTAGACCCCATCATCATGTCTGTTAGCCTAATCTGTTAGCATGTATGAGTGCATATAAAGTGTCATCATCAATCAAATCAAATGCATACAACAATATTAGGAGTGCTGCTCCACATGGTGCTGGGTACAATATAAAAAACAGTCAAGATCCAAAAATAAAACATAAATGAAGTTTGGTAAAAAATACAGATATTATAATATATTATATTATATTATTATAATATACAGTCAATATTTTAGTAAGACAGCAAGAATTAGGTCATGGCATATTTACCAATGTTAACAATTACTGCATAGTTTTAATGTATATTTCATATATACTTAATATGTATGCAGTTATTACACTGATTATTTCACGGATGATCCCATAGTTATTGCCCATGTGGTAGAGGGATGAGGTAATATAATGTTCAGTGTGTAATGTGCTGCTTTTACGGAAGTCTGGGATGATTTCTTTTGTTTTGAATTATTATATATTTTTGAATATATATATATATATATATATATATATATATATATATATATATATTATTGAATTATTATTGGAAAAAACAACAGGCTGACAGTCTGTCAACCTCGTCTCTGTAGGCAGATTGATCTTCTGAGAGGAACCTGACCACAGTAGTATCATCACTGAAATGATATTGGAGCTCAAGAAATGGGTTGGTGTGCAGTTATAAGTGTACAGAGAGTACAGGAGAGGACACAACACTGTAGTACTGTACTGAGTACTGTACTCTCTGTTAGTACTGAGTACAGGATGATAATCATGTCTGATAGGCTGACCTGTTCATCTGGTAGCTACTTGGAGTCTCAGCAGTAAAAGCTGCTGAGCTAGCAGCTAACATGCTAAACTGGCAGCCTGCCCTGACAGCAGCTGGCACTTTGAGGAGTTTATGTTAGCAGACAGCGCTAATGTGTGTCAACAAGCTGTTTCATCCATTAAAGAAAATAGAGGATTCAACAAAAGCAAAATCCTTTTTACAATCATCCTCTTCATCATTGTTTGAGTGGAGGAGGAAGACATCGTCATCCTAAATCAGTTGTCATGGCGACCCGCTGATGTCCCTCCTCCAACACACCTGATTGAAATGAATGGATCATTAGCAGGCTTCTGCAGAGCTTGAAGACGAGCCACAGTGCCACCACAAAGTCTATTTAGTAGCTTTTGTGGAGCTTTTGATTGTATCCCATGATCTTCATCATCTGTTTATGAGGTCAACAGTGAACACAGCTGTCACTTAAATGACCACCAGCTAATCTGCAGATAGAGATCATGTGATAGAACCCCCATTGGTGACATAACTGATAGCCCCAGAACCAGAACCAGAACCAGAATGAGCTTGTTTGGTTTACAAACAGGGACCTGGATAAACCCCCTCTGTGCTCTACCTCACATGGTACAGTCCGAGCTCTCCCTCTACAAGTCCAGTCAGCTTATTCCACTTCCTGTTTGACAGCATGCTTTCTTACATGAGTGAAGGAGGAGGGACACACCTTGTCAGGTCAGTGTCCATGAAGGAATCATGAACTTTTTTACTTATTATTCTCGCAATGATAATGAACATGTTGTCTAGATCTAGGTTTATTTCACACATCAGTCAGGCACAGGGTTCACAGCCTCAAACATTAGCAAAGGTTAGCTGTGAAAAGGGGCTTGTCTGTGAAAAGGGGCTTGTCCCAAGGAAGCTCACTGAAAAAACACTTTGACATATATATTTGGCACTCAAGCGTTGAAAATACGTCTATGGCAGTCAAAGTGTGAAGAAGGATCAAGGAAATTTTCGTTATATGCACTCTCATATAATGGCAGTAAAGGCTTCTGATTTGATGTCCAGGACCATCTGGGCTCTGGATGGTTGACGTCCCCTGAACAACATCAGATAAATATTCTCAGTCCATTCAGAGACTTAAAAACAAGAGAATCTTAAAGTCAATCCTGAACCTGACCTGCAGCCAGTGAAGTGAGGAAAGCTCTGGTGTTATATCAGGAGACGGGCTGCTGCTTTTTGAACAAGCTGCAGACAGTTGAGTTCTGACTGACGTACAGGGAGTTACAGTAATCTAAAGGAGATGTGATAAAAGCATGGATCACTGACGTCTTTTGGACAGCTAACTCTGAAAACAATCTACTGATGGGCCTCTGATACCAAAGCTTTGCAATTTATTGATTAGGGTGTCAGTACTGATGGTGTCAAGTGCTTCAGATAAGTCCAAGAAAATGCCAATAATCATCTTTATCAATTGCATCATTGCATGGCAGTGCTCGATCAGCTAGATCAATGCCATGCATGTAGTTATACATGCATGGCATTGATTGAAAGTAAAGACAGAGTGACGCAGCAGGTAAGGAGGTGCAGTAATTATATGCCAATGCCTTTCAGAATTTTACTGAAGATTTTGATAGTTCCAGCCAAGTTTGAGATTTGCATGTTCATAATGATTTTATTGACTTCATCACAGTTTGTTGGTCTCTGAGAGATAATCATTAAATGAGGCACCCTGATTACTAGCACTAGATAAGCTTTCTTCAATAGAGACAAAGTGATCATTAAATTTATTGGCCCTGTTGAAGACCTTGTTTAGCACAATGTTTACTCTTGCTTTTCCTAATAATATGTGTAAGCCTGTTTCTTTATTTGATATATTCATTTTTAATAGTACTATTTAATTTTTTATGTAACATTTGAATGAATGGTTATACTGCATATGGTGGTCTTCTTCCTTTAGTTAGAGTTAGTAAAGCTAAGACCCGTGAGCCCCTTCCTTTAGCTTCTGTCAGGCTGAACTATGTTTACTCTCATCCACATTTTCTGGTTCTTTGATGATTGAATTTGAAATTCTGGATGCAGTTATTTCCAGTAACAGCATGTCCTTATTTTGACATTAATGCAAATTCAGACGAGAGTTAAAATATGAGCAGCGTTCAGGTGAATGTCTGAGTGCTGATCATAGTTGTTGTAGATTTTTTAAATCATATTAATCACGGGTTTTGTGGATTAATTAACTTGAAACAACTGAACAACGTTTAGTCTCTTAGTTTGAATCAATCATTTCTCATCAGTCCACCATTGTTCGTCTATCTGCTCCTCTATACTTCAGTGATGCTGCGTCTCCTCCAGTTGGAGGCTATAGAAGTGGATATTTGGTGACTGTGGAAGCTCCTAAACTGCTCAGGAGGCCTCGATCAGAGCAGCCACAGTGATCAATGATTTATTAGTGAATATCAGTCAAACATTGGATGGTCGCTCACAGACGGACAGAGAGCCTTTGTGTGGACCAACCACTGAGGAGCATCACCTGGTCTGTTAGAGGTCTGCAGAGACTCACTGAGACCAGACCAGAAGAAGAAACCAGTCTGGTGTCTCTACTGGATCAACTGACCATTAGAGCCGCTAAGTCTCTACGTTAATGTGCTAATATTGTTTAAACATTTTCAATCAATATCACGAGTTGATAACTGATCAACCAACACGTTTTAGTTTAAAGTTTCTAATGAAAATAAACAATAAGAATATTAAACAGGTAATTAGTTCTTTAAAGAGAAAACTATTTTGAATCACGAATTGTCCTCACTCTCTCTCTGTCTCTGTTGTGCCTCGTTCTCTCAGACTGATGCTCTCCATTACAGTTGATCAATACCCGACCTATTGATCGGCCTGCTATTGATTGGTACGCATTGACACGCTCTGTCTCTGAGTGTGTGTGACCTGTATCACCTTGTCTAATCATCCAATCAGGTTGTTTACATCAGCTGCTAACAGTGTGTGTGTGTGTGTGTGTGTGTGTGTGTGTGTGTGTCCAGCTCATTAACCCACCTGTTTTCTCATTAGTGATCTGATTGGATCATTTAGACTCACCTGACTTAACGGGCAGAGACAAACTTTCACATGTAATGTGACTTTGTAAAGTAACTAAAATGATCAAATAAATGTTGTGGAGTTAAAAAGCACAATAGCTCTCATATTGTAGAGGAGAAGTACAATAACTCAAAGTTGTACTGGAGTATTTGATGCTTTCCACCACCGTAGTCGAACAGTAGTAGAAGCAGTCTACCCTTAGCTGACAGCTAAAATGAGATTGAGGATTGTCGGTTTTTATTTGTTGTTGTGCATTTTTTGTTTTGACAGAACTGTTTAACTGAAGAGTTGAAATTCAGTAGATTAAGTCTTGTTTTGACTTTCATGACTTTCATGAACTCCTCAGTGTTGTCGACACGTTTGCAGCATCTGTTTTCTAATGTTTCTGCACTGAGCTTTTATTGTGAAGGAGAAGTGAGGATGATGACAGTTTCAGTTTAGCCGAGCGATAAAGTGCTTATCATTCAGCAGCTCAGTCCACTGAGTCGGCAGCGGCCGAGTCGCCGTGACGACTGGTAGCTGTAAACACGGTGGGGATGGCGGGTCCCTGGAGGTCAGCCATGTTTGTTGATTAAACTAAAACAAGACAAACAAAGACACAAAACAAACTAATTATCCACAAACAAACCTGATTGGCTGAGAGCGCTAACAAGGCTTAACGAGGTCACACACTGTTTACTCTGTGTGTGCGTGTGGTTTGTAAGCTTCATGCTAACAGGATGTAGTGACATCAAGATAACGCTTTACACACGCACATACGCACACGCACACACACACACAGCTGAATAATTGATGGTTCATTGTGGTGAAACTAAAACACTGTCTGCTTTTCACTAAAATGTGTGTGTTGAATAAAATATCAGTTGTTATGTCGACAGATGAATTATGAATCTACACATTAAGGAGCACACACTCTGCATGGATCTGACCCACAAACCAGTTTTTGTGAAAGATATACACTTTGAGTGGAAAGGAAAGAAGGATAGACTGAAGGAAGTGAGGACGGAAGTGAAGTGAAATGTTTAAGTGCTGTAAGACTAACGAAGGAAGTCAAAAGGCATCAAGGAAAACTCTAGAAACACTAAGGAGACTTTGCAGAGGTGTTTACTGTGGGATTCAAAGTTTAGGTGAGGATCAAATTTTGAAGAGAAGAGGCGAAGGTTCTGGTCGGAGAAAGTGATGCTGGTTATTGGAGATAACTGGGTCTGGTGTGGAGGGTAAATGAGTAGCGCTTTGGTTTAGGAGAAAATGGAGAAACTGGAGAAAATTCTGCTCCATCCACGCCTCCTCCAGACAGGATGATGATGATGGAAGGACAAAACCTTGGGGGGATCTTGAAATATTCAAATGAAAGAAGAGACTTTCTATTTCATCATGAAAAAATGTTTGTTTTTACCTTGTTCCATTCTTGTTTTATCAGAGGTAGAGTAGAGGATACTTTCACCAAAAATCAACACTTTTTGTCCAGTTTCTGTTTGTTTTGCTCTCTAATCTCGATCGTCTCCACTTCCTGTTTTATATATATTTTATATATATATATATATATATATTATATTATATATATATATATATATATATATATATATATATACAGTCATGGAAAAAATTATTAGACCACCCTTGTTTTCTTCAATTTCTTGTTCATTCTAATATCTGGTACCACTAAACGTATAATACAATGAACACAACAAAAAATGCAGCTGGTCACATAATACTTTATGTCCTATTTGACATTCTTAAGCTTAATTGATTCCCAGGGTATATAAGAGGCCATTTCATGTCACAAGCAGCACTGCACATGCAAAGGCCTAGAGTGGTTTCCTGCTTACATTCAAGCCGTAGCACAACTCAGAAGTTGTCAGCTCTCACATAATGCCTAAAACAAAAGAATTATGTGAAGCAACAAAGGCAGCCATCTTGGCACTGCTGGAAATTGGCATGAGTGAGAGACAGGTAGCGAAAAAACTGAAGATCTCCAAGACAGCCGTTCATTACAACAAAAAAAAACAAGCTGAACATTGCACTACCAAATTGCTACCTGGCCGTGGCAGGAAACGTCTTTCTACCCCACGAGATGACCGTGCACTCATCCGTTCCTGTGTCAGGAATCGTCGTCAGACCTCCAGGGACCTTAAAAATGAGTGGGCACTGTCGAGAAATGTGACTTGCTCGGCAAGGACAGTTCGAAACCGACTTGTTGAAGCTGGTTTGAAGTCACACAGAGCACGCAAGAAGCCCTTCATCAATGAAAGGCAGAGGAAGGCCCGGTTACTCTTTGCTCGAGACCACAAGGATTGGACTGTTGATGATTGGGCTAAGGTTCTCTTCAGTGATGAATCCAATTTTGAATTGATGCCCACTCCAGCCAACTTACTGGTTAGGAGGAAGCCTGGAGAAGCTTACAACCCAGACTGTCTTGCCCCTACAGTAAAACATGGGGGTGGATCAGTCATGATCTGGGGTTGTTTCAGTCTGAGTGGAACAGGGCAAATGCAATTGTGTGAAGGCCGAATGAACCAGGTCAAGTACAGGACTACCCTTGAAAACAGTCTTCTTCCATCAGCTGGAAAACTCTTTCCTGCCTCGAATGACTGGATTTTCCAACAAGACAATGCCCCTTGCCACACGGCAAGGTCAGTTAAAGCCTGGATGGAGAACCACAACATTCGCACCGTGCCTTGGCCTGCTCAATCACCAGATCTTAATCCAATTGAAAACCTGTGGAAAATCATCAAACTCAAAATGGAGAACCACAAGCCCAAAAACAAAGAAAATTTGTTTGAATTTGTCCAACAGGAATGGGCTGCTGTGACAGCAGAACAATGTCAGAAGCTGGTGGAGAGCATGCCAAGACGCATGGCTGCAGTCATCAAAAACAATGGTTATACAATCAAGTATTAACTCTTGTGTGTATCATGTGTTTAAAGCAAACAGAAAAGAAAACATGGAATGCTTAAAAGTAGTGTTTTTGGCGGTACAATGCCATAGCTATTGATGTAAGAATTTAAGTAATTTTGGTTATTATCAAGAAAACCATGGAAAATGAATAATCCTTAGTTCTTAAATTAAACTCTCATGAGCTATTTTTGTTGTTATCATTATAATTGTCCAAACAAATGTACCTTTAGTTGAGCCAGGCATTAAAATTAACAAGAAATTGAAGAAAACAAGGGTGGTCTAATAATTTTTTCCATGACTGTATATATATATACATACATACATATATATGTGTGTGTATATGAAGCAGCAGCGAGGTCAGAATGAAGTTATTGCAGTGCTCTTCTGAAGTTTCTGTAAGTGGTGGAGTTTGTGGTTTGAGAAAATGGTTGATAGTGGAAAATAACTATTGAGTATTTCCAGGGTTAGGGTTAGGTTTTAACGGGTCATGATGATCCAGGATGCTGCTCAGGGTGTTGTTGTCGAAATCCACTGAGTCAAAAGGTAAGTGCTGGAGGTCAAGTGTCATGGTGTCTGGATTGATGTTTTTCAGATTCCTAAAGCAGATTTGGCATTTGTGCTTGATGAGTGAGGACCGATGTGACATCTCCATGGAGACACACCCAGGTGACGACCAGGTCCAGAGTGTTCCCCAATGTGGGTGGGGACAGTGACAAGTTGTTTGAGATTAAATAGTCCAATAATTGGAGAAATTCAGCTGCAGAACAACAAGATGTTAATGTTCATATCTCCAGGGACTATTAATATTCAGATTTCCAGGGACTATAATACTAGCAGAGGTTGTGCAAAATGTTGAAAGAAGTTTGTACATCTCCGAAATGAAGGATGAGTTTGGTTTGGGTGGCTGGTAGATAAGAACTATTGTCATGAGGGAAGGGGGCTCACAGTGAATGTGGTATTTATTTACCAATAGAACTGTTAATAATATCAATAATAATAACTGATGATGTCACTCATACATTCACTCATTCAGTAGGAAGGAAGGAAAAATGTAAAGGAGGGGGAGAGAGGCAGAGAGAATCCAGTGTGTCAAACTGCAGTTATTAATAACAATCACCGAATCTCCTGTGTGTGTAATTGAGTTTCATGCAGTCTAAATATGATCCATGTCTGTTGTCACGGTGACAAGTGAACAATTACATCCCATATTCTAATAACAGCGTACACACTGAACTCAGGAAACGTTGATTTAAACAAATTAGTTAAATAGAAATTTTGTGTTTTACCTTCCTGGAGTTTGGAGCAACAAACTTTTAGCATCGCTAACAATTAGCCAGTCAACCTGAGTGATGTTTCTGAAAGGGAGGATGGTCTTCCTCTGTGATCAATACAACTCATGTTATTATTTAATCGTTAAATATTATCTGATAGATTTTCAATGAATGGAAAGTAATTACCCCCAACACGCACACACGCACACACACACACACACACACACACACACACACACACACACATTTACTGCTGCTAATCCTTGTGAAATTAATGAGAAGAAAGTTAATCTGTGGTTTTGACCCTTTTGGCTCAAAAAGGATTACACACAACAATACACACACACACACACACACACACACACAAAACAATACATTATGTGTGTCTCTTATTGGCCTGTTGTGTATTTGTGTATAGAAGTACTGTCCTCTGATATGTACTAGAAGTATACAGTACCATAAATGAAATATTTACTTAGGACCATCACTGATACAACTGTAACTTCAAAGTTTTATTAATTTAACTTTTTCAGAAAAAAAAATTAAATACAGTTTTAAATCAATTGTAAAATATGTTATACAGTAATACTCAAAATACCACTATGAATGAAAATAAGCTTGAGATAACTGACACTGGGGTTTAGAATAAGTAATAATTTATTTTTTTGTATTTAGAAACATAGAAAACAAAAATTCTAGTGTCAGCAGTGCTGAATGACGCTCCACATGTTTCTGCTAGAGGCTCCCTAAACATCACCACAACCCTGACGACCCACGTCCTCACATAAATCTATCCACCCACCCCCTTTCCTATCCTAACCACAATACATTAAACACAACTGGCGCATAATAGGTTTTAACTTAATTTATTATCAAAAATACAATATTGAAACAAACAATTGGCATACAATGGGCTAAACTTTCTTGGGATTTGCTTTAAAACATAAATGTTATTTTTCAACATAAATCGTTTTATTATTTTAGTCATTCCAAATCATTATTTAGGGGCAAATACATGAAAGAGCATTAAAATAAGTAAATAACAGGTTACAAAACTTAAAAAAAAAAGTTTAAAAAAAATAGAAAATATATCAACCAGTTGATAAGCAATGAACAACATTTACATTAACAATTATTAGAACTAAAGAGATAGAGGTGAAATAAGGGTTAAAAAGAAGTTCTAATGAACCAAAAAAAGGGTACAAATAGAAATACGTTGGATGAGCTCTAATTTTCAAGCTGACCAACGACCAAGCAATATCTTTGACTGCTTTCTTTGTTTTTTAGTGTGCCTTGGCCGAAGAAGACCTTTTTGGATTGAAATGTCACCCTACAGACACACAATTTCAATTTTGACACTCTTTATTTTCTTTCATTTCATTTTATTTTATTTCAAAACAGCATTATTTTAAAACAAATACTTTAACCGGCAGGAAAGTGCTGCGTTGCCTGGATATCAATTCTGCACAATTTGTACAAATATACAGTTCAGTCTCTCAGGGAAAGTACTACTATTCATTCTAAACAATTTCTTCACACTGTATTGTTTTCTCTACTTTTATAATGCTATTATTAGGATTCTATATGGAGAATTACACATCTATTTATTACTAAAATTACTCTATCCAAGTCTGTTATTATCACTATCATTTTTAAATTACTAAAAGCCAAGACAAAGTCCTGTATGTCCTTGGCAATAAAGTTCAATATGATACTGATGCTTATTGAACATGAAAAATTATAACATAAAATTCCTGTCTGTTGTTTTATCAGGAATTTGCTGTCCTGGACACTACCTCCACCTCTTCTGAGTTTGAGTCCTCCACCCTAGTGCAGGCAGAGGTAGAGGTAGAGGGGAGGAAGTAGGACACCACAGGACTTGAACCCCAAGACCCAGCAGAGGGTTCAGGATCTGCACCAATGCAGAAACACAAAGATGCAGGCCAGAATACAAGCATTGGACCATAAACAAAGGGATGAGCTCCTACAAATGGTCTTTACAAGACTACCTGGCCTGATGTTTGATATTTTGGACCTGCTGGAGGACCCTGATTGTCAAAGAGTCCCAGGTGGAGGGGACCTACATTGGTGCTCATGCACAAATCGTAAGGAAATGAACACTGACCTGGAGAGACTCTGCTGTAGGCAAACCCCTGAGAACTGTCAGCAACATGGCCCACATGGAGTGATACATACTGGATGAAGGGGTGTTGCGAATGGCAAGGGCTGCCTGAAATGACATCTTTGCAATAGAAGGTGAACAAGAGCCTGGAGTGGAGCAAACACAAAACAGGAATCCACAGCCTATTGCCAGTTTGTGCAAAGGCAGCATGGCCACCTGGGCGTAGGATAATACCGAGTTGTTGTGTCTGGCAAATAAGGGACACTTTTCCAGACCCAAGGGGACAGTACACCGGTTTCCAGGTCCACAGACTAATGTAGCATGTCATTGTTTGAGCTTACTGTAAATAATTTTGACAGTTTATTTTATTCAGAATATACCTTTCACTTGTTCATGTGTTTGTGTGTGTTTGAAAATAAATACATGTGTGCAAAACAAGACAAACTTATTTATACACCCTCTTTCACAGTTTTTAAAATTCAAGTACTTTGTCACATTCAACACATGCAAATTGTTATTTTGATACTTGTCCCTTCACAGTAAAGGAAGTAAATAATAAAACAGGACCTAGAGAGAAAAAACATTTCCAGGCACATGCATAGTGTTGCGCAAGAAATATCAAGGAAAAGAAAGTGGCATAAACACAATGTGCATTTTTGCAATGATGGGATATGTGTATGATTTGTATAAATAAATAGCACAACAATACTGTATTACAGTAGTAGTAAATGAATCAATGACAATTGCTAAAAATTACTGTGAATAAAAAAAGGGGAGTGTGATGCTTGAAAATGGATAAATAGAACAGGATAAAAATAAACCATCACAGTTAAAATAATAAACACTGAATAATCTGTGTGACAATATTAGAAGTTACTGAGAGTAATTACAATGAGTGCAGTAGCAGCAGACAGTGTGGGTGGGGGTCCGGGTAAAGCTGTGATTATGTGTCTGTGGTTAGCCAGTCACAGTGATATGATGTATGCATGTGCATTTATGTAAACAGACAAGGCAGCATCCTCAGCATTCACTTTGGGGAACACTTTAACCACGTTTCACATGCGTCCTAACTAGCTCAGCTGTTAGGGACGGCTGTACTGAAGTCAGAACCCCTAAACTCTGGAGGTCATCTGGCCTAAGGGTCTGTTTCCTGGGAAGGCCTCCTCCACTTTGCAGCCTCTTCATAAGAAAGCCTCTCTGCAGGTCTGCAGTGTAGGAGTAATCCTTCTTTTCTTTCACTGACTCTGAGGGAGTCATCCCAAGGGGATCAATAAAGTTAAGTCTAAGTCTACGTCTGACACTCCAGGATTTGGACTTCTTCTTATTGTAGCATCATCTGTAACTGAAAGGAAGCACAAATACTCAAATACTCTGGATTTCCAACTATCAGGCAAACACTATGAAATTTCATTCAGGAGTTGCCCTTAGATATGAATTTTAAACATGCAACAATCCCTGTGATTTTAACTACATTCAGTGAAAGGTGCTACTGATAAACAGGTCTATGAAAAGTCATAACTCAAATGCACATTATACACAGGTTTTGTTTTACTTATTATTTACAGCAAGCAACGCACTTTGACTTCTTTTGCAATCACTGTAGTCACCTCAACAAAAACATGACAAGAATCCAGTTTTTCTCTGAAACTATCACATAACAATAATCAGAAACTACCGTCACCTACAGGCCTACATACAAACTGACACAATAACACCACAATGATTCAGTATGACTGATCTTTCCACAGTAGGAACCTACATATTTTACTCAAACTTTATACATTATTTGCAGTTTGCCATCATTGCATTGTTTTTTTCTTTCTACAGTACTTTTGAGCTTGTTGAGTGGCTGGTCGTGTCAGTGTGGAACTGCGAACTATCAAGCTGGTGGCTATTTATTGCTATCACGCAAATTTCCGACAGCTAACATTAGCATTATCATTTTGATTTGAGCATTGAAAGCTACTTACTAGTCCAGCAGGAACAAGGCAGCATCAGTTGGAAATCCCTCCTTCTTTTCCTTGTTTTGTCTCCTCAGACAAAAACTTGATGAACTGGAGACTTGTCCAGGGTGTACCCTGCCTTCTGCCCTAAAACAGCTGGGATAGGCTCCAGCCACCCTGACCCTATGTGAGGATAAGAGGGAGAAAATGGATGGATAGATGGATTATACATATAAACACATCTTAAACATAAACATAATCTGGAAACAATCATCTATTGTCAACGCATTATTTGTTTCAATGTTCCTTTTATTTTCCATTTCTCCTCTTTTCTCACATTCAAAGCACTTTTTAAAATCTCCTTTGTCTTTTCATCTCTCCTCACAGATATGCTGTTATAACACTGTTATTTTTAGTATTATTATATAGTGTGTGCTCATGTACTCTCTACTGATTAATAGAAACTATATAGAGGAGCTGTCCCCTGCTAAATGGTGAATCCGATAGTGATAAAACATGTTTTTGTGTTTTTAGAATAAAAGTTTCTTTCTGTTTCTGCCTGAATCTTTTTCTTTCACAGTAAATGTTTTTCTGGACACATTTGGCAGATAAACTGTTGATGTGAGTTTTAATCTAATAACAGCTTCCATCTATCTGATGATTGTTTCTGCAGCTCACTTATTATTTTCCTTCTTCTTGTAAAAGTTGGCTGATAAATAGCAGGTGATGGATGTCGGCTCCTGTGCTCTACTGGTCCTCTCCGACCGCTACATGAAAAAAAGAGACTATTATTTCTTATCATCTTCTTAACATTATAAGCACTAGAGTGTTATCAGGGGAGCAGAGAGGAGGTGCTCTGATAGACTGTCACCTCCTCTCCTCCGATAGCATCACCAGAGATGAGAGGGGGAGGACAAGGGAGGCGGGGGTGGAGGGTGAATGACAGAGATATTACCGCCGTGGAAGATTTGAGTGGTGATTTCCTCCATGACAAATGACCGAGTGAGGAGAGGAGGAGGAGGAAGAAGAGGAGAGGAGGAGGAGAGGAGGTGTGGACAGCAGATTGTCTGACAGCTCAAATTATAGAAGGAAATATCGTTGAATCTGCAGCTTGACGGACTCAAACACTTCAGGTTACTGCTACAGCAGCAAGAGACAGGAAACTCAACTTTCACATTAAAAGTTTGGCATCGCCTACAAACAGGAAGTCAAACTCTTAACACAGGACTGACCTTTAAATAATGACGACCATCAGCTCTACAGTAGACCAGTGGACCAGTAGAGTCCTCCATGAGCTCTACTCTCTTTATTTTATTATGTTTCGCGTTATTGGTGATTTTTACAGAAACATTTCAACAAACAGCTGGAGAATCTTTGGTGTATTTCGTGGTGAACTGCAGGTCTACTGGTCCTGGTTCCAGTTGTTCTGAACTCTCAGGTGGTTTCAGGTTCAAATGTTGAATCCAGCCCAGTCTCGTTCCACTGATCAGAGCTGAGGAGAGTTTTTAAAAACTGTTGAAATTACAAATTAACAGTCTCCAATACAGTCACTCTGCAGTGGTTTGCATAATTTCACACAATGTCACAGCAGAAGGTTTGTCCTTTTTGGACAGTGGACAGAGATTGGGGAGGGACAAGCTTCAGGTCTTCAGGTTTCTTCACTCAGAGCTACTTTGAATTCATCCCATTAGAAACTATGAACTACAAACTGGAATGGCTTCAGGAATGTAGGTTTTAAGTAAAAATGGCCACATATACTGAACTTAGTGACTTGTTTTCAACAATGTCAACCAACAACCTTTTCGTTTAAGTCATAAACTGCATCACAAATACAGGCTATCTATCTATCTATCTGTAATAAAACTGTAATTTCCTCATTGAGGATATTAATAAAGTAAAGTAAGTCTCGTGGCATGGCATACTACGGCAGAACTAAGGCTGCACAATCCACTTTTTTCATTTCATATATATACATACAGTATATATATACATATATATATATATATATATATATATATATATATATATATATATATATTTAACAATGCTGTTTGGTGAATTATTTGTTTGCTGAATTACAGGAGAAGCTTGGACAGTTTCAAAAAAGATGTTTGATTATTAGTTATGACTTTGTCCTTAGTTTTTTGATTCTTGGCATGCTGCCAAGTTAAAGCGACATAATCACGTTTATGCACTAATTTTGGCAGCCCTATAAAAAATATAACAAAACTTGCTCCAATTTTAAAACAAATGTGATCCTCTGCGCATTACATCGCCAGAGAATGACATTATTCATTGGATCAGTGCATCCCTACACTGAATATACTATATACTGTGTGTGTATAAATATGTACAAAGATCATCCTCACCTCCTGACCTCCTCATCCTGATCCTGAACAGTCCAAACCCTCCGAACTGCTCTGCTCTGGATCCTGACTCCTTTCTATCTTCAGCAGCTTTAACTCCTCTGCTGTGTTGGATCAGACCACCAGGACCAGACCTGCATCAGTGATCCTTGTCCTTTCATGACCCTGTCTCTGGTTCACCACTGGTCTTTCCTTGGACCACTTTTGATAGATACTGACCACTGCAGACCAGCTGCAGTTCTGGAGATGCTCTGATCCAGTCCTCTAGACATCACTGTTTGCTTCTTGGTGTCAAACTCCTGAAAAATCCTGATCCTGCTTCTAACATGAACTCTGAGGACAACATGTTCATTTGATGCCTTATATGTCCCAGAAGCCACGACGAGGAGATGATCAATATATATACCGTATATATATTTAGTAAGGGGTGGAACAAACAGGAAGTGACAGAAGAGACAGGCCATTTTCAGGACACATGTAGCATGTTGTGCTAAAAGGCAATTGTTTTTGTCACACACAGACACACACACACACACACACACACACACACACACACTGGCTGATAAATAATCAATAAGTTCACTTAAGTGTCTTTCACCTAAGCCAGATGATCAAGGTTCAACATGAATAAATCAGAACATTTTAACATAACAGCATTCAGTTTAAACAGAATCTACCAAACATGATAAACAATCAAACAAGTGACAATCAATCAGGCATGTGTCGTTAATGTGTCGCTGATGGGCGGGGCTTCCTTTAAGCTCCACTGATCTCAACATCACAGCAAATTGCAGCCAAACAGTAAATTTGTTTCTGACAACACCAAATAGAGATTAGAGACTATAGACACGAGAGATTATAGCTATTAGAGATTATAGTTTCCACCTGTGTCCCCAGCTGAACTCCACACCCTCATGACAGGAATGAAAACCTCCACCTGCACTCTGGACCCCATGCCGTCAAAACTCATCAATGACTGCCTTCCTGTCATCTCACCTCTGATCACTGCCATCATAAACTCCTCCCTTAGCTTCAGTTCCATCCCTCAACCCCTCAAACTGGCTGCTGTTACCCCATAATCAAAAAATCCAGACAATCCAAGTAAGTAATTTCTGGGCCATCTCCAACCTCCCCTTCCTGTCAAAAATATTGGAAGGTGCCCTTTTGATTCAACTCAAAATCCACATCTCTTCAAATAATCTTTTTGAACCATTTCAATCCACCCACAGACCCAAACAGCACAGAAACAGCTCTTCTCAAAGTCACCAATGGCATCCTTCTTTCAGCAGATTCTGGATACCTCAGTATTCTCATCCTCCATCCAAAGCTGTACAGCATGGTATGTAGTCCCCTGTCCCAAGGTGTCTCCCAGAGTTCGGTGCTTGGTCCCCTCCTATTCATTCTCTTCATTCTCCCAATCGGCAAAATCATCCGTCGTTACTGTCTTCGCTTCCATTGTTACGCTGACGACATTCAACTCTACATCTCCACAAACTCCATTACTGCTCCAACCCTCTCCACCCTGACCAACAACCTCACTGAAATCAAACTCTGGATGCAAAATAACTACCTCAAGCTCAAAAAACCTGACCTCTTAATCACTGGCCCTAAATCCCTCACCACAACCATCAACAACCTCAGCCTCTCAATCAACCTGATCTCATGAAATATTTGTACAAATCAGTATGAAAAATTTTGCACTAAAATTCATACGTGTTTAACCCACGTAATTCGGACATCATGTGACATTCGATGTAGGCTGCTCCGTCTGTGAAAACATGTCGGACATTCCTTACATTCTCAGCAGACATTTGTTACGTTTTCAGTGGAGTAGTTTATGAGTTCAGGTGCATTTTGATCACATTTCTAGCGGGAAATATGCATTTTATTTCCATAAGCCTAACCCTGTAATCCTATCCCTAAACCTAACCATCACTGGAAGTGTTATCGGGCTTATTTCAATGTGTATTGTAATGTTACGGTTCCAGCTGACAGTGAAAGGAATTCCCAGCATTTTTAAGGCTGTCGCTTCCGGGTTCTCTTCGGGGCTCGCGCATGCGCTGATTGGTCATGTTGCCGGTCATTCGTAAGATATGCACGAAATTTGTACCTTTCTTTTCGTATGATATCATACGAATATTTCATGAGACTACGTTGTCTCAATTGACAATGTTCCCCTCACCCCATCTTCACATATTCAAAACCTTGGCATCATTTTTGGTTATCATCTCACTGTGGACCATCACATCAGCCACGTCACCAAAATGGCCTTCTTTCACCTTAAAATCATTGTCTGTCATAGTCCATCTCTCAACTTCTCTACTGTTGAAACCCTCACCCATGCCTTCATCACCTCCATACTCGACTACTGCAATAGCATCTTCTATGGCCTTCCATCCGAACATCTCAACAAACTCCAATACATCCAGAACTCTGCTGCCCATCTGCTCACCCACTCCCGGAACCACATCACCCATCCTACAAAACCTCCACTGGCTCCCTATTAAATACAAAATCCATTTCAAGGTCATTCTCCTCACTCACAAGCCCTCCACAAGCCCCTTCCTACCTCACTGACCTGCTCCACCACCACACCCCCCTCCTGTAACCTCCTATCGCACAAACACCCACCTTCTTTCCCTTCCCCCTGACACCAAGCACCGAACATGGGGTGACAGAGCTTTCTCTGTTGCTGCCCCCACCCTTTGGAACTCCTTACCACAAAACATCGGTCCTGCTCAAACCTGCCCACCTTCAAAACACTGACTTAAACCCACCTTCTCAGAACTGCTTTCAACATCCGATTGCTTTTAATATATATTTGTTTTCTATGCTCAGTTTTATAGTCTTTTAACGCTGCTATTATTTCTGTGATCACATATGTTGTTGTTTTTGTTGTTTTTATCTTGTGTTCAGCATCTCTGAGTTTTCAGAAAAGTGCTTTACAAATAACAAACATTAGAGATTATAGACACTAGAGATTATAAGTAGTATAGTGTATAGACACTAGAGATTATACACTCTAGAGATTATAGACATTACATTATAGCCAGTAGAATGACAGAATGAGTTAGATTTTGCCAGCAGCGATCAACAGTTGCTCACAGACTGAGTGTGTGTGTGAGTGTATTAGTGTTAGTGTGTGTGGAGATCTAATGGTGTGTTTAAATCCATCATCCAGCTCATTATTCTCAATATTCAAACAAATCAATGTGTGTAAATATAATGTAATGTAAATGATGCACCTCCTGTCCTGGCCAATAGGAAAGCAGCGTCCATTCAAAATTTGCTTCAGTAAATCTGTGTGAGACGAGATGCTGTCTGACAACTAATTCATAATTAATCAGCTTCTCCTTAACAGTTACTATTAATATTTGATGATGACAGCAAGCTCAGTAGTCCAATCAGATTCCATTAAGTGGATAAGCCATGGCTCACCTGCTCAGGTAACCTCAATGCTTCAGAGTGATACCTCACTAACGCAGTGGTTCTCAATCTTTTTACACAAAGTACCACTTGAGAAAGTAGTTAGCTGTCAGTCCCCCCATATGACCAATGTTAAAACAGTTTATTCAGCTCTGCTCAGTTCACACTGGAGACAAATTTATCCCTAATAATATGATTTATGGTCAACTTTTGTCAGCCACAGCATGGAAAAGGTTACCCCTAATTTCCACCGGATGTGTAACGGTGCCGACGTTTTGTCAGACCTGATACGTATCCATTCAAATCAATGTGTCAATTTCCACTGAATGCAGAACGCCGCCCACGTGCTGACGCCTGCCCAAACAAATTGACAAGCTTCTATTTTTGTCCAACATCCAACAGTCGGAATCTTGTGATTTCAGCTGTCTGGTGGAGCCGCAGCAGGCGGATCTGGTGCGTATTGACGGACGACGTCAGCGTCGTTCCGCATCCAGTCGAAATTAGGGGTCAGGATTAGGGGTTAGTGCCAGGGGTTTCACTGGTTTCTTTGGTTTCACTGGTTCCTCTGGGTTCTTTGGCCTCATCAGAGCAGAACATGAGAGTGTTGTTGAACTCTTTGAAATGTAAACTCTGTGTCTCCATGGAGTCTGAAATCCAAGTGAAGTGATTCCCTCAGCTGATTGGTTGGAGTTGAATATTAAAGAGATGCAGGAAACACAACCACAAATCAAATACCCCTCTGCTTCCATTCAGTCTGCAGATATACATATGATTTGTTTCCATTTACATGGGCCACATTGGGTTATTACAACCCATAATTACTGTGCTGAGACGGCCCGTCGCCGGCTTCATCTCTGCCAATAAACTGCCGACCAAACGGCAGGCGTCGCAGGGAATCATGAGAATGAAATTAAGTGTTGATTTGCAGTGAGTGTGCGGCGGCCGGAGCACCGCTCAGGTTAAATGAAACGATGACTGCAGCCGGTTCGGCAGGCTGTTCATTTGTTAGCGGACGCCGTAGGTTCGATTCCCCCAGAGGCTGCCATGGCAGCAACCAACCCACATCACATCAGCACTACGGCAACTGAGAATCAAATATGAAGGCAGATGATGTTCCCCATGGAAACACAACGTAAATAAACTCTTATGGAAATGTCCGTCTGTAATGTCATTTTGTCACAATCAATTTCCCATTACCTGTCACCGCGGAAACATAGACCATAATATACCGCACACACACACACACACACAGAAAAACTGAAATTCAGTTTGAACATTGAAGAAAAATGAAAAGAAACCAGGAGGGACGAGAGAGAATGAAGGTTAGAGTTTAAAACAAGGTTAGTATGGAGAGAGGAGGCAAGGAACAGAGGAGAGAGAGGAGGAAGAGGAAGAGAGATGAGAGAGAGGAGGAGAAGAAGAGGAGAGGAAGAGAAAGGAGAGAGGAAAGAGGATAGGAGAGGGAGAATGGAGGAGTGGAGAGAGGACAGAGAGGAGGAGAGAAAGAAGAAGGAAGAGGAAAGGAGGAGAGGAAGAGAAGAAGACAGAAGAAAGAGAGGAGGAGAGGAAGAAGAGGCCTGCTATACTGAGCAAAAGAAGACTTATTCACGCATTCGTAAACTTTTTGTCAGTCTCGAGTCTGGACCTCTTCTCCTCCTGTCTCCTCCTCCTTCAGACATCCTGCTGCTGTTTCTTTGTTTCGTAACTCCTCCAGTCACCGTGGCGATGATGATCCAGATCACAGTTGCCGTGGTGACATTTGTCTTTCATCATCATTTAAAGGTCACCACCAGTCGGCCGTCTGCCAACACTCCGCCGCTTTATTAGAGCCACATTATCACTGAGTGTCCAAACAACAGTCAGAGGTGACATTTACACTTGAACCAAAGTTGCTCTTATACAATCACTGGTTACCATGGCAACATACATGCCTCCACAGAGCATCATGGTACTGAAGACATAAAGGAATGCGTGATGTCATGGTTCTGTGTGTGACCACACTGGTCATCCTTGTGAGCACACATGATCAGAAACGTCATGATAGATTTTCTTGATATTCGATTCATTGACTCTTTCAGACTTCTTGCAGATTGTTTTCACACCTCCAGCAGAATTTTAGCTGATTGTGTCAAAACTCCAGAGAGAAGCTAAACAACAGCTGCAGATGAACTCTGTCCTCCTTCCTCCTCCTCCTCCTGCTTCTGTTTCTCTCTTTTCTCTTCCACCTCCTCCCCCTGTTTCTCTCTCCTCCTCCTGCTGTTTCTCTTCTCCACCTCCTCCTCTTCCTGTTTCTCTCCTTTCTCTTCCTCCTGTTTCTCTCTCCTCCTCCTCTTCCCCCTGTTTTTCTTTTTTCTCATCCTCCTCCTCCTCCTCTTATAATTCTCTCTGAAATCTCTCCTCTGATGAAAAACAAAGCTGCTGTCTTCTTGTCTTAATGCTGCTTCTTCATAGTCAGACCTGTTCAAATTAAACCTTGAATAAAAAAATAATAATTCTACCTTGAATAGCCTGTTTTTAAGGCAGATCTAAAACATTACAAGGCAGCTCTGTTTTGCATCTGGTTGTGTCTTTAATGTTAGTGTTTGGCCTGAAGGCAAGAATCCAGTCTGAGTGTCTGCAGGGAAAACAAGGATTGAGTTTTTCACAGTTTCAGTTCTGCTGAGGCGGCATTCAGTCAGTCACTGTGCAGAAGTTTTTATTTCTGTTTCATCTCCTCAGAGAAAAACTGCTGCTACAGCTATAAATACTGCTTTGTGAACATATACATGGACCCAACATCTATATTGTGTTCTTGTATCTTAATAAATATGTATAATTATAACTCCCTGTTCCAAGCTGAAGAATAATGTGATCATGTGCTCATATTTTTCTATAATGCAGCTCATGTTGCCATCCACCATTGAAATAAATATGAGTATAAATAAATAACACAACATATGCTATAATGATAAAACAAAAACATAAATTGTACAATACTTAAATATTAAAAAATAATATTTTGAATACAGAAAGACACAATATATAGCATAACAGTAGCTATATTCTAAAGTTGGAGGTGGAGTCAGCTAAGTTCAAACTCTATTATTATTATTATTATTATTATTATTATTATTATTACTACAATAAAGCATGTTTAAATACTCTCACTGTGATATTCTTCATTGCATTTTTATGTTTATTAACTTACTGTTTAGGGGCAGCACGATGGTGTAGTGGTCAGCACTGTCGCCTCACAGCAAGAAGGTACCAGGTTCGATTCCCGGAGCCTTTCTGTGTGGAGTTTACATGTTCTCCTCATGTCTGCGTGGATTCTCTCTGGTACTCCGGTTTCCTCCCACCATCCAAAAACATGCATGGGGATTAGGTTAACTGGTTAATTTAAATTGACCGTAGGTGTGAATGTGAGTGTGAGTGGTTGTCTGTCTCTATGTGTCCTGTGATGAACTGGACACTTGTCCAGGGTGTACCCTGTCTTTCACACTAAGACAGCTAGGATAGGCTCCAGCCCCCTTGACCCCATGAGAGGATAAGAGGGAGAAAATGGATGGATGAAATTACTGTTTGGCTGCTGAGCATCTGATTGGTTTACAGGATGATTGCTGTGGTTACCCAAGACGTGTTGTGTTGTGATGACTTCTTTATGAAATACCCAACTTCCTGTTTCAGTTTAAGGAGCTTTTTAACAAATCAACCAATCAGAGGTCGTCCTCACTCAGGTGAGACTTGAAAGACCACTTTGTTTTTCCGACCTGGTCCTGGTTTATCCTCCTGTTTAAACAAATGTTATTATTTGACTACTACTACTGTAAGTCCCCTGTTTGTTGCATATATTCAAATTCTGAAATAACTGGTTTATTGATAATATATAATCAATTTCTTAACCGGTATGAACAGCTTTATTCTCTATTCAGCATATAAACTAGTGACAACCCATCATATGTTTTCCTGTCACTGTAGCATACTGAGAGTTTTTAAACCTAAAAACATTCAGATTAAACAGTGCAGCTCAGAAAAGAGTCAAAGATGCTGTAAATCAGAATGAGTGTGTGGCTGAACAGAAACACACAGCTGTCTGGGCTGATAGGGGCCCCTGGGGGCCTTGCAGTCTTAAGGCTGAGTGATGCCTAAAACTCATTCAGACCTCTTAACTTCCTGTGTGTTTGTGTTTGTGTGTGTTTTTTGCTCAGTGGTTGAAAGGAGACTGTGTGTCAAACAGTGATAAGCGGGGCCTCCTGAAGATCTGACCACAGAAACATCTTGCACAGCGCTGCTTTGTGATTGGTTGCCTGTGTCACAAGTTGGTATTTCAGTGTTTTTCTTTGTTCTGTTAAAAGTTTCAACATTTCTCTATGTGCTGTCATCTATTTCTCTCTTAATCAGTTGTTGTTAATGAGGGTTCATTAATCAAGTGTCCATGTTGTCTCTTATTTCATGTTTTCACCATTTAGAGACAGATAGGGAGACGCTAGCAGACAATCAGCTTTCTGCTGGAGAGCACCGTCACTCATCCACCACATGTCATTGTGGCAACACCGTGGTCACCACTTCCACCAGGCCCTGTGTGTGTTACACTGTGTGTGTTTTCTGCGGTACAGTATGTAGTGTGTTTTATACTATGTGTTACTTTGTGTGTTGCTCCACAATCTGTGATCGATGACCTCATATTAACCCTACACACACCATGACACTCAACTTGTGTCTGATGCAGTTGCTGAAACAAAGATGTATTTTCAAGAAGCAATCAAAGTGGTTACCTCTGTATTTGTACTGGCTGTAGTACAAACTGTAGTACCTGCATTTCCAGTAGTAATGTGCTGTCATAAAGAATGAATGAACACCAGATGTGAGCCAGAGGGAAGGGCGTACGAGGTTGACGTTATATTGGGGAAGGCATAGTAACATTTATTACTCCCCGTAAGGGGATAAGACAACTGGTCTCCTCCTCCTCCTCCTTTAGTGCCTTTTGAAAAATGTCAGCTGTGATTTGTTTATGACTCTCTGTTTCCTCTGGAATATAATTTTCCAATATTCTGATCATTTATCAGTCAGGGAGGAGGGACAGGCAGTGGAATCTCTTGAACTCCTGCTGATATTATTTTACCATAATATAAAGACTAATGATTTGATAAGTCACATTAAGTACATATATTAAAGAACATGATCTGACTTCCTCAGTAAAGCGGTGCTATAACTATAACTCAATATGGACATCCAGCATGTCTGAGGCAAATATAATCTGTAATATAATGTTATATATATATCGTAATCTATCTATTTTCATTATTGTTGTTTTATTATTTTTGTCTTATTTATGACTTCCATGCTTCTACAAGTAAATTTCCCCCAGTGAGGATCAATAAAAAATATTCTCTTCTATTCTGTTCTATTTAAATATACTCAACAACAAAAGAAATGCATGTTTTATAAAGGGAATTCTAGTTGCCATTTGTCTCAGCAGCAATGTGAAAATGCTTGTTTGGACAAAAGGTTGCACATGAATGGTAACGTGCTAAAAATGCAATAAGTGCGTGTTGTGATGCCGTATTACGATGGCCAGATTAACAGAGGTGTGGTCGACCCAGACGACTAGAGCACTGGTGTATGAAAATGGGATCAGCACTTTTGTTTGTCTACCCAACCGCCATAAATGGGAAAAAATCTTTTCTCTAAGTGCTTTTGTAATGATGCAACGTGAACATGCTATTGGAATGCTGAATGATGGCATGAGCGCGCGAGATGTTGGGCAATGAACGTTCATGAATCAACAATTTGTCGTCTCAGAACCAGAGTCCATGTCACGAACAACACTTCAGATCGTCCACACAGTGACAGACCACATGTGATGACCAACATTCGGGATCGCCATATCCGACTTCGCCATCTCAGAGACTGAACACTTCCTGCCACCATTACTGCTGTTGAGACACATGGACGTCACCAACCCTGTATCAGTGCTCAAACAGTGCACAGGCGGCTCAGAGAGGCTGACCTATGCGCACGCAGGTTATACTTTGGTCTACCATTGACTACCGTTAATGGCTTTTTTGAATAAATTTGATCTCTAGACAGTATTCTTTTGTGCATTTGTTGAAAAGATGTGATTAACCAAATGCTTACTCATATTCAGCATCTTTTATAGGTAGTTTGGGGCTGCTTAAAAAAATGTTTCTTTTGTTGCTGTGTATATCTGTAAAATAAATCTTTGTGATCAAAAATCTTGAAGGAATTTAAGTGTGGTGGTGACATCACAGTCTGTGGTCTACCCGTCCAGGTGTGGTCTGGGTTCTGTCTGAGCTATTTAATCACAGTTCTCTGCGGTTAGCACGGCTGGGATGTGAAGTTGTACTTTTACATGTGTGAGAGTGTTATCTGATATCACAGGGCATCGGTGAACATGAGAGCAGCTTGTTAACATGAGGGAGGCTTATCTACACACAGAAACGGGAAGTATTGTGTGATTTTTAATCAGGGATAATAAAGATAATAACTCTTCACGCTTGTTAACATCATCAATTAAAGCTGTCCTTCGTCCAATCAGGCCTCTGTCTCTGTGACGACAGACAGACAGGAAGTGGCGATCTGACAAGGCGCCAACAGCAGCTCATCATCACCTCTGTCGTTTCGTTAATGAATCCACCAATAACGCTTGGGACGTGTTAATAATCTGACTCTAATGGATCTTTAGATGCTCTGTTTAACCCCGAGTGTGTGTGTGAGCACCTGTTAGCGTTAGCGCTCACTGAGACGAGCTGAAAATGAGGCCGACAGTCTCACTTTTCTTTCACACTGCTTACTTTTTACCTCCTCCATTATCACACACACACACACACACACACACACATATAGGACAAAGATAAGATGGCCACTGGTGTTAAGTTATCTTTCTTTTGCTTCAGTTACTTTCACTTTATCAACAGAAATACTCCATCCCATCATGTCTCCATTCAGGATAATGGTGTGTGTGTGTGTGTGTGTGTGTAGAACTTTCTCCTCTCGCCTCTTAATGAGTCATTAGCAGGCTGCCATGGCAACCAATTTATTTACACAGAGATTCCATAATGTAAACAATAACAATAACACACTAACAGATGTTAGCAACATGCTACACACACATAATATACTGTGTTCCTGTTTAATGAACGAGTAAATGTAATTGTGTAAAACTAGTCCAACTCTGAATGCCTGTAGTATTTAAACTAGCAGTAGAAATACTGCGGGTATTTAAGTTATCAGTACTTCTTATATGAGGTGTGAAGCTTTAGTTCTTGATTAGACAAGCTTTATTTGAAATGTCAGGTCTGGTCTGATAAGATCTGGATGCTTCTGATTGATAAATCATCTGTCAACTCACTAAAGTAACAGGAAGTAGAGACAAGTTTTAAAGTTATCTTCACTTACATGATCAAATTACTCTCATACAGATGTTGTCATACAAATGATGTCATGAACATGTCAGATATCAGATTTCCTCCTCCTCCTCCTCTCCTGCCAGAGCTCTAACTCTCTGAATATTAAACACCTCCTCCTCTTCTCTTCTTCTCTCCTCTTTTATTCTCCTCCTCCTCCTCCTCCTCTTCTCCTGCTGCAGTTCTAACTCTGAATATTAAACACCTCCTCCTCTCCACCCCTCCCCCTCTCCCTGGTGACCACTGTCTTTAAATGGGCCTCCCCTTCATCCCACAACCTCTGCTGCTCCTGCTGTTACCATAGTGACAACAATCCTCCAGTGATTAGTGTTAATCGTCACTATGGCAACACGGTGAGTACCACTGTAATCATTTGTCAGGAGGTGAGGAGAGGGTGCTGGAAACTAGTTTCTGTGATCCACAAAAGGGTCCAGACCCTGCAGGATCCATCTACTTCTCAAAACTCAAGCTCTGGTCCCCAGTTGGTGATGTGGTCCCTAGTTGGTGATGTGGTCCCTAGTTGGTGATGTGGTCCCCAGTTGGTGATGTGGCCCCGAGTGGTCCTAATGGGGTCCTGATGTGACAGGTTCTTCTCCACCTCAAGATGAGAATTGGTTCTTCATTAGTTTTGGATAAGGTCTATGATCTATATTCATGTGCAGGATGTCCAGATCACACTTTCCCCTGGTCCTTGACCCTTCCTCTGCTCCTGCCTAAGGATGAACCAGTCCACATTTGAAAATTTCCGATCCATGAATTACATCGGTATTGGAACCCAGTACCAAAACTGGATTGGCTTGTCCCCATTCCTAGTTCTGGACCCTTCCCCTGCTCCTGGACCCTGTAATCCCACACCTTTACCTGGTCCTGCTAGTTCTTTGGAATTGGGAGGATTCTGTTGAACCATTCATGGTTTGGATGGATATAGTACTGTGGTGCAACTAACTAATACACAGTGTAGTACTACTAATTGGTTTCTTTTATTCTTCTTAGTCCTGCTGGTGAGTTGAGAGGCCAGTTAAATGCCAGGCTGATGCCATAAGTGGTTGTTGGGTGGAATAAATGTTACCTGAGGTGGAAAAAAATATTCAGATTTAGCTCATCATTGTTAAGAGAGAACAGGAGTGAAGCTACACCTACAGACTCGCAGCATCAATTCTGGATCTGGATCATCTGGATCTGGAGTGGGATTATTGTAGAAAAATAAAACTAAAAGAGTTGCTGTGGTGCTGAACACATTTACATGGATAATGAAAATTGAAAATTATGGATGTTTTGGTCTGGAAAAGAAAAATAAATCTGAGCAAAGTAAACATATTTTTGCTCATAAACAGAAGAAATATTCACATTTCAGTGAACAGGAAGTCCAATAAGACACGTGTCACTGAGCTTTAAAGACATTTTTATAATATTTAAAGCAACAAATCCCAGATGATGAGCAACTGAAACATTCATACAAGTTTTCTGAATATTTATCTGTGAAAAAATGTCAGTGCTCATCTTTATTTGATTAAAAACATGAAGTCATAACTAGAGTTGATGTGTTTAATAAAATAAATATGAAGTTCAGTTTTCATTTAAAACACCACTCTCATTCATACGTCTGAACCTTTTACCACTGTTTGTCGTCACGTTGTGTTTTTTCAAGATGAACATTTTTAGTTTGTTATTTTTAAAATTTTAAAATAAAATGTATTCCAGCTGGGCGGGCAGGTGCCTAAAAGCCAGAATAAATATTAAAAGCAGATCAATATTTTATTCAAGATAAATTATTGTGGAGTGTTTCTGTGTGAGACGTCGGTAACATGACACGAGTTAATAATACATGGCAGTGTGTTAGTAACAGGAAGTTGTGATGTTAAAGTGACAGCGGTTCAGATGACACATGTTAATATTTTACCTCATGTCTGAACGTGTTTGTCTTCAGATGAATGAAATTCCTGCCAGCACTGAAAGCTTCAGGCAGCCAATCAGGTTTCTGTAGCTCTGATGCTTCCACAGTGGAAACTCTGCAGATTAAACTGATTAAATTATTAATAATTATCTTTGAAGACTCAATGAGGCCCACTGGGACCAGACAGACGAGTCACCTCACATTCGTTTGTTCATATAAGAAAATAGAAATCACTCAAACTCTGCAGTAAAAACTAGAAACTATCAATAAAAAACTATCAGTAGAAACTATCAGTCGAAACTATAAGTGAGTGAGTGATAAGTTTTATCGATGAACATTTAAGTTGGAGGAGTCATATTCCTAACCCTAGCCCGGGCAACACATGAAAGGTCTCCTAGCTTAGGGAGGGGCATATAGTGAAGTGACTTCGAAAAATGATCTATGATGGTGAGAATGACGGTGTTACCTTCCGATGGAGGCAGATCGGTGACCAAATCCAAGACGATGTGAGACCAGGGACAGTTAGGAACAGGCAGAGGGTGCAGCAGACCAGCAGGGGGTTGGTGGGAAGCTTTACCTCGGGTGCAGATGGAGCAGGCGGCGACAAAACTACAGGTGTTCTGGGACATAGTCGGCCACCAGAAGCTCTAGCCGAGGAACTGGAGAGTTCGGTGGAAACCAGGATACCATACCATACCATACCAACTTTATTTGTAAAGCAATTTAAAACAACCACAACGGGCCAAAGTGCTGTACAGAAGTGAAATACAAGACAGATTAAAAGACATAAAACAAGAACAAATATATATATATATATATATATATATATATATATATATATATATATATATACGTGCACATACATACACATATACATACATATATACATATATATACATATACACATACACATAAATAAATAAAATGAGCAGTAAAATAAAAAAATAATAATTGATTCAACATCTCACATGATGTTAAAAAGCCGGGGAGAAAAGATGGGTTTTAAAATGGGATTTAAAAACAGACAGAGAGGAGGCCTGTCTGATGTGGAGAGGCAGATCATTCCATAGTTTAGGAGCTGCTACAGCAAAAGCACGGTCACCTCTGAGCTTCCGCTTAGTTTTAGGTACACTCAGGAGCAGCTGATCAGCTGACCTGAGCGGAGGGGTGTGTAAGGCTGCAGCAGTTCGGAGAGGTAGGGCGGGGCGAGACCATTTAGGGATTTAAAAGTAAATAAAAGAATTTTAAAGCTGATCCTAAAACGTATGGGCAACCAGTGAAGTGAGGCTAAAATGGGGGAAATGTGCTCGTGCTTACGTGTGCCAGTTAAAAGACGCAGCATTTTGCAACATCTGAAGACGAGCGACAGAGGACCCACTAACCCCCCACATAAAGTGCATTAAAGTAATCCAGCCTAGTCGACACAAAGGCGTGGATTACTGTTTCAAAGTGCTGTCTTGAAAGAATTGGTTTAATTTTGGCAAGTTACCTCAACTGGAAGAAGCTCGACTTAACAACCGAGCTGATTTGACAATCAAGCTTGAGATCAGCATCCAATTTAAACCCAAGATTTGTGAAGGGTTGGCTTAATTAACTGGGCCAAGGAACCCAGATCTACAGGGGGGGGGGGGGGGCCAGTGGTGCCACCAAAAACCATCACTTCTGTCTTTTTCTCATTAAAATTTAAAAAAATTAAAGCCATCCAGGCCTTTATGTCATCAATACACCTGAGTAGCGGTTTGACAGAATAGGAATCTTTCTTTTTGAGAGGGACATAAATCTGACTGTCATCTGCGTAACAGTGGAAGGAAATACCATGCTTCCTCAGTATGGAACCAAGTGGAAGCAAATAGAGAGAGAAGAGAAGAGGCCCGAAAACTGAGCCCTGTGGGACCCCACATGAGAGACGAGCAGAGGAAGACACCGAGTCACCAAGGTTGACACAAAAAGTTCGATCAGCCAAGTATGACCTGAACCACTCCAGTGCTACACCCCTGATACCCACCCTCTGTTTCAAACGAGAGATTAAAAGTTCATGGTCCACTGTGTCAAATGCAGCAGTTAAATCTAAAAGCACAAGAATAACACAGTCACAAGAGTCAGTGGCTAAAAAGATATCATTAAAAACTCTTAAAAGAGCTGATTCAGTGCTGTGCAAGGTTTTAAAACCAGATTGGAAGACCTCAAGTATTTTGCGCACCTTCCAGAAAAAACATTAATTGGCTGCAAACTATCTTCTCAAGGATTTTTGACATAAAAGGCAATTTAGAGATAGGCCTGCAGTTTGAAAGAACACTGGTGTCTTGTCCTGGTTTTTTAATCAAAGGTTGTACTACTGCATGTTTAAAATTTTTAGGGACCACCCCTGAGGACAAACTACTATTGATAAGTGTCAGGACATAGGACCCTATTGTGGGGAGAACCTCTTTAAAAAGTCAAGGTGGGACCACATCATTTGGAGAACCTGAGGGCTTCAACTGAGTCACGGGCTCAAACCTGTCAAAGACAGCAGAGCAGGATACAGAGACTGAAGTGTCATATGCAGAGGATGAGATTAAAGCCCTAGTGGAGGCAACCTTATCAATGAAAAAGTGAAGAAAGTTTTCACACACAGCAGGGGCTGTTTGACAGAATAATATCAGAAAATTGTTTTCTTTTAGCATCTTTCACAGTTGTTTGACAATGACGCCAGCAGTCTCTTAAGATTTGAAATGACACCTACAGTTTGTCCCTTTTCCACTTTCGTTCAGCTCTACGGCACTCGCGTCTGACAGCACGGGTTGTGTCATTCAGCCAGGGTTCAGATTTAATCCTAGACTGCCTGTTTTTTAACGGAGCCACGGTGTCTAAAACGGATTGGCAGGTGGAATGAAACCATGAGCTGAGCTCCTCCGTATCGTTGTCCAAACACTCAGTGACACAGTTATGAGTCTGACTAAAAACGGCCGAGAACTGAACAGCAGTGGAAGGGTTAATAATGCGACAGCGTCGGGCAACAGTGCGAGGTTTAACTGTATTACAGGCAAGAGCAACCTCAAATACGACAGGCGTATGATCAGAAAACACTGCGTCACAAACCTCTAAGTTAAAAACAGTTAAACCAAAAGATAAATCAAGATCAAGTGTGTGTCCGCGTTCTTGTGTGGGACCAGACACAGACTGCACAAGATTGAAAGAGTCAATGAGGCTTAAAAAGTCCTTTGCCACTGGCTTATCAGGACAACACACATGAACATTAAAATCCCCAACAATAAGGACACGGTCATATTTAGGCATGACTTCAACCAGGAAATCAGAGAACTCAGTTAAAAAGTCCTTATTGTATTTGGGAGGCCGATAGACCACTGCACACAACACAGTGTGAGAGCGACAAACTTCAAACAGGCTCAGTTCAAAGCTGGTGAACGAGGATAGAAATGATAGCTGCTTACATTTATAGTGATTCTTAAAAACAGTAGCAGTTCCTCCACCTCGGCCTGACGTCTGCGGGGAGTTAAAATAGCAGCAGTTCTGGGGTAAAAGTTCTGTGAAAGCACTGGACTCACCAACACTCAAACAGGTCTTAGTCACACAGAGAAAGTCCAAAACTCAGGATGTGAAGAAATCCTGAAGAACAAAAGTCTTATTTGCTAGCGATCTAGTGTTTACCAGGCCAATCCTGACAGGAACCGGCGGCTTTGCGGCGTCAGCTGTCCAGGGAGCCCAACTCAGAGGCCGCAGGTTACACAGATTCACTCCGCGCCGGCGGGGACGGGGAGAGCAGGGGGCGCGGGACTGGAACACCTCATCCGGGCCGACAACAGGTACCAGCCAGGAGTCGACAGAGTCCAGCGGGCGCCAAATAGCAAAGACGCGAGACATCGCTCCAAACGGGATCCAGGAAGCTGTAGAACGCGCCATGCAGGCCTTCAGCCTCACCAGCTGACCGCTGCGTTTAGGTTTAGGTGAGGTGGAGCTAGGGCACGGCAAAGGTGAGCTGGGATCCCCGATAAAAACGGGGGCAAAGTTTTGTGTCCAGTATCATCCCACTTCACCAGATCTTAGGTAGAAAGACGAATATCCATCAGCGTTTGGCGATCGTACACCAGTAGAGAGTTGACATTGTAAGTAATAAGTGACAGAAACAGCACAAACACAGACAATGCTGGCAGAGACAGACGGCAGGCCACACACACAGGCGCCAGCTTGCTTCTAAGATGGATGACAGGTGAGTTTAGAGGAGTGAGCCCACTGAAGCACCAGGGTGCGGACTGAGTCCGGAACAAACCTCCGGTCAGGAGGACCCGTGCCAGGGTCCCTAACCTTGAGCCTCCCGGACAACGGACTCAATCGCCCAGGTGACCATGCCTGCAAAGCAGTCAGGAGGGAGGATGAGGCCCGGAATCTCCCGGTTGGCGGGGGGAGCGTGTAGTCGGACCAGAGCGTCAGGTTTGGTATTGCGGGAGCCTGGGCGGTATGAAAGGGAGAAGTTGAATCGGCTCAGGAAAAGAGCCCATCTGGCCTGGTGGAGATTCAGCCTCCTAACCGAACAAAGGTAGGCGAGGTTCTTGTGGTCAGTCCAGATTGAAAAAGGGACCGTCGTGCCCTCCAACCAGTGCCTCCATTCTTGAAGAGCCCAGATCACAGCCAGCAGCTCACGATTACTGACGTTGTAGTTTTCTCCGCTGGGGAGAGGCGGCGAGAAAAGAAGGCACAGGGGTGCAGCTTGTTACTTGGTACTATTGGTAACAGTGGTGCTAATAGACACTAATATTACACACACTATTACATACTAATTCATACAGTTGACCAGTCAGCTGTTTTCAAAAATAATGAATAAAAGAAGTATAAAAAGTATTAGTATATTTTTCTGTTGCTCATCACAGGTAATGAAACACCTGCATTAGTATTATGATCCAGATGAAGGATCATAACCCCCCAACTTTGAGAAGTTGGGGGGTTCGGTGCCTTGCTCGAGGGCACCTTGGCAGAGCCCAGGAGGAGGAACTGTCTCCTCTCCAGCTACCAGTCCACTCTCCAGACTTGGTCTGACCTGGACTTGAACTGGCGACCCTCCAGTTCCCAGCCCGTCATCACAGACTGAACTACTGCCGCCCCCAATAATCAATAATCAGTTTGATTGTCAATAAAACAAAGAATCCAAGACACCCAGACTCTTTTCTTTTGTTGAAGCTAAGCTCCCTGTGCTCCCAGTCTTTGTGCAGCATCCTATCTCTTCACCACAGTTACAGTTATTTGTGTTCTAATTGTTTATTGCCATATTGATCATTATTCTTATTAGTATTATTATTATTATCATTATTATTAAGGTGGAGGTGGTTAAAAAGGTTAAACTGGTTCAGTCCAGTCTGTTCTTTCTGGAATTAAACCAGCAGATACAAATAAGGTGTGTGTGTGTGTGTGTGTGTGTGTGTACCTGTGGTGTTTATTACAGGTGTTAGCAGCCATCCTTCTCATCATCAGCTTCACCTTGACACTCATCAGTCCAAATACTGTTCAGCCAGCTCAGTAAAGTCTCACCAATTTACCTGTCAGAGGTGTGGGACACACACACGCACACACTCTGCAGCAACATCCTCATTTTAATCTGTCATTGTGACATCACACACAAAATGAAAACAGGAAACATGATATTTAATCAATAACTTTAAAAGAGTTATTGATTAAATACAAGTTACTTTATAAGTAACTTTCTCTATTATTAGAAGGAAATGAAATACATATCTACATACATAGACAAAAGAAAAGAAATAATGATGAAATAATGAAATAAGTGTGTAAGTTTTATTAGGGCGGATCATTGAAGATCATTGAGTCTTTGGGCTACGTCAGGCTAACGTATACTTATCTCATATACTGTATACAGTTATATACTCGTCTTATATAACAGGTCCAATTAGAACAAGACTAAACCGTCCAATGAGAGTTCAGAGACAAACTGCTGCTGGACCTTCGTCTGTGTTCATTAATGAAGTAACAGAACAAAGAAGTTGAAGAAAACCCAACAACTGGCTTAAGTTGGGGAGGGGTAGTGATGGCTAACCTCTGTGACCTCTCCTGTCTTTTGGCTGTTCTGCTTCAGTAATCACCATGGAAACAACACATCATCATCATCACTGCCGGGCAACAGGAAGCAGGCGCAGAGATGCGTTAATTCAACCAGCTGGAGGTTAGAGAGTGTTTTAACCAATTATCGCCCAGTGCGTGCACGCACACACACACACACACACACACACACATTTTAATGTTAACAGTGAGCAAAAACTCAGATCATCGCTTACCCTTGCCGGGATCACTAACACCGAAGGTCATTCACCCTCTTTTTCACATTGATCATGAGGTGAATCATAAAAGCCTATCCCAGCTGTCTTAGGGTGAAAGACAGGGTACACCCTGGACAAGTGTCCAGTTCATCACAGGACACACAGAGACAGACAACCACTCACACTCACACACCCACGGTCAATTTAAATTAACCAATTAACCTAATCCTCATGCATGTTTTTTGATGGTTGGGGGGAAGCCGGAGTACCAGAGAGAACCTACACAGACATGAGGAGAACATGCAAACTTCACACAGAAAGGTCCCGGGATATATATATATATATATATATATATATATATATATATATATATATATACGTATATATCTATATATATATATATAGATATATACGTATATATACATAGCGTGTATATATATACGCACGTATATATATATATATATACGTGCATTATATATACACGCGTGTATAGTATATACGTATATATATATACACGTGTACAAGTGTACACGTGTATATATATATGTAAAAAAAAGCAGATTAAACTGTTCAAAATGTTAAAAACAGATTAACAGACTTGAGCTCAGTCTCAGCGTGGTGGCCGGGAGTTGAACTGCCTCATTCGTTAATTCATGACTCGTGAATCTTCGATGAACTACCCAGCCAGCGAAGGGAGGCGAGGGGAGGGGCGACTCACTGAACGAACGAGTGATTCTAGCAGGAAGCTGCAGCAATTCGTTCACTTAACTCGGAGCAAGTTTGTTGCTCGTTGCTAGTTTATATATTATTGATTAATAGATTGTCATTTTACTTTTTAATGATTATTTCCCACTTTGATTGTTTTTTGTTTTCATTTCAGTGCAATAACAATATTTAACATTTAATCTCATACACTATA
This sequence comes from Synanceia verrucosa, assembly GCA_029721515.1. Classification (NCBI taxonomy): domain Eukaryota; kingdom Metazoa; phylum Chordata; class Actinopteri; order Perciformes; family Synanceiidae; genus Synanceia; species Synanceia verrucosa. Next base: position 15,332,370 of record CM056550.1, on the reverse strand, counting down.
TTTGTTTATTTAAAAGGCTAGAAATGCACATAGGTCTTCAGCCTATATAAACCTTTATTTTTTATCTCCCCAGCTTTCTTAGTTGACAACATTAAGTAAACTTCGCAATAACAGAAAGAGGACTGACGTTCACCTGTGGTGTTGCTGCAATATCATGGACGGGGTGATCTCGGTGATTCGGTGAACGAACGAATTTTGAAAGGATCTTTTTAATGAACGATTCGTACAGATTCAGTTCAGTCAAAAGAACTGTTTTGCCCATCACCACTAATATATATATATATATATATATATATATATATATATATATATATATATATATATATATATATATAATAATAATGATAATAATGATCTGGACGGCACGGTGGTGGAGTGGTTAGCACTGTCGCATCACAGCAAGAAGGTACTGGGTTCAATTCCCGGCCCGGGGTCTTTCTGTGTGGAGTTTGCATGTTCTCCTCATGCGTGGGTTCTCTCTGGTACTCCGGCTTCCTCCCACCATCCAAAAACATGCATGGGGATTAGGTTAACTGGTTAATTTAAACTGACCGTAGGTGTGAATGTGAGTGTGAGTGGTTGTCTGTCTCTATGTGTCCTGTGATGAACTGGACACTTGTCCAGGGTGTACCCTGTCTTTCACCCTAAGACAGCTGGGATAGACTCCAGCCCCCCTGACCCTATGAGAGGATAAGAGGTAGAAAATGGATGGATGGATGATGAAAATACTCCTAACAGCAGTGTGAAGGTATCAAATCAAAATCAACAAAAATCAACAAATCAAACAGAGACTGAATGAGTCTCTGAGGAGGAGAGGAGGAGGAGAAGAGAGAGGATTAAAGATAACTAAGGGAAGAAATGAGGAAGTCTTCTAAATGGTTACATAGCTTCTCCTGCTGGTCAGGATCAGAACTACGCCATATAACAACAACAACAATAATAACAATAATAATTAATAATAAAAGTTAAAATCAGATTTCACATTGCAGCAGTAAAAGTACTATTATCAGTGTAGAAATACTTTGTTTGAGTGGAAGTCATGCATTGAAAAAACAATGTTAACAATAGTGACAACATGACAACAACAAATGATGTTAATGATGTCACTATAGTAACAATGTTAATAAAAACATTCTATTGTATTATATTCTATTCTATGTTAAGGATGTTAGTGATATTTAGGATGCTTATGATGTTAACAATGTTACCGGTGTTCTAATCTAATCTGATCTGGTCTGATCTAAGCTACTCATCATAGAACTGGTCTTTTTACTTCAAGACAGATTTGAGTTTGACCTGTAAAGGACAGAAACAGGACGCTGGCGTGCACTAACAGGATGTGACAGTGTTGTGATGCTGAGCAGTCAGCAGTGAACTGATTGGCCAGATGTTAGTGAATGCCGCTAACATCCCTGAGAGACTTTGCTGTTTTACAACCTTTCCTGTTTCTACTTCCAGCATGATGTTCTCTAACAAACTTCCCTCACATTTCATTTTATTTAGTTTTCCCTACATTGTAATCTATTCTCTAAAATTTAAATCTTACTAAGAGGAGTGTCATCACTGGTTTGAATAATATCAGTTTTTTTTTTGTCAGAGAAACATTGTTTTCTTTGAGAAATAAAACGTCCTAAATCAGCAGTCAGTTTTCCCTCAGCTCCTCCACAGCATCATTTCTTCTTCCCTTCATGTGTCACTGTCAGGTTTGATGTTCACTCCTTGTGTTTGAAATCTTTGTGGTGGACTACAGGAGCCTGGAGGGTTCATTTCTGTCTGACTGCAGTGGGTTATACCAGAGATTGGAGGTCACTCCTTTCAAAACATAATAATAATAATAATAATACACTTCCTTCTGTTAAGTATGTTAAACAAGAGAACTCTTAAGGCTTTAAAGGCGACTGAAGCAATCAGAGGAACAAAGCAGCTATTAATATCTTCTGTCTCGACACATAGCCTCCAGCTATTCATTAAGCAGCTGTCTTATCACACCACAGGAGGAGCAGGACAGAAGACCAGGAGCCAGGAGGTTAGTTATATATTCACCGATCAGCCATCACACTGTGACCACTGTCAGGAGAAGTGAACTTCACTGATCATCTCCTCATCAGAACATCTAGTCCTCAGAGTTGATGTTAGAAATAGGAAAATGGTCCAGAGTCAGGAGTTTTCAGGAGTTTGACACCACCACCAAGAACACGGTCAAACACCTTCTCCCATGATTCCTCCAAGACCCTGCTGAGGATGTAGAGCTGGTCCACTGGTCCATGGCCAGGAGGAAAACTACATTGCTCCTCCTGAATCTGAGATTGGACTTTCTGACAGACCCTCCTCTCCAGAACCCCTGAATGGACGTCACCAGGGAGACTGACCATTATCTCTTATATCTACAAATATATAACAGATAATGGTCAGCCTCCCTGTCATACATACATTGACTTTGCTGCGATGATGAGGGAATTATTGATTGATTTTCTGCTGCCTGAAAAATAATTTAAAAAGGAAAAAATAATCATAGAACATAATACTGCTACTACTACTAATAATAGTGATAATCATAATGATAGTGGTTAGCACTGTCACCTCACAGCCACAAGGTTGGTTTGCTGGTTCTTCTCTGGTTCTCCAGCTTCCTCCAACATCCAAAGACACGAAGAAAGGTCAATGGCTGATCTAGATTAGTAGGTGTGAAAGTGAGTGTGAGTAGCGTCTGTCTCTATGTGTCCTGTGATGAACTGGACACCTGTCCAGGCAAACCATTCCTTTCACCCTATGAATGCTGGGATAGGCTTCAGTCCCCCAACCCCTGATAAGAGGTTTGTGATGGATGGATTTTATTCTGTAGACATACAACATGATAAAAACTCATCAAAAAGTCAAAAAAAAGACAAAAAGTCATCTAAACCTAAAACACACACACTCTGAATGATGCAGAAACTGCCACCTCAGCAGAATATTATATTTTATACTAATATATATATATATATATATATATATATATACATATATATAAATTGGAGAACATTAATGCTGTTTAACACCTCTGCTGATTTAAACCTCACCTCCTCCTCCTCTTCTCTCCTCTCCTCCTCCCCCTCCTCTACCTCCTCATTGGTCGGTTGCTGACATTTTGTTAGACATCGTTAAGGAGAGAGAGCGGTAGAGAGAGCTATAGTTCTTATTTAAAGTCTCGATTAACCTTCTTTCTGAACGACTAATCAATTTTCATGATACAAGCTCCATAAAGTTCTTTAATACCAGACTCAAAGAGCCTCAGGTGGATCGGGTGTCAGGTGGATCTGCTCTCAGATGGATCAGGTCACTGGTGATCAGGTCTCAAATGGATCAGGTCAAAGGTGGGTCAGGTCTCAGTATATGAGGTTTCAGTGGATCAGGTCTTAGATGGATGCTCTGAATGAGTTTAGGTTTTTGATTGGACATTTCGGAGGTTTTGTGAAACCATAGAAACTAATGAAACACAGAGAGGCTGACAGGATGTGTGTTGGAAATCAGTGGAGCAGCAGAGAAGTTGAGCTGGGTTAAGTGTGTGTGTGTGTGTGTGTGTGTGTGATAGGAATCAATTTTTCAGGTCTTTATTCATTGATTAAGAGTGTAGACAAACACAATCTAATTTTCTTTGTGTGGAAATAAAATCAACACAAACAAAACATTTATTAAAGTATTTTTTCAGTTTTTAGATAAAAGACACTTCATAAAGAAACAATATTCATATGTCTGGGTTGTCTTAAATGTAAATGTTTCATGGAAAACAAAGATTCTTTTATTTTTTTAGTTTTAAAAATCTCACATTTACTGAGGAGTTCAATGACATAAAGGAAACTTGTCCACTCATGGGAAACTTTCTGTGACAGTTATAATAATAATAATAATGACAATAATAATAATAATAATAATCATAATAATGATAATGATAACAATGATAATGATAGGGCCTAATAATAATAATAATGATAATAATATATTTTCTCTTCCTGTTAGGGGGTGCTACTTTGGAAAAAAAAACATTCTCTTGAAAACCATTCAAGATGCTCCGTGTCTGGTTTGGTTTCACAATTTTTGTCTTGTGCCTACATGTTGTCTTGTCTCTTCCTGTTTTATTTTGAAAGTAATCCTGTCTCCCTCTCGTTTCAGATCGATTTTCATCCTGCCCTTGTTTTCCCGAGTCTGTGATTGTGAAACCCCACCCTAATTGTTTCCACTTGTGTCCCCTTACCTCATGTATAAATAGTCTCGTCATTTGTGTGTTTGTCGTGAGATAGTCATGTCCCTTGTCTGTTTCCAGGCCAGGCTCCTCATTCCAGTGGTCTAGCGTTCCAGTGTATCAGCATCCCTGAATCTCCAGTGCTGTTTTCTTTGTAAGTTTTGTAGCCATAGTGCCCATCTTTTGTTTCTAGCTTATCTCTGATTTTCCCAGTAGATCCTCAGTGTGAGTAGACCCTAGTAGTTTGTATTTCCCAGTAGATCCTCAGTGTGAGTAGACCCTGGTAGTTTGTATTTCCCAGTAGATCCTCAGTTTGAGTAGACCCCAGTAGATTAACCTCTTCCTTCTAGTGTAGAGTCTCAGTTCTGTATTGTTCTTTAGTTGTAGCTTATTCTAGTGTGCCTGACATTAGCATCCTCAGTTTTCCCCCGCTGAGGTTTCCCTCATTTATCTTAGATTTGAGTTGTATATAATTTTCGTAGAAATTTAAGTTAGATTCTTTATTTTCGTCAGGTACTTGGTTAATGTGTTTTTCCCTCTCCACTTTGTAGAGTGGTTTTGAGTTTACCCTTTTTGTAATTGAGAGTAGTCAGATCAGGGCCTCTCTGGCTAGCGTCTCCATCAGCCCGGTCATGCATGCGACTCTCTACTCCCTGCTGGGCCACCGTGCTCTCATTTACCTTTGTGCTCTAAATAAAGACCGTGTTCGTTGCGTTGGTGCGTTTGGGCTCTCCCCAAAATGGAGCCCTGACATTTAATGCTCCGTCATCTCAGAAAGTTTCAGATTTTTATAAAAAAAAGATGACAGAATTAGGTTTTGTGTTTTGGAAATTTCATTGCACTTCGACACCCCCTAAAAGTGTCAGCACAACCCAAGTCCAATGGCAATAAGATTTTTCAGATCCTACGGGCAGGAAAAAAAACCCCAATAAGTGGTATTTGCAAAACACAAATTGCCCGAACAAAAATTCGTAGTGCCTTCCCTGTGCATTTTAGAGAAAAGTCCAAATGCACGAAATCAAAGGTCTTGATGAGTACCTACAAAATTTCATAGCCCTACATAAAACTCGCCCATCGTCATAATATAAAGGGAGCAACACTTTTTAAAATTTATTTATTTATTTATTTGCACAATAAAACCTTGTAATTTTCACCTGACACAAACCGCCTGCAAAATGTCGTGAGAAATGACGCTCGTCTAGGTGGTCAAATTTGCGATGTATTTGGTAGAATAATAATAAGTAAAGCTGTTTTTAGGAACTCAAAGCCAATTAAAACCAGAAAATTCCTGTCTACATTTTCTATTGTTATTTTCTTTCAGTTTAGTCGCTGACTTATTTTTTTTTGACTCAGTCAGTGTCTCTCTGTCAGCCCGGCTACAGTCATATTTAATATTTTCTGTTGATGATAAATTGAAATGTTACAATGACTAGTGTGTTTGATTCGCATCACTGGACATTGTGGTTGTTCTACTTTTTGTGTTGTTGACTGACATCCTGCTAGCAACTCAAGATGATGCTCATAATACACATATACAGTAAATATTCATAATAACTGTTCTGTCGTTTGCTGTGGAACATTTCAGATGAAACAGGAAAAGGAACCAGAGGTCTACAAGCCTTCAGGGGGGAGTGGAGATGATTTATTTGGTTTAAGTCAGACAAACATCAGGATGAAAGTAGTGTTTATTTTTGTGTTTTCTTCACGTTCTCTCTCTCTTTTCCCATCATGCCTTGCAGCAGCGGTCGGACCTGGAGTCCTTCGACCTTCAGCATCACCTCGGAGGGCAAAGACCTCGTTGGAGGAGACGTCTGGGGGCAGACAGACGGAGATGGACGGGGGAGAGCGGCAGAAATCCATTCAGAGGCGTTAATAAAATCCAAGAGCCTGATATGATCAAGCATGAAGTACATCACAAAGGTAATGTGAATTTAAGCCCAGATCCTTTCATTATCAAAAACACTGAGCCGTCGCTCGGCAGCAGAAGAACGCTAGCGAATTTATGAGGCCAACTTCCTCAATCTAATAGAAGGATTCAGGTGTTACTAATGGACGAGAGAGGGAGGTAATAGAGGAGAGAGGGAGCTAATGTGGAGTGATGGAGATGGACGAGAGACACTCCAGCAGAGCAGGGGAGATAGAGAGAGAGAGAGAGAGAGAGAGAGAGAAAGAAAGAAAGAGAGAGAGAGATGAAGACAGATGAGCATAAGAAGAAAAGTTAGAAAGTGAACAAAGAAGAGAGCAAAAGAGAAGAACTTAACGTGATCGCATTCATCTGAGTTGACTTAAGAAATAGATTCATAACAGACTCATTTTGTATTAAAGTTTTTTATTGTTTCACCCAGTGCAGATGTTCAAATACATCTATACATATTTTCACTAAAAAGTTACATTTTTCAGGGACTTCATTTATACAGAACTGGATTCCTGTTAGAAACCAGTGAAGTATTTTTCTCCATCCCTCCACTCGGTAGATACTGTCCATCTGTACTGACATTAAATAACATTTTAACAGAGCTGACTGATCTGTAATCATTTCCTGTCCGCAGTGAACACATAAAGGTATGAAGAGTGGATTCCTGGACTTTTATTCTGAAGATCTGAGAAGATAATGAGTTGCATTGCATGATAGAAATGCTTTATTCACCGTTTTATTTGAACTTCAAACATTCTGTGTGCTAAACGTATTAAAAGATGCTGAGCTAGCAGCTTTCAGCTAAAGACTGAACTCATGTCATGTAAATATATAAATAATTTTTAAATCAGAGTTAATAACAGTTGGGTCAATAACAGAATGTAGTTTTAATGAAGGCGTGTTTGTTTCATCCCATGAGCACAAAATCAAATTGATTCAACCTGAGCTAATTTCTGCTGAATTAGATTAGCTGCAGTGTTTCTGCGGAGGGCAGCAAACATTGTTAGCTTTACAAGGTCTACGCCGCTAATTAAAAACACACTAACTGAATGAGTGTGTGTGTCGTTTCACGGATGTTTGTCTGATTTCTGGATGAGAAAAAGAAAGAGAGAGAGAGACGGGTCAACACTTATTTTATTTCTCTGTCAGTCACTCAGTTACTGAACCAACACATTACTAGTTTCTGGACACTCACAGCTGACCATCATTACCAGGCAGCAGTGAAGCAGAAAAGCTCCATGATAGCAGGTCAATGCCCTGTGTGTGTGTGTGTGTGTGTGTGTGTGTGTGTGCGCGCGCACGTGTGTGTGTGCGTGTGTGTGTGTGTGTGTTGACCAGTTGGCAGTCTATTAGTGTGATGGACTCTGATTGGCCGGAGTCGGTGTTTGATGGCGATCATGGTGGCATGCAGTTAAAGCCCTGCAGCACATTTTCAAACAGCACAAAGAAAATTAGTTTTTGCTCTTCTGGTCAATAGAAGGAAAACATTATATAATTATATATAATAATAGTTTATAATATTCCACTTCTGATACTCTACATGTTGAATCACTGTTAGAGTCACTTCTGATGATGGTGATGAGATGTAGAATACAAAAGAATAGAATAGAATAGAATGGAATAGTTTTTTATTTATCCCCCATCGGAGGGAATTCACTTGCCACAGCAGCATTAACAAATTACAGTAATAAAAAATACAATAGACAGCAGCAATGACATAACAGAATAAGTAATAATAATAGAATGAAGGCGTGTGTGATGACATGGCTTTGATTTATCCCATTATATAACTGAGAGTAGTTTAGAGCAGGGTCTCCCTGACCCATCTCCACCAGCCCGGTGACTCGTGTGACTTGCCATTTCCCTGCTGGAACACCGTGCTCTCAAACTTCTGTGTGCTTTATATAAAGTCCTTTTGGTTGTACCCAGTACATGTCTCAGAGTTGTGCATTTGGGCTCTACCCAAAGGCTTTACAATGAGTAGGTTTAGGGACAGGACTTCCTTCAGTTTCTCCAACACAAAATCCAGAAGTAAATTTTTACTCCATGGACTTCAGAAGAGACAGATTAAGACAATGAAAATTAAAGTAATTATTTATGCTAAAACTGCATGGAAGTGAAATGTGACTAGAGCTCTGAGGAACTCCAGATAATAAGAGTAGTAATAAGACAACATGGACCAGGACAACATGGTTCACTTGGACCAGGTTCAGTGTTGAACATATGATCTTTATTGGAACGATGTGTCTGAATGTGACTCTTGTGTTCCAGCAGATGAACCAGTGATGCAGATCAGAGCTGAAGTCTGCTTTAATATTTTATGTCACGGCTGGATAATTCATGCACACACGCACACACACACACACACACACATTTAATGAGCTCTGTTGGCTCCCTGCTGCTGAAATATTCACCGTTAGCGTCAAAGTTTAACAAGGATTTTCTCTCTCTGTCTTAATGAATCTGAGTCCATTTGTTCACATTTAAATAACCAACGAGTTACACAATTAGCATGACACACACACACACACACACACAGGAGGATTACACTGTAACACACAGTGTGTTTTCTGTCCAGTTAGTGTGCTTGATGGTTTATTAATGTGTCAGAGTGGTTTGAAACAGGAAACCTCTCATCTCTGTTTTGCTGCAGGCTGAACGCTGTCCGACCCATAAGCTCTCTGTTCACAGGTGTGTGTGTGTTGTAATGTGTGGACAGGTTGCGGTGTCGACCTTTGGTCGTAACATGAACTGGAAACGTTAATCCAACAATGATGACATCGGTGACAGAAGAAGCCTCACATGATCCTTGGTTCTGACTCTCAGATTGTCAGAAAATAATCACTTTAAATACTAAAAAAAACAAATAGAAGAATTAAATGAAGTGAATTAAAATCTGCACCATACATAAGTGGTAAATATGTTTTCATCATATTATTCCTAACAGTAAACCAGTTGTAGGGATGTAGCGTGTTAAATGCTAACATCAGTGAACAGGCTTTAGTTCTGACTCGATGGTGGCGTTAGGAGGGCTGATTATTGATAACAGATATTTTATTAATCCAGTAGTGTATGCAGTAACCCTCAGCTGTTTAACATTGTGACCTCAGCTGCTCAGTACTTGCGTGGTACTTGGTGCGTTTGATTTCTGCCTGAGCATGTCCTGCTCAGTAATTCAGATGATTATTTGACTCATTTCTCTGCTTAATAACCAACTCTGTGACTCTGCCTAATGGTCTGAACTCAGTCTGAAACTGTGCAGCTTTAAATGATTTGGCCACTTAAGGTGGAAGTGTTCCAGGATAACTCCTGCTCAATATTTAACTCACTAAGTGGCTCTTAAGGCAGACGGAGTGAGGAACTGTTAAATGTGTTAATAACTAATGCTGCTGGCTGACTCCTTATTAAACATGAGCCCATGAAAGAAAACAGAGATGGCCAATCAGCACTCTGATAAGCACTGATGTGATGACAGGAAGTGATTGAGAAGTTTTCTAAACTTTGCAGACAATAATTCTCTGCCACCATGGATATGCTCTTCTATCTATTAACTATGAGCTGATACTGAATAATTACTTTATTTTATTTCTGTTGTCCTGAATCCTGTAGCTGGAGAACCAGAACCAGAACCATTCCATCCTCTAATAGAAGCTGTACCTCCTCCCTCTGTCCATTAACTGTCTGTCAACATTTCCTGTTAAAAAGAAAAAAGCAGGTATGAAATTATTGGTAAGAAAAAAAAAAAAAAAAAAAACTTCTTTAACCGTAAATGAGAACATGAAGCTTTTTGATTGACAGTTTGAACCGGGCCAATCACAACTGACCTGAGGAGATGAGGGATGTTGAAGCACACACACTCACTGTAGGATGACTGACAGATCTAATTAACAGCAGTGTATGGAGATCAGCCCTCAGCTGATTCCTGACACACACATTTAAATAACATTAAACTGCTGCGTTTCTCCGAATCAGCATCTGATGACCTGTAGTGATGAAGATGATGATGAAGATGTTTGAGTTTCTGTGAACAGAGCAGGGCAGTGGCTGAACTAGGATCATCAGTTCAGATTTCATCTCTAACATGCTCTGGTCTTTACTGGTTTCTGTTTATTTACTGTCCATTTGTTTGTGTGTGCTCCTTTCAGCCTAAAGCCTTTTATGTTGTAAAGAGGCCTTATAACTCATATACACCAAACAGCAGGACATATGAAGTATCAGATGAACATCTAGTCCTTAGAGTTGATGTCAGGATTTTTCAGGAGTTTAACTCCAAGAACCAAACAGTGATGTCTAGAGGACTGGGTCAGAGCATCTCCACAACTGCAGCTCTGGTGGGGTGCTCCTGGTCTGCAGTGGATCAGGATCTATCAAAAGTGGTCCAAGGTGGTCTGATCCCACGGCAGTGAGCATCCCGCTTGGGGCGGCCAGTCGCCACGTGGCAGAATTTAGTGTGTGTGTTGATCAGGTAGGTGAGACAGGTGAGGTTAGTGGGAAGGTGGGTGAGGAGAAGGAGGGAGCACTAGGAAGGAGGTGAATGCCCTGAAGCAGATATTCATAACACCCTGAAGCAGATATTCATATCTTATATTCATATCATATATTCACTTTAGTGTTGTGATCTATCAGTTTGTGCTTTAATGGGACCTGTTTGAAATCCAAACAGCAGATTTACAGCCTCACCGATTAACTGTGTAAGGAGACTGCAAAGTGAAATATTGAAGAATGTGGTTGTTAGTGAAAGAACAACACTCATCATTCAAGCTACAAATACTAAAATAAATAAATAAATTTAACAGAGAAGGAAAGACAAAACAAAATTATCAGCTAATGTTGCTAATGGTATCCATAGTAAACAAAAGGGGAGTTGAACAAAATAATTTAATAAAAATTAAATCCACTGCTGAAATAGTTAATCAGGACAGGAGAATTAAATGTGGACTTTTAAATATCAGGTCATTATCATCTACGGTGGGTGAGGAGAAGGAGGGAGCACTAGGAAGGAGGTGAATGAAGCAGGTGGGAGGAGTGTAGTAGGGAGTGAGCAGGTGGAGATGGCTGAAATGGAGGAGAACATGGTCTCCAAACAATGTTCTTGTTGCCGCTCCTCCTTTTGTCTTACACATTTCGCAGCAACCATGTCTGCTCTGATTGGCTGGAGATCTTTTAACATCAGTATGACTCAACTGTTTGTATTCCCAAAAAAATATAATAATGTTGGTTATGTACTTTGTCGGTCAGAGCCATGGTTCAAAAGATGTCAGCAAGCTACTGGTTGAATTCCTCATTGGACAGTATATAACAACATACCACTGTTGTCTGTCTCACGATGTGCACTGACATTTGTGAGCAAGTGGACCATCTTTGAGGCTGATCTGGAAACAGCAGGATCTAGATGAGCCTCATGAGCTGACATTCAGCAGGTCAGAGGTCAGACGTTTACTAATATGAATAAACAAGTTTTATTCGTCCTATCATGGGAGCTCGAGTTTGTTCTGGCGATGCTCTTGGAGGATGTCTTGTTAGTACACTGGATTTCATGTCTAATTATCTGTATGAGCTTATTAGCTCAGAGGGCCTTAACGAGGAAACTAATAGGCTGAATGTCTCACTAATTATTTAATTACTTAAGTGCAGCCAATAACAGCTTGTTAGCCTCAAAGTGTGCTAACAAGCTGCTGAGTGTTTTTACAGTAACACTTTAACTCTAATTGTTCAATTGTTTGTTTTTAGTGTACAAATGATCTCTGGGCTGTGACGAAATCTTCACACCTCTTTAATACAAACTGAGCAAAAAAACAACAACATTCCAGTGTAAGACCAGTATAAGACCAATTTAAGACATTTTTAAGAGTTTAAGACCATTATAAGACCAGTTTAAAACCAATTTAAGACCAGTTCAACTCTCTCCTTCTCTCTGTCTCTTCTCTGAATGGCTGTAGTATTTCAGAGGAAATCACAGTGACTGGTAGCTGACTGTTACAGGAGGAACACAACATTGTGTGTGTGTGTGTGCGTGTGCGTGCGTGCGTGTATGTGTGCGTGTGGATCATGTGACCATCATGGCATTCCCGGCGGATGTCAGAGGAGATTAGCTGTTGTCACCGGGGAAATGCACACACCTCATCAGTTGTTTCTGTCACTCTTTTCTTATTATTAATTTTTGGGATGGACAGAATAATAATTAATGTTTTTTTCAGTTTTTCTTCATTATTGTGTTGCTCATTATTTGTCTTTTTGGCTTCATATTTTTAATCTTTCCTTTCTAAATGAAAGGTGAAAAACACATTTTTAGCTTTTCACTCTTAAATTTGAGTTTATCGTTTTGGACTTTTTTAATGATGAAAACAGTGTAATTCTCCTTTAAGGCTTTTCCCTGTAGATGAGAAGTCTGCTTCTATCACATGACCAGTTATCATGAGAGGTGATTGATGATTGGAAGCTTTCAGATCTATCAGAAGCTTTGATTTTAGGGGGATGAAAACACCCTGAAGCAGATATTCATATCTTATATTCATATCATATATTCACTTTAGTGTTGTGATCTATCAGTTTGTGCTTTTATGGGACCTGTTTGAAATCCAAACAGCAGATTTACAGCCTCACCGATTAACTGTGTAAGGAGACTGCAAAGTGAAATATTGAAGAATGTGGTTGTTAGTGAAAGAACAACACTCATCATTCAGGCTACAAATACTAAAATAAATAAATAAATTTAACAGAGAAGGAAAGACAAGACAAAATTATCAGCTAATGTTGCTAATGGTATCCATAGTAAACAAAAGGGGAGTTGAACAAAATAATTTAATAAAAATTAAATCCACTGCTGAAATAGTTAATCAGGACAGGAGAATTAAATGTGGACTTTTAAATATCAGGTCATTATCATCTAAAGCTCTACTAGTAAATTAATTAATATCAGATAACCAGGTTGATTTATTTTGTCTTACTGAAACCTGGTTGTGTAAGGATGATTATGTCAGCCTGAATGAATCCACTCCTCCTAGTCATATTAATACTCATATTCCTAGAGATACAGGCCGTGGAGGAGGAGTTGCAGCCATTTTTGATACTAGTCTATTGATCAATCCTAAACCTAAATTAAACTATAAGTCTTTTGAAAACCTGGTTCTTAGTCTTTCTCATCTTACATGGAAAACAGAGAAAGCTATTTTATTTGTTATAGTGTACCATGCTCCAGGTCCATATTCTGAATTTCTATCTGAGTTCTCTGAGTTTTTATCAACTTTAGTCCTGAGAGCTGATAAAGTCATTATTGTAGGTGACTTTAATATTCATGTGGACGTTGACAGTGACAGCCTTGGTACTGCTTTTATCTCGCTGTTAGATTCAATTGGCTTCTGTCAGAATGTTCAGGAACCAACTCACTGTTTTAACCATACCCTCGACCTGGTCCTGACCTACGGCATTGAAGTGGAACATTTATCAGTCCACCAACAGAATTCCTTCCTATCAGACCATTACTTGTTAACCTTTGAATTTTTTCTTCTGGACTACACTCCATCAGGTAAATCCATGTACACTAGATGTTTATCTGATAGTGCTGTAGCCAAGTTTATGGATATAATTCCATTAGCTTTTATTTCAATACCTAATCTCAATATACTTGAGGGCTCAGACTTAAGTCCTACTCAAATTGATAATTTGGTAGATAGTGCTGCAGACTCCCTGCGAGCTAGTAAAGCACAGAAAGCTGGCTCCATGGTATAACCCTCACACCCGCAGTTTAAAGCAAGCAGCAAGAAGATTTGAAAGGAAGTGGCGTTTAACCCGTCTGCAAGAGTCTTGCCTGGACTGGCATGATAGTTTGAAAGCTTATAGGAAGGCTCTCCGTAAGGCCAGAGCAGCTTATTATTCATCATTAATAGAGGAAAATAAAAACAACCCCAGGTTTCTTTTCAGCACTGTAGCCAGGCTGACAGAGAGCCACAGCTCTATTGAACCATCTATTCCCATAACCCTCAGTAGTAGTGACTTCATGAGCTTCTTTAATGAGAAGATTATAACTATTAGGGAGAAAATAAGTCACACTGTGCCTTTAACTGACACTGCTTTGTCTCTAAACACAGGAAGCTTAGAACCCATTGAAGAACTTGATGTATACTTGGACTGCTTTTCTCTCATAGACCTCCACAAACTGACTTCAATGATTTCCTCATCTAAGCCTGTCTCTTAGATCCCATCCCAACTTCACTGCTTAAAGAAGTTTTACCTCTACTGAGCACCTCTTTATTAAACATGATCAACTTATCTTTGCTGTCAGGCTATGTACCTCAGTCATTTAAAGTAGCCATAATCAAACCTCTTCTGAAGAAGCCTGGTCTTGATCCAGAGGTTTTAGCCAACTATAGACCAATATCCAACCTTCCTTTTCTCTCTAAGATCCTTGAGAAAGCAGTGTGCAGTCAGCTGTGTGACTTCCTCCAGAACAATAATCTATTTGAGGACTTTCAGTCAGGATTTAGAAAATATCATAGCACCGAGACCGCTCTGGTGAAAATTACTAATGACCTGCTAATTGGGTCAGACAATGGACTCGTCTCAGTACTTGTTTTGTTAGATCTTAGCGCTGCTTTTGATACTATTGACCACCATATCCTGTTGCAGAGGTTAGAACATTTAATTGGCATCAGAGGAACTGCTTTACGCTGGTTCAAATCCTATTTATTGGATTGATCACAGTTTGTTCACGTTAATGATGAGTCCTCCATGCAGTCCATAGTCAGTTATGGAGTTCCTCAAGGTTCTGTGCTTGGGCCAATTCTATCTACTTTATATATGCTTCCTTTAGGTAATGTTATCAGGAAACACTCCATAAACTTTCACTGTTATGCAGATGATACTCAGCTATATTTGTCATTTATCATGTCCTTCAACGTCTACATGAAACAAACAGCTAGAACTGCTTTTTTCCATCTGCGTAACATTGCAAAAATAAGGCATATTCTCTCTCAAAATGATGCAGAAAAATTAGTCCATGCATTTGTAACTTCTAGGCTGCAATTCCTTATTATCAGGCTGCCCTAATAAGTCTATCAAGACTCTCCAGCTGGTCCAGAACACTGCAGCACGTGTTCTGACCAGAACCAGGAAAAGAGACCATATTTCTCCGGTGTTAGCCTCTCTGCACTGGCTCCCTGTAAAATCTAGAATAGAATTTAAAATCCTCCTCCTCACCTACAAGGCACTGAATGGTGAGGCACCATCTTATCTTAAAGAGCTAATAGTGCCTTATAATCCTGCTAGAACTCTGCGCTCTCAGAATGCAGGACTATTAGCGGTTCCTAGGGTTTATAAAAGTAGAATGGGAGCTAGAGCTTTCAGTTATCAAGCTCCTTTTCTGTGGAACCAACTCCCTCTTTCAGTCCGGGAGGCAGGGGGGAGTTTTTCCTTAGTCGATGCAAGGGTCATTTGTAAAGGACAGAGGGTGTCATATCCTGTACAGATTGTAAAGCCCAATGGGGCAAATTTGTGATATTGGGCTATACAAATAAACTTGACTTGACTTGACTTGAATGGCACAAACAGCGAAACCAGTGACAGTGCTAACAGAGCTAACAGTGTTTATGTAAACAAGGCACAGAGGGACTTCACCCACTGCTCAGGTACACCAGGTCACCATTGATGATGTCACTTTTGACCTTCGAACAGGACTTGCCATCCTCTACCGCCATCCTTCCTGGCCCACAGAGGTGGTCTCCATTTGGACTGAACCTTTCTGTTCAGACTGTTGTTCCAACATGAAGATGTTTGTTTGATATCATTTAGTCCAAAACCATTTTTTTTTATGATGTTACGAGTCCTTCTCAGACCTTGTCCATGACCTTTGACCTCTTCAGTGATTCTCTGGTGTTCTTCCCATTGGCACACATGTCTCTTTAAATCTGTCAGTTTGTCCTAAAGGTCGACTGCAGCGACTGAGTAAAAGCTAATGACAGAAATATAAAACCACAAAATTCGTGTATGTGTGTGTAGCGTTAGCCCTGGAGACATTAACAAGATCCATAAAAGGAGGAACATTTAATGTGAGGTGGTCATCACACTGTGTGTGTGTGTGTGTGTGTGTGCGGGGTGTGGCCGGAGGCTGGTCAGTTTGTCTCATTAATGACCCCTCCCACCTTAATGAGCTATTAATGAGAGCTCATTAGAGCAGACAGACAGACAGCTCAGCCAGTAAAACACAGTTAGTGCTGTCTGGAACAATCACAGCTGTAAAGCATAATTCTTGTTTAACTGTTTAATTAATGCTGATTAAAAACACCCAAAGAGACATCAGGTAGCATCCAGGTAGCTGCTGGCTGTATGATGTTTATGCTCATCCCTGCCTCTGAAATTGGGAAAGAAGCTGAATATTTTGACGCCTGTTAATAAAAGTTACAAACTTGTGTGTGTGAAGACTTTTGAGACTGAGACAAAGATGCACCGCAGAGCTGAGTGTTTGAGACAGGAAAGAGGACTGATGTGTTCTGGCAGTGCAAAATATTAACTCTGAGTGTCATTGATGAGTCACGACGTCAAAATGTTTTTTTACAGCAGGTCGCTGCTCGTGGTCTCCCGCAGCCTGTGAGTAATTTCGTGGCTTCTGTGATTTGTAGTCGGGGGCACAAAGGGTTAACTGGAGAAGCGGAGATAATCGTAATTAGAGAGCAAATCGGACAAAAAGGGTGATTTTGGTGAAAGTGTCCTCTACCCCTCTCCATTTAAAACAAGAATGGAACAAGGTAAAAACAAACATTGTTTTCATGATGAAATAGAGAGTCTCTTCTTTCATTTGAGCTACTCTGTGTTTTCAGAGACATCGTGCAAAATATTCTGTGGGTCTTGAAATATGACTGAAAAATGGGCAAAAAAGCTGGAACAAGACACTTTTGATTTTAAAAAATGGCTAGCACTCACAGAGTTAAGACATAACTGAGAAGACCAGAGGCCTCATGTATCAAGACTTGCATGGATATCATATTGAGCGCTAGTGTGCGCTGTCAAAAATCTGGATGTATGAAACAGTGCAAATGCCTGAATCCACTCAGCTTCACTTGATTCATCCTGATCAGGTGGAACTGAGCACACATGTCGGGATCGTGGGCTCCTCCTTCACCACGGCCCACATATAAATATACAGATTCATTTAAATTGCCTGTACAGTGGGACTCTTCACCGTCACTACCATGGCTAAAAAGGGAGAAACTTCAAGGCGTAGCCACGGTCACTGACTAAAAGCTCAGGATTAGACGTCACATGTGCTGAATTTAATGGATCACACTGATGAGAAACGGGTGAAATTCAGGAAAGATGTTGATGAAGCTATTTGTGATTTTACCAGTGTGTAGATGATAATCAGGGATGCACACGCATGTAAACTGTTATGTCTGTTAAGTTTGGTCATGTTGAGTATCATTTCTGTCTTGTCATTTTGTCCTGTCATTTCCTGTTTTATTTTGTAGTGTGCTTTCTCCCTCTCGTTTCAGGTGTTTTTGCTTCCTCCTCCTCCTCTCTTGTGTTTCCTGCTTGTGTGATTGTCTTGCTCTGCCCTGATTGCTTCCACCTGTGTACCCTTACCTCATATTCAAATAGTCCTCTCTCCCTTTTCTCTTTATTGGTGCATCTGTTCTGATCTGTTTTCATCATATCATGGAACCCATCAGGTCTGGTCCACAATTCTGTCAATTCAGTCCACGTCAGATTTCTTACTTGTTGTTCTGTCTGTTGTTTGTGCCTGCTGGTTGTTACTTATTTTATAGATTAGTCTTGTTTGTGTAATTCTTTTTCTTTAGAGTGATGTGCGTAGTTTTTAGTTGTGTCATTCACTCAGTTTCCAGTCCAGCCTTGATCCACGTTGCTTTAGCCTGTCTGTGTTAGGTTTGTGTAATGTGTTATGCTGGTTGATACTTTGTATGATTACCTTATGTGAGCCTTTTTTTTTGTATTTAAGAGTTTTTCCCTGTTTTTTCCCTTTAGCTTCTTCATCCATGAGTGATTTGTAGTTTGTTAGATTAGATGAGATTAGACTGGTTTAGAGTTTTAGTTGTAACATTTTAAGCCTCAGAATCTGAGTGTTTTATGTTCATGTTTATTGACTGATTTTGTCACCCTTCATTCTGAAGTAAGTTTTGGTTTAATTCAGGTTTGTCAAGTTTGAGTTATGATTGCATACTTTGCCTCAGAAGTCGTGCGATTGGGTTCATGCAGAAATTCCTCCCCTTGACACAATCCATGAGTCAGGGAGAAGACTGATGACCAGTCAGTATTTACTGCAGCTTACATTGATGGAGTGAAAATGTTTACAGTTATTATAAACATCCACCCCATTATATATCCATTCGGAGATGGTGCTTTTTTTTTTTTTGACTGCAATAACTCTGATTACATCAGAGAAAGTGGCGATTACTGCAAATTACTCTTTAATGGCCCGTTCAGCTGTATTTTATGGGAATTTTGTACACCTGGCTGACATGAGGATGATCAAGATCCACACAGGTGATTGGTCGACCAGCTCCCAGTGTGGTCAGCACCTGTGTGGCTCTGGCAGCTCCAGGTTCCTCCTGTGGTCACAGGAGGACCGCCCATGCTAATCTGTCTGATCAGCCAGTCATCAGTGTTGGCCAACAGATATGACCGCTCCAGAAAAACGTTCTTATACCGTTTGCCATGTCCTCCAGCTGGGCTAGTGCTGCCATCATCGTCACATATTCTGCTGAATTTTTGGAGCTGCTTTTACACCCACAGGTAATTGCCAACATGTGGATGTGTTGATGGGTAATATATGCCAGATGTGCACATAATTATTTACTAACTAGTGACAGTTTCCCAGCATCCTCTCTGACTATCACTAATAAACTAAAAGCTTCAGAACCAGGAGTACATAAGCTATGAAGTTGGCGTGGAGCAGCTCCAGTTTCCAGCTCCCGTCACTGTTGATCCATCTGAAGGTTAGCGTGGACACTGGCGTATGCTGCATTTTCTAGCGTATGCTAACTTCATACATGAGCCACCAGCAGACCTTTCTGATCATTTCATTCAAAGAACAGATGAATAAAAGATTAAAGTGAAGGCCAGTTAAACTTTAAACATTTACTTTCCTTATTATTATGATCCGTGGACATAGTGTGATCAGAAATGTAAGCCGACACTTGGACTGTTCATTAACCATGGTTACTATGGTAACCAGTGTCACAGTGTCTGTTGGAACAAGTAGGAGAGAAAATTATTAGACTATAAAGAACAGCTGAGTTTATAATGAAGGCTGAATAATAAATAACTCCAGTAACAAGTTAAACTCCTGGTCTGGCTGTGGTCTGCTTTAGTCCTGGTTGTGATCCAGTTCAGGTGGATGTATAGTTGTTACTAATCGATTGACTTAATGTTGCGAGGAGGAAGAGGAGGAGGACGACCAAACATCTCTCCTTCATCTCCAGAGAGACTTATAATGTACTTTCTGTGTCCAGCTCTGAGCTGATGAAGTGGAGCTGCTGATGAATGGATGAATGGCTTGATGTGTGTTCTGTTTAGCAGTTAAGTGATTTGAGATGTTAGCAGACAGACGGAGAATTTAAGAAACACTGATCGTCCTCTGAGTTCCTCCACAGAGGTCAGACCAGCAGTGTAGTTTTGTTTGCACAAATTGTTATTTGCCCTAAATAACAATACAAACCCCTCTGTAAATATGATTGTAATATTGTACCTTATTTCATGTTTCATCTTTGGCTGTATCATTTTTATTTATACATTTGCGTGCGTGCGTGTATATATGCGTGCGTGCGTTTGTGTAAATGTGTGTGTGTGTGTATATATATATATATATATATATATATATATATATATATATATATATATATATATATATATATGTGTGTGTGTATATATATTCACAAATACACATATATACGTGTATGTACACATATGTGTACGTATATACACGTGTGTATGTATATATGTGTGTATATATATATATATATATATATATATATATATATATATATATATATATATATATATATATATATGTGTGTATATACGTGTATACATACACATATATGTGTATGTATACACGTGTATATACACACATATACATATATATATATATATATATATATATATATATATATATATATATATATATATATATATATACACACGTATATCCTAACCCTCTGAAGATACCCCCATCCTCCTCTCATTAAACCTTGCTTTCTGACCTCGGTGAATCTGAATGCGACCTGAGCAGTGAACGCACCACACCTCTTCTGATATTGAACATGTTTTATTGATTGAAGCACTCTGCGAGATCTCACTTCCAGGTTTGAGGTGTTGTATTGTGTGAATTAATGACCGATTGAAGTTGCTTTCTGCACGCTCTTTCAGTTAATTTATGAGCATAAAGTTGTTCATTAGCAGTCGACCCTGTGACCTTTTGCAGCCGATACGTTTTCTCTCATTTATGTGCTGCGGATGACAAAAGGAACCCAAACAGTTCAATAACACATTGGCAGTTAACCTCTGACCTCCAGAGTTAGCACAGCTGCTTCGCTCCTCATCATGACTTCATTCACATCATCTCACCTATAGAGGAGAGATTTTATTTCAGTAAAAGTACTAATACCACAGTGTAGAAATTCTCTGAAGTAAAAACCCTATTAGTGATCATGTAAAGGAGGTGTAACTATTTATCCTGCTATACTCCTGAAAACGGGTTTGTTCTTCAGCTTTGCACAATTGACTTCATTTCATCCAGCAACACTTTTTTCATGTTTCTGAGGAACAGATCAGGACCAAGGGCTGCAGTTTGCCCACTGTCAGGAAAAATAACCCAATCAGTCATCCTTTATCCACTGTTTCCTGTTGTCATTCATCACTGTTTAACTATCAAGCTGTTACCTGGAAACACACTGCCCCTAACATTATTGCAGTTCAGCTATTTTTTTTTTGTGTTCATTTCAGTTCCCTCTTTAATTACTGTTTATTCAAAACAAACTAAGTATTCAACATAATTATGAACCGCAAGGACTCCTCTCCTCCTCCTGTTTCTGTTGAGGATCATCCTGCAGCAGAATTCCCTCAGTGGATTATAATCTAATGTTTTGGCTGCATCCTCTGAATGTCCAGATTATCATTTTATTTTATATTCCACACAAGTAGGTTAAACACATGTTGTGCTTTCTCGTCTAGCAGGTTCAAGCCACTACACACTCACTATTATTATTATTGTTGTTGTTGTTATTATTGTTATTATTTGGTGTTATATTTCTATTATTTTTTACTGTTCTTGTTGCTGGTCGGTCAGTCATGTAAAGCAACTGTGAGTAAATATTCTCACTTTTTTAAAAATGTTCTCAGGTTATTTGGTTTGATAATCTTTTTTCAGTTTAACAGATAAAATCAGCCTTCATGCATCACATGACTTTTGTCACAAAATCAGGTTTCCAACTTTTTCCAGCAACGGCCCCTAAATCACACACACTGTGTGTTTCAGTGTGTATATATTTGTAATGAGTGTGTTTCAGTCCCAGAGCTCCACTTTGTCCTCTCTGATAAACGGACTCTGGATCAGCTCCAGCCTCATGATGCTCTTTGTTCTTTGTTCTGTCTGGACTCAAACTGATCTCAGTCCCTCAGCTCCACACTCTTCCTGGATTATTCCTCAAGCTCTCTGATGTCTTTTCAAGGTGAAGCTTCTGCAACCAGCTGATGTCCAAACAAAAATCAGGTCTATAGTGTGTCTGGAAAAACTAACAAATTTTGCAATAAAGTTCTACTCACCATCTTGTGAATCTGTCCAGATGTGATTGATTTCACCGTTTCCATCCAGACAAAATCTGACATCTTATTGTCAGTAGGTAGCGCTATGACTATAACTCACTGTGGACATGTGGATGTCTGAAGCAGATTGGCTTAAATTTGGCTTTACTGATCAACTTTGATGTGGATCTGTTGAATCCTCTGGGGGGAGTTTGGAGAATGCATGTTGTCACATGACCTATAACAACATCATTTGAGATTTTGACTATTTTTATTTTTTTTTTTTTTACAGTTTTTGCAAATCAAACTGTCCGACAAACAAAACAAACAGGAAATATGTTTGCAAAGAATCATTCCAAATTTTGTCAGACAATAGATTTACTACTTTGATGAACTGTTGTCCATCCTAAAGTCCTCAAACCTGTTTTTAAAATGAATATCAGCATAGAAAAATGATAAACTATGTCAGAAACATCTCAGCAGATATGATAAATGAAGGGTAAAAGGACGCTCATTACCGACCCAATAAAAGACCTAGTTAATGCAGAAATCTTTCACTAGAGTCCACACCTCCTTAAAAATAGCTGCTGTGCAGCTGAATAATCATCTCTACAAAACAATAAGTTCCTACATGAAATACGACACATGTTAAGAAACATTTACAAACGTGACATAAATAGAAAACACTTGGAATATAACAAATGTATCATCCAGTTGTTTTTGTAGCTTCTTGGTTTTCTTTTCCTTTTATTCCTTATGTTGTGTATTTATTTATTGACAGTGTTTTGTAGATTTGTTCTATTGTTGCTTCTGGAAACGCTACTCATTGGAGGATTTATGAGTTTCTGAGTTCTTACTTTCCAGTAAAGTCTTTCATATGTTTATGTAGTTATAATTTTTATATTGTTTGTGGGGTTGTTTTTTAGTTTTATTTTATATTTGTTTTTAATTATTGGATTATTGTGGTTTATTTTGTAGCTTTACTGTATTTCTGCACAAGTGTTGGTAATTTCCAGTTTATATATCTCATGTCCATCATACATGGACACACATTATGTGTCACCGTGGCAACAGATTTACATTCAGAGTCCCTCAGTGGGATGTCTGAGGTCGAAGTCACATGACCATGACTGAGACGGCTGCTTCCTGTGGGACTCAGCCGGTGTCTTTTTGTGTCTTTTTCTTCTTTGTTCAACACAGTCCAGTTTTTCCTGTCATAGAATTTTCATAAAGGGTTTATGTAATCATTAATAATATAATAATCATTTAATAATAACAGGCATGGTTCCGGTGTAAGAGATTTTGGGTTTTGATATACCATAATTTTTTGTTTGCTGTTTTATATGTGAAATATTTTAAAAGATGATGTCGTTACTTTTGTTTCATGTGTGTTTAAGATATAAAACACAGTTTATGCTCATCTCTAATGATATCAATCACATATTTTTATATCATGAACATTTTACAAAAATGTCTTAACTATTTGCTTTTGTTGTGAGGTTTCTTTCTATTGTCACTATTTCTACCTAACAATTCATTAATGGAGGAAATAACCAGCGGATTAATCCATAATCAAAATAATCATGAGTGAAAAGATTCAATTTAATAAAGTCCTGCTTTATATTAATGTATAACTGATTATAATCTTATGTTAAAATAGAAAATTTGAATTTGGCAATTTTACTGATTCTACAAACATCCTACATGTACATTTTACAGTAGTATTACTTTTACTGCAGTAAAGAATCTGAATACTAACTCTTTTGTCGGTCTAAAAGTATTTTTGACAGTCAGGTGTGAAAACGTGAGAATTAGCAGAACAGTAGTACTGTGTTCCTGTATTATTACTGCAGTTTACTGTGTTGACGTGTGAAACCACAGCACCACCATCAGGACACAATGAAGAAGAGCACTTTAGATGATATTTATTGACATGAATACAGAATATTCCTGAAATAAAAACATTTTTTTTCTATTCTGGCTCCCAATATTTTCAACTTGTGACATCTGGATTGTTCATCATATAGTTTTTTCAGGGGTTTAATGAAGTAAACAAAAATTCACTATGAGCACAAACAATCCTCTGAGACTTTATTTTAAAAAATTAGGGTTAGGGTTAGGATTGGGTTAGGGTTTGAATTAAAGTATCCTGATTCAGTTTAATTGCACTGGCCTATTGATCGACTACAATGTAGCTCAAATACAAGGGGAGATGTAACAATAAGGTGAAGGAAGGCGAGGTCGGAAGTATCCCACCCCCCCATCCCAGGGACCAGGATAAAATCCCCAAGCAGAAAATCCATGCTTAAAAACGTAGGGCAAAGGAAGAGAGCAGAAAATAGCCACCATCTATCATTTACAAGTTTAGTTAAGATTGTGAATGATCATATTTATAATTGATCAAAAAGAACTCCATAGATCTTAGTTAATATGTGAAAGATATTTATAAAATTACAAATGAAATTAAAACAAAGTTTTAGCAGAGAAAGGTATAAAATTTACATATTATGTATAAGATATAATTTTCTTTGCTTAACATTGATGATGTGAAAGTTAAAAAGGGAAATGAAAGAAGAAGAATATATATTTTTTGATGGTTCTGTAGCAAACAGCCCTTCCCCATCGAGGAGGAACCAGGCTCAATTCCCCGAGTTCCAACACCATTGTTAATTTCTTCTAAATAATAACAGGAGGGGGGGTTAAAGGGGGTGAGAAAAAGGGGGGAAAAAAACTTTTTTGGCCAAAGTGAGGGATCAGGGTGCCTATACTATAATGTGTTGTTGGCTGCGTGACAGAGGTCCATGTCCGTCCCACGGGGGACCCGGGCTCAAGTCCCCCACGAAACAGCCCACGGCCTGTGCACAAAGGAGAGGGACAAAAGAGAAAAATCCTCCAGTGTTTTTGATTTTCTTATTAAGATAGATGGTGGCTTTAAAAACAAAAAATAAAAAGGGAAAGAAAAAAGGAAAAAAAACAATGGATGCAATGTGTTTATTTGTCATTAAGACCTAATGGTACTGTTGTACCCAACTTGTGAATCCAAATTTTTTCCGCCCTCCTCCTCTGCCCCACGGTCCAGCGATCACTCGACTCTAAACCAGAGATAATCAGTCGACTAGGTGGATGCTGCTGAAAGTGTTGGACCAGCGGAGTAGTGAGTTTACCCTCCCCAACGCTGTACATATGTTGTTTTAACCGGGTGAGTATGGTGTGTTTAGTTTCTCCGACATAATGTTTATTGCATACGGTACACGTAATAATGCAAACTACATTGCTGGTGTTAAGTGAAAAACTGCCAAGTGTGGGATATGAAGACTTACTATATGTATTGAAGATGAATTTCCTGTTCCTATAATGTGTTTGGTATT